>VYXC01003447.1:69496-169640 GCA_013397175.1 Platysteira castanea
CAAAATACTTAGAAACCATTTTGTTGGCAAGGTTCATAACTCTCGTTTCTCAGTGCAGATGCTGAATGGATACTGCATTTCTGCAGTGTAATGGAGACATTTGCAGGGAATACCAACCTTATGATAAATTTCATCTAATAAATTAAAATTTTAATAGAGGTACTGGATCCAGCTGGTCAGCTGAGTCAATTCATGCAAGAAATGTTTGAATCAAATGCAGTCAGAACACACTGACTGTATTCAGAAAGGTCAAATGAGGGTTCGTAGGATCAAACCCACTAGGCTGTAATACACTTTCATAACCAGCTCTTTGTGAGCCCTTAGTTCTGAATGCACGGTTATCAGCCTCAGACTTGCAGCTCACCCCTCTGCGTGCCCTTAGTAAGTACTTTAAAACAATTCAGCACAAAGGGAGAAAATTTTTTCTTGGCTTGTGGAAAACATGGGGTTTGTAACAACCTTCACCTAAAACTGTGATCTCAGCATTGCTTTCAGTTATGCCTTGCAAGAGACTGGAATGGAGCTGTTGTGTACAGTGAACAGGTTATGCAAGAGCACCCCCTGGATAAAGCAAAAAAGTGAAATAATTTCCTCCTCGTCATTCGTACAGGTTATTTTGGCAAATTCATTGTATTACTTTGAATTGGCTTGTTTCACAGAATTGTTTTGTTTTTCCTGAGAGCTGAGTTTGAGTGTGTGTACGTGTGTCGAGGGGCAGGCGGGAGAAGAGGAAAGGTGCTTTGCTATTCACGTTCACTGCACACAGCGACATGATAGCCATTGTAGAGTTTAACAGAAAATAGTCTGGGTGTGGTGCTACGCACAGAGACCAAAGCGGATAAACCTACCCCCACGTGGGGAAGTTTCCCAGCCTTACTTCTATTCTCAAATACTGATGCCTTTGAAGGCTTGTAGCTGCTGCAATTGGAAACACCCACAATAGCATACTAAATACAGCCATGGAATAATCATTGTTTAGTTCTTTACATGCACCAGAGCCCAGTTTGACCCACACTAGCTCGCATCCTCAGAGACACCCAGGCACAGTTCAAGAGTTAGAAAGGACCACAGATGGTTCCCCTCAAGTTGCAGGGACACAGCTGCTCTTCTAAGGACAGAAAATTTAATTATCACAAGCTGGGCCATGCTTCTTACTCTCAGGCTGGAGAAAGTCTTCCAAGATATTTTAGTTAATTATCAGCATTTAGACAATAAAATAAAATAAAATAGGCCCATTGCCTATAGTACTAATTTACTGCCTAAGAGATCTGGGTTCATAACTGTGCTGTATGAAGAATTTCTAAGTTCTCAAAGGTGTTTATGATTACTCATTTCCAACAAAATTAAGGTATTTGGTTACATTTGCATAGCTCTATATATCCATCCATGGAAAGCAAAGTGGGGACAATAGTGATTTCGTAACCAATGAGCAGAAACATTAAAAAGTGCAATGCACCAAAATCCTGTGGGCAGAAGTAGTATGCAGTGAGAAGACTGTTCTTTAGCCTTATTTCCCATCTCCTCATGTCCTAACCTGATTATCTGCCTATTCCTTTGAGAATTCTTAGTTATTTGAAAATTTTTAGTTATAACATGCCTAATTTAAATGAGGAGGTGAGGAATTGCTCTCCCGGTACATGTGTTAAACTCTGGAAAGTAAACAGCTTAAAATAAGCTCATCTGGATTACAGGTCGCTTCAGCATCTTCACATATCTCTGTCTTTGGCAGCTCAGCATTACATAGACACTGAACTACACAGGAGCAGCATTTCACTGTAGTTCGCATAATTGTTTTGGGGGTTTTTTTGTGTCACCAATTGATATATATAAATAAAGATAAAGGTGTTAGTAATCTTTCTTCAACATGTTCATATTGCAACTGTGATACTTAGCATAACCTTAGAAGTAGTTTCTCATTTCTCAGGTATGAGGGATATGACCACAGTTGCAACATTTAAATCCTTGCACAGTGTGTGTCCTTGATACCTCAAGGAAGCCACAGAAGAAAATGTATTTGTCTCGTAAGGCATAGGTGGAGCTACTATATACCAACACACACTCCTCACTTTGGGATGCTATATGATCAAAACAAAGTAATACAGAAATACACTGAAAATAAAATACAATTTGAAAGAAGAGTTGTCTCTTGAGAACTGAGATTTGTACTTGTAAGTCATTATCTAGTTTCATATCCAGGATCCATATCTCTGTAGGCCCATGATAGAGGTGCACATAGTGGGAGTGTAAGGCTTTACAGCCACTGTTTCTAAGTAAAGGTAAGGCTGACTCTGAGCTAGGCATTACTGGAAATGTAGCAATTGTGGTTACCAGGTGCTTTTCTAGAGTCTCAGGTGGAGTTTGCTGTCATTAGGTCCCCATGTTTTCATTTTCTAGGTTCTGAATTGTCCTTTCTCTTTCTTAGCTTAGCTATGGTGCCTCAGAGAGGACTCCATGTGCAATAGCAGTTACAGCAGAATATGGTGACTGGACGCTTGTCAATGACTTTCAAACAATACAAAAACTAGAATTCCCTCAAAAGCTTGAAAAGTATTCTAAAGTACCTCCAATTCTATTTTTAAGTATTTTCTTTAATAACCAAGCATAGTTTCAAGTTTCTTAGTTGCACTCTCTTAGAGGTCTTTGACATAATAAATCACAACAGACCTGCTTTATATAATCAACAAAATACTACATGAGATGTAACTTCAGAATTTAGTATTTGCCTTGTTATACACAGTCCTCATATAAAAGATCTACATTTCTGTCTCAATATACTCGTCTTAAAAACTCCTGGTTAATGTGGAGAGTAAGGATACATCCAAATATGCCTTTCTCTGGACTGACACCCCCAAGCATGTATTATTTCACTTTCTAATATCTCTGACATTTGCTCCTGGGTATAACAGTCCCACTGCATTTTTTGGCCTTCAATGCATCTATCTCTTTCCAGTGCAAAATTTCCTTGTGATTCCTGTTTCCTGGTAGTCTGAACAAAACAGAAAAAAAATTTTTTGTTGTTTAAAACTTACAGAGGTGAAGTAATTTTTAGGGTGGAGGGTATGTGAGAGGTTGCTTTTTACTGTACACAACAGAGAGGATAATACATTTGACTCCCGATGCTGTAAATCATAGAAGTAGAGTTACAACTGCAAGTCCTTGCTTACTTTTTTATTTGACAGCAGTTGGCAAATGTGTGTAACACAAGACAGATCTTCTGGTCCAGTCCACAAATTCTCCTTTAAATACTGTCATTTTTGCTCTATTGACACGCCTGCACACACACAGTCATAGATACATTAGGAGCTATTGTGTGGGGAATGCACACATCACTGCTCACTTGCTGTGGATAATTTGGATGAAATTTCTTGCTTGACAGTAGGCCACTTACATAGGCAGGTTGCTTACCAACAAGAATATGTTCTTATTTTTCTTTGGATAAACAAACCTGCTGATTCACAAACCAAAGTAAACTGGTTTAATCACAGTAATGGTAGGAGAAATCTCTGTAACAGTTTAGATCTCTACTGATATAGGTGTACAAGGACATGTCACAGTAACTCGAATTTTCCCAAGGACATTTGCAGTGCCTGTCATGTTTGCTCTCACAAACTTCTGAAGAGATATTATGCTCTCTCTGAATAACTCAAAAATGCTTGTGCTTGTCTTTGGCTCGGCTATCACAGTACGTGTACTTATTGCATTCTGCTAAAGCTTCCTCATACAAAAATAATTCACAACTGAAATGCCTCATTCTGGTCAAGGTTTCCTCATCCTGAATGCATGCTTAGTCTCTCCACTCCACATTCATAAATAGTTTGAGATACTTCAAGCATCTGAGGTCATTGTGCTTCACACAATTGTTCTTTGTTGTGCTCTGTGAAGGAGATTACATTAGGGCAAGCTGGAATTCCTGGATACCATATTTCTCACTATTGAAGGGCTATCTCCTCGAATAAAAAAAGCAATAAGGCTATCTGAAGTGACCTTGGCAATTGTTCATGTAATTTATGACATTGTACAACTAGACGTGAGTTCAAATCAAGCAGTCCTAGAAAACCATAGGGATCACTTTCAAGAATGATAACGTCTCTGAAGTGGGTAAAATTTGCTAGATGAAGAATACATTTTCTGAAATACAGCTCTTTGCATCAAACAACATTTTTGATTAGTATTTTCCAGCGATTTAACCCTGTCTGTTATAGCACTTCATTGTCATCAATTGCTGAGCCGTTAATCCCTGTGAGCATTTCAAAATTAAACATATATCATGGAAAAATGTTGCTGTTCAGTAGGGGTAGTTCTTAGTCAGTAAAGCCAAAAAGTAAGTTGTAAAGAATCTCATTATTGCTAAATGAATATTACTAACGCAGCTACTTGCTGGTAGATAATAGATAAAGTATTCAACATCATTTTATTATAATAATAGTAATAATAAAAAATAACAACAGAAATAATAACGACCATCATCATCATCATCAACTTGTTAAATTTCTTTTCATGCCTCTTAGCTTGATGAAAAGGAGACATGCAATGGGGTGCAAGGAAAATTGTCTCCCTCTTTTTATTCCTTACGGAGAGAAGTTGGAGATCTCCAAGCTTCCAGACCTTTAGTTTTCAGAAAATAAGATAGTGGATAGTGGAGGGAAACTGTAAAAGCAGTGGACAGGGAAAGCTGCCCCAGACACTGCACTTCATCCTGCACTTCAAAGAATTCTGTGGGAATAAGTATGTGTTGTGGGTGCCACTGGAAGATTTTCACTTCAGCCTTTGTTTTATTAAACATCCAAAACCCTAAAGACTCAAAGCCAGAGCACACCACGCTTCTGTGTGCAGAGCAGCCTGTGATTTTGAGCCTAAGCTAATTTTAAATATGATCTTACTCTCTGTTTTACATTATACTGAAGAGAGTGTCCACTTTGAGACCAAAATATGTGAATCTGGGCCAACAAATGCATAAAAGATGAAATTCTTCCTTCCCCCAAATGTAATTCTGTTAAGGAATTGAAAAGCTTCCTAGTGCCATGGAATCACAGATCTGGCAGGCACCACTTAGCTATTCTCAGCAGGCAAGGTCCTCCTCATTCAGGCCCAAAACGATAGATCGTCACTGAATGTGGAAGCTGTAGTTTGCATTATCTTATTTATGTTTGTAGTCACAAGATGCGATAGGATCTGTCAAGAAACTTGGGTTCCAGCACTTGGTGTTTGACTGACAATGAATTATAGCAGTTTGGATGGAGCCTCAGAGAATTACGTGTCTCTATCCTCACCAAGAAAAAAAGAATGAGAAAGAAAACTTGGCAATAGATTGTTTTTGTACATGCGGAGTACATCTGTGCAGAGCTGAACATTTTTAAAGGTGAATTTGTCAAAATGCATTATTTAAACTGACTAGAAACTATCACATTCCTTTGTTTATTTAGGTAGTTCAGGGTGACGTTCAAACATTGGGAACTTTTGTAAAATATAATTCTTTAGCTGAAGAATTTGCCACAAGCACTGTACTTAACAAGTGTTTGAGATTTTACTAATTTCAGGCTGCAGTTAAGAGGAAAGAGAGGTACAACAATAGCCTTTTTAAATGCAGGTCTATTTCTTTATGATTAGCAGTATATAACAGGATTGTGTGGATTTGCTATGTTTCATAAGATTACAGCTAGCTGTGGTGCTTCAGTAATGCATCTGCAGAGACCACGAGACAAGCAGATGCTGGGTTAATGAGATCTCCCATGGATGTGTGGTCTGTAGTCCAGCATCCACAGAAAGTGTAATGAAACCCGAAAACATTGTAATTTACCCTATTTTTATCTTTTTCTACTCTTTAAACAAAACATTTCCATAGTCACCATAATTTTGCATCCTTCTAAGCCAAACAAAATGCAGAAGGAAGAAGCACCTCAAATCATCTTCTGTGAATGCAAGCACAACCAGCATATATGTGAAAGAGCACAAAATACAAACCCCAAAAAACTCTCAAGCATTAAGCTTGAAGAGCTTTCAATAAACAATGTAAACACAGACATTTAAAATTCCATACAGCATTCACTAGAGTCAGCATTGACAGGGATTTGGTACAAATTACCTGCAAACTGATCAGGGGCTAAGTATCAAGCCCTGGTGATGCTTATAACTCCAGACTCCAGTTTACAAGCTAAAGAAGTACTTATAGAGTTCAGAAAGGTCATGGATTTCAGTCTATTTTGATATTCACTTACAACCAATGTAACCTTCCTGTTGCTTTTGGATTTCTGCCCAAGGAAGTGGGGGAGGAGTTTAATATTGCCAGAAATCTCTAAAACCTCCCCAATTACTGAGAAGGTCTATTGTGTAAGACCTTCATTTTAGCTAAGAAGTTCTATTGTCAAACATTTTCCTAGGTTTTCCAGTTTTCAACAGCTATTCCCTTTTCCCTCTCCTTTGAAGAAAGATAACATCCTGTCCAGCCTCAAGTAGGGAACCCCCCCTCCATGCGTACATGCATTTGAGCATGAATGCAGTCCTATTCTCAACTCTTGGCAAAAACTAATGTGGATCTTTAAGCAACTGTATTGAATTTGAATTGAGCTCTTTGATTCAAGTATCAGTATTATCCATGCGTTTATCATGCACCCTTCTAGCAGAGGAGAAAACAGAGTAAAATGCAGCACACCCTAGTTAGAGAGAGGATAGAAATAAGTGAAGTTCTATGAACATATACAAATCACAGCTGCAGTCACAGAACCAGTCAGATTTTCTGCTGAAGCAGACTCAAGAATTAAGAAGAGGAAAGAAGTCCTTAGAATAATAAATCTACCTTCTTTCCACACAAGACACTGTTTTCCTGTCTGTTTCTTTCCGTTTTTTTCTGACTTTTCTTTCCTTCTGTCGTAGGTGTTGCATCTTCTGAGAAAAAGACTAAAAGCTGGTTTTGCCATAGAATCAGTGTCTTGATGTTAGATATCTCGCTGATATTTTATCAGATATCAGTGTTTCAAATGCCCAGAGGCTGGAAGAATTCTGTCAAGAGAGTTTAATGAAAGTCAGTTGGGGATTTTCCTGGTAGAGGATGCAAAACTGTTCTGTTGCCATCATGCTTTACAGCCCCCTGCTGCATGGAAGCAGTCGTAGTGGTGATTAGATGAGCCATATAAGTCCATCTAGAATATTTCTGAGTAATGAGGAATCACGTAGAGTTTTAGTGCCTGCTTTCTGAACCTATGAAAATTAGAACTTACCTCCTCTTAGTTACTCAATAATAAACACGCTGTCATAAATTGTTAATCACAGAAGCAAAGGCTGATTCATCATTACATTTGCTTGACAATCAGAGAAATGTTGAAAATGTAGGCTCAGATTTAACCTATGAAACATGAGGTACCTAGCAGTAATACGTGTCTTATGATTGTATCAGTCCTATGCTATGTACAGGCAGTAAAAGATGGGTTCCAAGCTCAGAAAGGGTTTTAGTTAGAATATCTGCCCATATAATCTCTAATTTTAGGCTGGATGGGTCTCAGCCAGTGTCCTTGTTCCTTGAAGAGTAAGGTTCTACTATGTGATGAGATGAAATGAATTATAACTTTATGAAGTTATTTCTGCCATGTCAGAGTAAATTAGAGCAGTCCTCACCTGTCTGCAGTGTAGGCAGTCTGAACACACATGGAAAGAGTGTGCAGAAGAAGATGTGAGCAGCCCTAAGGAGATTAGCTGGCTTTCTCCAGCAATAGTGAGGTTTATCTCTTTCTGTACCATCTAAGTCAGCTTTCCCCAGGTAATAATGCTTATTGGTCACATACACCATAGTATCGTGGTCTCAGGACTGGGAACTTTTTGTTGTTTTTTATTGTGCATTAGGGAATTAATCTTGCAAGATGCTGAGGAGATGATTTTTAAAAAAGGCATTAGATGTGAGGACACTTGGCTATAGAAAAGACATTAGATTGAGGACACTTGGCTATCTGGATTATTAAATCGAGGAACTCGAGGGAAAGACATGAAAGAATCAGACATATAAAAAAGCACAATGCATAAGTTATGAAATTTAATTAAGTATAATTAGCAGCTTATGTCAGAAAATGAAAAACAGCTTTTCCTGACAGACTAGTTCAGCTCTTTAACCTTACAACACATATAAAATAATCCATATTTTTCCTTCCGAATATTACTGTGAGAATAAAAGAAAGCAAATTAAATGCAAAAATGCATCATTGCAACCATACACAATTTACAGACCTCTCAATCAATGAAACATGCATTTAGACATTGTGAAAAATATTTTATTCTCTTTAATTTGTTTTGACTAGCAGCTCCAAGTGATCAACGGCCACAGAATTTAATGAGTAAAGCAAGACAAAATACAGCCATGAAATCTGAGATAGTAAAAACAAAGGCGAGGTTTGTAAAAACTCTGGAGAATGGGATCAGGATTTCAATCTGGTATTGAAAAAAAATGGAAAGTAATTCCCAAATCTTACAATATGAAATTTTCCAAGACAATAACAAAATACTATCAATAGAAAGAAGCAGCCAATAAATGACTGCAAAAGGTAAAGACTCAAGTAGTCAGAGATACCACACAAAAGGATCTGGAAATGCAGTGATCACAAATTCAGGACAAGTAAATTTTATGCTACAGGTAAGGGTTGTCAAAAGACTTGAATTTATTCTAGGGTGCATACGAGCCAAGAAAGGCAACTATTCCAATGCTGATGGAGTCTCTACTTCACAGGAGATTTCTGTGAGCAGTCCGGGTTTCATATGTGCAAACTACCTCACAGGAAAATACAAATGCAACAGTATTGATGCAACCTCACTCCTCTTTACCTATACTGGAGAGTGGGAGAAAGTGCATATCTGCCTTAGTACACTTCTGAGCCTAAATTAATAAATTTTACTGTTAGTCTAAGTTTAGAGCCTGCTTTTCTGATGTGCTTATATTAGCTTGTGAAGTGGGTTGGGTTTTTTTCATATTTTTTACTTTTTTGGGCAGAAGAGAAGCAGAGGAAAATACATCTGTCTATAATGTACATTTGCAACAGAAGGCAGAAAGAAATTAAATATGAAACATGACAGGCCATAGGTAGATCACTGGACAGAGTATATAAGGTTGAATAGGCAACGGCAGGACCCAGCAGACTGAAGAAGTAAATAACATGCCAGTAAAGGGAGAGTAAGGCTGGTAAAAATCACTAGGAAAGGAGAGAAGAATACCAAGCAGAGGAGAGTGGTAGAGAAAGTGGGTGCTTTAAGGTCTTTAGTCATGGCTGTCTTACTTGTCACTAACAGCAGCAAGCAGTGAGGTGTAACAAATCAACCACATGGCCACTACCTCTGCTGGAAAAGGAGAGGATGAAAAAATACCATCCTCTTCCATGTGAAGCTGTATGTGTTTCTGTACACATGGTGAATATTCCCAAAGGAGAGTTGGACTAGGATGCTGGCTGAATATATTCCCTTCACAAACTCTCTTGGGCTTTTTAAAATACCTCTTAGTCTCTGGCATATTCTCTTTGTGTCTTATCCCAAGGGCCGCTTCATTTTCAACAGCAGAAGCACTCATAACCACCTAAATGAGAAGCACTCATTTAGGAATACCTCTGAGGGAGAACCTTGTTTTTCTTGTTTAACATTTCCGTCTCTGCACTTGTGGACAGTCCAGGACAGCCCATTTATATTATATTTGTGTCACACACACATGTTGTGGACTCTTCCCCCGCTGCTAGCTACTTAATGTTAATGGTTGTAGGATGAATGACTCCAGAGACTGTCACAGTTAAGCAGATAGAAAGTAAATTAATCTGACAGGTGACTGGCTGTCCTTCCTGCAGTTTGCCAGGTCAGGCAGAGAGGGAACTGCCAGTTCCAGCTAAAGGGAGTGTGTGGCTGGGGGTGGTGGAGGGGGGGACTCGTATGCCCCAGCTGTCCCTGGTCTCATTCCCAGCAGTGCATCTGAGTGACTTCAGTGGGGGATACCTTCAGGTCAGATGCTTGGTCCTCACCTTAAAGTGTAACAAATTGCTGAAACCAAGATGTTTGGATGAGGGGTTTGTTACTTACTGCATGGTTTTTTTTCTTTCCCTGCTTTTCCCAGCAATTATGCTGTACATTCTATTCCTCTTTGGGTGACATAGATACTGTTTATGTTATTTTGGGGTTTTATAAGCAAAAAAAAAAGCTTTGGTTCAATCTTTTTTCAGGGGGAAAATGCTGTACTTAATGCCATACTACTTCTTATGAAATATTTCATGATCTATAATACTCTGTTTGCTACATAATACTCTAATTTAATTTTGCATGTGGGTTGTTTTTTTTTTTTTTACATGGAGGGCTTAATTCAAAGAAGCATAAAAAAATTGCACCAGAAGTCTCATTTTATATACACAGTGATAAAGCCAGTACTACAAACTGTGAGCTCTAGCCAGCTTCCATCATGTTTTGCTGAAGAATAAGGAAGCAAAGTAAGGGGTTTTACAGGAGCACTTTATGGACAGAACCTGCTCAAACCCAAGTACCTTAAAATGGAGTCTGTCGTAAGGTTGAGATATTAAGATGTCAGTTTCCTGCATCTCTGTATCTTGTATCAAATAAGCTAATTGTAATTGCAGCTCTGCCTCTACTAGGAAGGGTTTTATACTGAAAGAGCTAACCTTACAACAGAGGGACTGACTGTAATTGTATTCTTGATGTGACAGCAGGCATGACAATTTAAACTAGAGAGAATACTTGACAGAATGACTCCATGAAAATACACTTTTTATTGAAGCTAAAATATATTAAGGATAGACCTGCTAGTTAGGTGGGAGGTTTCACTGTCTTTTCCTTCAGTAAGGCAGTCTTTACCCTCTGAGATCACAACCAGCCTTGAATGTAAGAATTGCTCTCCTTGCTGTACTCGATCGGGCAGTCTGCCCAGCACCCAATCACCTTCACGCCAAACAAATGCCATAACAACTCCAGACTCTTTGTGTGGATTTTACTGCTGTATGGTGCTGACATAGCTTCTCTAGGTTAAAGATCCTGGTGGCTCTTTTCTCCTTACTTTCACCAATTGGTTGCAGTGAAAAATGTCACCTTTCCCACTGAATCCTGGCTACCATACGTGTACTGAAAAACTGATTAAAAAAAAAAATCGAAATCTGGACATCTCCATTTTCACATAATCAAAAGGGACAGAACTTCTTTTTTACTGTGAAACAAAAAAGAACCTGAAAAGCGAGAGGGCTGCTGTGGAAGAGTGTGCTCCACATCTGACTTTCTTTCATGGTGTCCTGACTTTGGCTGGGATAGAGTTAATTTTCTTCCTAGTAGCTGTATTTCAGATTTAGGATAACAATAGTGTTGGTAATACACTGATTTTGTCATTGTTGCTGAGCAGCACTTACCCTAGTCAAGAACTTTTCAGCCTGTCATGATGCCCTGAGGGTGAGGAGAAGTTGGGATGGGACACAGGCAGGACAGCTAACTGCAACTGGCCAAATGCATATTCCATACCACAGGATGTCATGCTCAGCATATTAACTAGGGGGAAAGTTTGCCAGGAGGGCCATTGGTTAGGAACTGGCCGGTATCCAGCCGTTGGTGATGAGCAATTGTTTTCATTTCCATTCGCTGCTCTTCCCTATTTGTTATTTTGCCTTTGTTGCAATTTGTTTTTATTGTTACTATTAACATTATTTTTGTTGTTGTTATTATGTTCTATTTCAATTATTAAACTCTTCTTATCTCAACCCACAAGTTTTCTTTTACCCTTTCAATTCCATCCCCCATCTCACCGATGGGGAAGGGAGTGAGATGCTGTGTGGGGCTGAGTTGCAGGCTGGGGTTAAACCATGACACATGCAAAGTCAGCAAGCTATGCCCCTCTAAACTAACCAATGGGGGCAGGAAAAGCAGTCACTTTTATTGCATATTCTGTATTTTTTGCTATGTAAAACCAGAAGACTTCAATGACTAGAAAGTGAGCTTGTAACTGCTTACAAGTACTCAAAAAGAAAAGCATATGAAAGAAACTGACTGTGATAAATACCAGGTGCCCATCAAGCTGCTCCATCACTCCTCCCCCTCAAATGGACAGGGGAGAAAATATAACTAAAGTTTTTTAGGTTACTGATAAATACAACACTCATCAATTACCAGCAAGGGCAAAACAGACTCAGTTTGGGGAAATTAATTTCATCTATTACCAATCAGATCAGAGCATAGTAATGAGAAATAAAACCAAATTTTAAAGCCCCTTTCCCCCCACCCCTCCCTTCTTCCAGGGCTCAACTTCTCTCCTAAATTCTCTCCCACTGATACAGGGGGACACGGAGTGGAGTCTGAAGCCAGTTTACTGCACAGTCAGGTCATCCCACATTGTCACTGCTGCTGTTTTCTCCTCCATAGGAGGACTCCTCACCCTCTTCCAACTGCTCACATGTGGGGTTCCTCCCACAGTAAACAGTCCTCCACAAGTTTCTCCCTTCTCATGAGCTCCAGTTTGTCACGAACTCCTCCACCATGGGTCCCCCACAGTGTTACAAGTCCTGCCAGCAAACTTTCTCCTGCATGAGCTCCTCTCTCCCTGGAGACACAGTTCCTGTCAGGACTCCGCTCCAGCACAGGCTTTCCAGAGGGTCACAGCGTCCTTAAGGCATCCACCTGCTCTGGTTTGGGGCTCTCCATGGGCTGTAGGTGGGTTTCTGCTCCACCATGGACTTTTATGGGCTCAGGAGCACAGCTCTCTCACCATGATTTTCTCCACAGGCTGCAGGGGAAACCTCAGCCCTCAAGCAAGGAGCACCTCCTCCCCCTCCTCCTTCACTGGCTTTGATTTCTGCATAGTTGTTTCTTTCAGTCTTCTCTCACAGCTCACAGCAGTGGTTGTCTCTCACAAACAGTGGTTGTGCAACAGGTTTTTTTCTCCTTTTAAATACACTGCCCCAGAGCCATTACCACCATTGCTGATGGACTTGGCTTGCTGACTTGCTGGGCTTAAAAGTAATTTTGAGCTAAGACTCTCCTGAAAGAGGAATTTTGGCACAGAAAAATAAAAATGTGTGATGTGAGCTGGTCCAGTATATTTCTTTGGACACTACCATCTCTGTTTCCTGCAACAGAGACAAGATCAATAGTGCTAAACAGCAGACGTGATGCAAAAGATTAGATGTTACTCTTTTGTACTAATTATTTCAATCCAGTCAGAAAAAAAAATTGATTCTATTCACACTTGCTGAATCTATGAAACTGAAAATATCAGCAGAGATGGTGTTTCTCTGGATTCCTCAGGAATCCTTTCTGGATTTCTGCTAAGGCATCTATCCCTGAGCCCGTCAAGGAGGTTATATGGGATCTGGACTGCCAGGAAGCAATGGATGTGAACATCCCCAGTCACCTACTGACCCTGCAGTCAGCAGTTTCAGCACTTACATTTGCAGCTCTATTGAATGGATCTGCTGAATCTCCTGCTGAGAACCACTGGAATTTCAACATGCCAGGCAGAGAAGCAGATGGTTTTGTGTTCCATCATTGGGCTGGCTGCCTGGCAAAGTTTCTGAGGAAACTTTGGCTGCCATCCAGATTTGGTGGGTCTCGGCCTTTCAGTATTTGCACAGCAGGCAGGCTTTGTTAATGCTCTGGAACAGGGGTACCAGTCTAAGGTTTGACTGTAAAAAGAATGAAGGGGAAAGAAACAATTTTCAATGGAGTTGGTTTGAAAATCAACTTCTGAAGTATCCATGTAATGGAATTTGCTTGCCCAGACTAGTTCTTATAGCTATTCACCACAGTATTTCCAGGTGCAGAGAGGATCACACTTCAGCCACTTGCTGACATAAATGCTTTGCTGTTCCAAGGAAAGGCTCATTTGTATGAAGAGGAACTGGCAGACATAAATCTGGTGTGACTGAGAACAGGACTTCCTGTATATGAGCAGATAAACCTAACCACTAGGTTATGGGAGAAAGGAGTTAATGGTTTTCTATGAAATATATTATCAACTTTTAAATAAGGGCTAGTGCTACTTTATCACTTAATTGAGAAACTTTGGAATACTGTCATATATGGGATGAAAATACTCAACCTTTAGAAGTCAGGAACCTGATTAGAATATTCATCTTTTAGCCATCTTGCTGTTTGCTTATTAAAACCAAACACTTGCAGCTATGCATACTAACAGCAGGAGGATTTCCCATCTGTGGTGCAATTGCTTTCGTCAGTTTGTTTCAATGCAAAAAGGTGCTGCTGCTTCACAGAGAATTGGTTCAGGGAGGTTCCTGGCACACCAACTGCTATCCACTGATGTCCTGCCAAAGAAACAGGAAAAATTGCCTCTCTGCTCTGCAATAAACTGGCTAGGATTGTGCACCTGTGAAGGAAGGAAAGAGAGGAAGTAGGCAAAGACCTACAACAAATCATTTGCTACCAAACTTGTTTTTCTGTAAGGTAAAAGAGATTGTGGCTTTTTCTAGTTTTTTGATAAAAGAAAAAAAAATTCCTCCCACTTAAATTCAGTTAGTTCATCTACTTTGTCTTTTTTACTTTTGCTTAGGGGTTTTTAATCCTATAATACTATTATTAAACAGAACTGTTTAAAAGCTCTGTGTCTGCTTTTCAACCCGGAGTCACGAACAACAGCTTGAAACTAGTAAAGACATTTAGTGGTAATTTTTTTTTTTCTCCGAAGTGATTTTTAGTAATTTAACACCTTGCTTAAATACTTCTTAGACCTCAAAGATGGACTAATGAGGCCATTGACTTTTCTGGATTCCAGACAAGTAATTACACTGCAAGAAATTGCAACCTTGGACCCTTAGTTCTTGCAAATATCCTTCCTAAAGTCTCAATGAGCAATATTCTCCTTATATTCTTTTGAATACATGTTTAGAACTTCAGTTGGGTCTATCAGTGATGTCAGGGCTTTCACTCCTGCTATCTTAAGACTGTCCTCTCCAACAGCAGCTGTTCCATGAGAAATGCAGGAGAAAGTACTAAGACTAGACTGTGAGGAGGTATATGTTCTGCAAGGAGAGAGGAGTCTCAGCATAATTATCAAAACTGTACTTAGTCTATGTTTATTTGAAAAAAAAAGGAAATTTACTTAAGCAGAGCTATAATTTTGGGTAGTTTGTGCAGAGACATGTTGGTGCCTTGTGCTCAGCTCCTGCCATCTCTATCCATAACTGACTGTGATATTTTCTTACAAGTGGTGAGGGTTTGATATTATTAAAGAAGTGAGACCAGAAATAACATGAGAGACCTAACTGGCTGGAAATGTTTGCTTATGTAGTGGTATTAATAACATGGTGTTCTGGCTATGGAATTTGGAGGAGGTGGGAAATTACAAACATTTGGTGAAAATTGGAGGCCATTGTGGTGCTTCCAAGTTCAGTTTGATCCTCTGCTGGAGAGAGTTCAAACCCACATCTCTCCTGCTGCCCTGGGTATCAGGGTATGGGCTGCTCTGCATGTTCATGTAGCTTCTTCAAAGGTCAGTAGATAAAATGCCTAAAACATTCTTAAGAGTAAGGACTCTTCCCCTCTAGTAGGTGTGATCATTACCTGGCTACTGAACCAAGCTGACACTGGTTTTCTCTTTTTTGTCAAATCAATCTTGAATCCTTTTGCTGTGCAGCAGAACAACTTAAACAGGATGAAGCAGAATGACTTCCAAAGCAGAATAGCCAATACTAATGAGAAGAATGGGCCTCATTCAGTGTTTTGAGGGGACAGAGGAAGGTTCTGGACTGAAGATCTCAACCTGGAGAGGTACCACCTTACAGACTCCCAGATGTGAGGTTTTTTTCTCAGATGTGAGGTCAGATTTTCCTGCTGGCTATCCCTAGTTATGAAAAGCTTTTTGTAAGGGCTCTGACATCTACTATTCAAGCAACATGCCACAACTCGCAGATTGTCAAGACTGAGCCGGAGTTCTTAGTACTTCATGCAACATGCTACACCATAACGCTGCCTTTCCTGCCCTCTTTAACCCCCAAAATCAAAAGGTTCTCTGCACTGAGAACAGAACTTTTCACCAACTGCTGTTGAAGATTTCACAAATATATTGGCTTTGTTTGCAAAAATGATGCAGCCTCAAGGTACTTCGAATTTTAAAACAGGGTAAAAATTGGCAAAATTCTCACTGAATTCAGGAGTGCTGCATTGATAGATTTAGTCTGAGAACCCTGAGGCCTGCATTTGCTTGGTCTGATGTATTCTGACAAATATGACTAAACATTATTCTTGCCATTTTTTTTTGTTTTCCTCTGGTGATTCATAGCTTAGAGTCTATTGTTAACACTGGATACATGCCACTTTCACCACTGAACATATTGCAGAAATCTAAAAACCTTTCTGAAATAAATACATGACAAAATTATTATAAGCTCTTGATGGTATGCAGTGTATTTGTAGCTCATGAGTGGGAGAATCCATTGCATACTAAGCATTATTCAGAACTCATAGCTTATAAGCCCATAGCTTACCTAGAAAAGGCTTTTGCTGTATGTTTTTGTTAATATTTTAAGTAAGAAGGTAAGTCACTTGCTTCACGTAGGAAACAGATGTGTGCTGAAAAAGACAGTCCTCTTAATAACAAAGGATGTCAATAAGGCATTGTTGTCATAGTAAATGTATATGATGTTCAGAAATGCCTATTGTCCCAAGGCAGTAGAATATTTCCCCCTCTGAATTTCTCTGCCTGCCCCAGATTGAGTTCTAACCCTGATAACTGAGGTCAGTCAAGTTTCCCAGAGAGTGGCCATGATGAAGGAGTGTCTGCTTCCTCCCTTTGCTTTTTAACCCTCTCCAGAGCAAGAAAACACTATTTTGTGTAGCAAAACAATAGCAATCCCTCCTTCTCTGTGACTAAATCCTCCTACCAACGTATTTCCAGCTGAATACTATTAAGTGTTGACTTAGATGTTTGTTCTCCCACACAGGAGAACGACTAACTGTTGTATTTATCTGACTTCAGGGGCTTTGTACTCCAGACACCAGCACCAGTAGTGTCTTCAGTACATCCTTCAGTGTAAAAAAATTGAAGTCACTCCCTATTTCACGGTTTAAAGATTGTCACTTTAGTTGGAATTTTAGGAGAATAATAATTTCATTATGACGTTGGCAAGGATTAGAAGTAAAAATAAGCATCAGTCTAGCAGTGGCTGAAATGCCTGAGGGGCTCTTATGGCTTCCATGTTTCTGGTTTATGTTCTGGTTAAAAATTACTCATCGTGAAAGTTAGGATCAGAGTCTCTGAACAGAAGTGTGGAGTGTATTTAGCAGCCTCTGGATGGATACGAGGCACAGCAGTGCTGTGTTTGCAACCCTCACCCCTTTGGGTACTGGCTTTTCGTGTGGATGAGACTGGTCCTTTGAATGCACTGTAATCAAGGTGGGCAATGACCCTGAGACCAACTCAGCTGGTAAGGGCTTGGTGCTAATAATGTCAAGGCCATGGGTTTGTAGGGGCTATTCACTTAAGAGCTGGACTTGATGATCCTTGTGGGGCCCTTCCGATTTGGAAGGATGTAATGTTTCTGTAATTGTGGCCATCTAGATATGGCCTTGGTGTGTGAAGCCTGAAGTCCCTGTAGCTGTTTAATCCTGTCTGAGAACCTGGTGTATATTTGATTGCTGAAACCCAAGCCGCTGTAGCTGTTTTGTCATCATTTCCTTGGCTAGGCAAATCAAAGTTACTATGATTATAAGGAAGAGTTTCTAGTGCAGAAGTATCTTGTAAAAGACTTTGATTTCCCTGTCTTGATTTAGTCTTTCATATCTAGTTACTAACAGTCCGACTATTTTATTAAAAGCAACCCTGGGATATGATGTCATTGTTTGTTACTAAGGAAAGGCTCATGAGAAAAGATGGGTCTTGCATTATGCTCTAAAAATAGCAAAGGTCACTCCCGTCAACAAAAGATAAGGTTTTTCAAGTTAAGGAAAACCCCATTTAATCTCACACAGACAGAGAACACAAAACCAAGGCAAAGTGCAGGAAATACACCAACAAAGTCCAACTGTGGGAAACGACATTCAAAATACTTAACACTATGTTAATGAGAATATCTTTTCCATAAAACATTTACTAAAATTTGTTGCGGTGGCCCAGTCCATTAGTGGGCTGTAGCAGTCAAATGCCTGCGAGATCTTAGCCCTACAACGGCTGGATGAGGACGGGTGCAAGGGAGGATCCAAGGGTGGAACCAAAGTTTGAAGCCGCCTCCCCATCCTGGAAAGTTCGAAGTTATATTCAATGGTTTATTGGCTCCCGGTTCAAACTCCCGCCTCCTTGTTATCCCNTGGATGATGCAAGCACAACCTCCAGGAGAGCTGGTATGTGCTTGTCCTCATCGAGGAGCCAGCACAGGAATCTCGCCACAGCAGCCCTGCAGCTACGTCTGCGGGAAGGATGTTGTGTCCCCTCTGACTGAGGGCACGGCCAACAGCATCAAAAATTCAAAGTTTTCTGACAGAGACTGTACAATAATGCTCTAAAACTCTTGGCTCTGGGAAGGGTGGAATTCAGCTAGAGACAAAGAAGAAATTTTTTGGAAATAGTATCAGAGTACTCTTTCAAAGTACTCCAGACAAAATTACTGGAGTTCCTTCTCTCCTATGAAGAGTTTCAGTTTTTCAGTTTTATTTCCAAGGAAACAAAACATCTGTCAAGTTCTAGTATCAACAATTTCCCAGAATGAAGTAGTAAACAAAACTCATGTGATTAGGGAAAAAAAAAAAACCTAAATATTCTTATTCTCATAACCAATGACTCCTTGATCAGCTCTTCAGTTTTTGGAGCAGTATAAATGAATGAATTTTAGATGAGGCAGGAGAGAAACATAAGTAAATATGTCAGTAAACTCCACTAAAGGTAGAAGAATCATCATTGTAATTTTGAGCATTTAATTTGGGCTTAATAAACTCAGTAGGATGCAGCTGAACTACCTGTTGTAGCAAGACAAGCGGAGACAAGTAAGGACAAGACCATGCTCACTGCAGCAGTGTAAAAGCCTAGCACAGCGGAAGGAAACGTGTTTGCAACTCTCTGTGTGGAGAGTTCTATGAAGAGCAGAGGCAGTGGGAATGAACAGAACAGAATGCAATGGGAACTTGTGAAACTGCCACCAGAATCCAAATCTCTGTAGACCACAATTTAGCAAAGGTGGGAGTCCGCATGGAGGCAGAGCTCGATAACAAGGTCTAAAAAGTAGGTCACATGCCAGCACTAATACGGGCCCATGTTAGTACCTGAAGATCTGAAGAGTCTGGATATTTGGAGGGATGGGAGGGAGGGAAAGTTGTCAGCTTTTGTTAGTGCAATGAACCATGTGCTACATGGCTTATGCAAAACCTCCTTTTTTAGGCTTGTTTGACCTTCACAGTATACAAACTTACTTTGAGTGCAATAAGCTTGATAAATATTTATCGGTATTATATATCAAGTAAACAGTTGTAGGGGGTAAAGATGAAAATGTTTTACACATATTTTAATATCTTTTGAAGTAAAAAGCATGATGAAAACAAAACAAAGCAAAAATTACCTTATAGCAAATATCCCATAATTTTACTATTTTGTATGACTGGGAAATCTGTAGAAGTAGAAAACATTTTTCTGAATTTGGAAAAGTGACTGAGGTTTTTAATAGAAGTATCTGAGTATCATAGTAATTGATGGCAACTTTCAATTCTAGCTTCTCTCTGATGGTACTTGAAGGTATTGACTGCTGCTACTGACTTCTGTGGATACTGCTCTTCTAGAATTCACAGGGTATTTTAATAAGAAGGACAGTGAATATTTTCTTTTCCTTCTAGAAAACTGGTCATAGCTGTTGACATCAGCTAGGTATTATGGATAATTTCAGAAAAAAAGACTAATTTATTTTTCAGAATTCCAGGCTATTCCCAAATTTTCTGGGTATGTTTCAACTGTTTTAATGTTCTGAGGTTTGTGTATACATATGTGTCCTAACACATTGCCTCTCTAATGCCTCAAACTCCAGATGAGTTTGCCCCCTGAAAGGTTTGTCTTGACTTAAACATTCAGAAAGCAAACCATTAGCAAAGTAGTCCAAGATACTGAATCCTGGATTTGTATTTCTTATGAGCATAAGACATACAGTATTACTAGTTTCTAGGGATTCTAAAGGCAAGCAGGAAACTCAAGAATTTGCTAGTTCTAGACAAATTTGCCAAAACAAGCATCTCAAAGGTTTTTCTGTCAGTGCCTCTGCCAGAGAGAATCTCTGAGAAGATTAATACTTTGACCTACTACTGATAGCAATTAGGGATGCTAACTTTTGATAATGCATACAAATATGCAGATTTCTGACACTCACCGGGATAGAAGCAAGATGTCCTAAGTATTATTTCTGAACTGGTTTATTTTAGTTTTCTTTTTGGTGAAATGAGAATTATTGACAGTTCTGAACTTTCCACCTCTCCCTGTTCACTGCAAAAGTAGCTAAGGGGTAGACAACTGTGTGCAAATGAAGGCAACCAACACATTCTAGGTAAAGACAGAAACACAGTTTTTTCTTCTTTGTTATCTTTGGCTTTCGTAAACCTTGTGCTGTGTGTTGTAATTATTGCTCGGATGCTGAGGATTTTTGGCCAGGAGCTTTATACCACCAGTTTCTACAGGGTAGAAAATATATGCTTCAAATGTCTGAAATTTAGTTTCTTCTGCATCTCATGGAGGGAAAACAAAAATCCTAGGAGTAGGAGCATAATGATAGATGGAGACAAAATTTAAACCGCGCATGTTTGTTGTATTACCTGGGAAAACAGAGTGTCATGATTAATTTTAAATATATAATCTGAAAACCCAGAACAGATTTTCATTAAAAATATTAATTTCTTCTTTCTTTCTTGTTCCTTTTGGTTTTAGTATCTTTTCACAAGCTAAATATACTATGCTGTTTTATGAGTTGAAAGGAACTGCTTACAAAAATGAAGAAAATCTATGAAGCTATTGAAAAATGTATGGGATGTTTTCAGGATGGCAGGTACCCTAAACTAATATAATTTTAAGCAGGTATGTCAGTGATCACTTTAAAAAATAGCCAGCTAATCGTATCTATACAGCTTTAAAAAGAGACATTAACAGCTGAAAAGTGAAATTGCTTTCTCAGGATTTTAAACAAGCTAAAACATAAGGGAAAATTAAAGGATTTCTTTCCATGGGTCACAGGAAGTTTATCTATAAATAGAGCATACATTTGTTTCATAGCTAGAAGACTGCAGAAAACAACTCTTGATGCAGAACTGCTGTAGAGAAAAGGCAGGGTGAACTGCACTGGTGCAAGTTGTACATCTACACCAAAATGCTGTTCCTGGGGCTGGAAAAGTCAAACTAGAAAAAGCATTACCTCTTGAGATTTTCCTCTCAGCAGCTACTGAGAATTTTACAAATGACGTCTCAATTCTGCAAACAGCCTGAAAATATTAGTCACATGTCTAAAGTTTCAATAAGTTGCTTGGGAGCAATACCAAGATCTTGTATGAACTAAATATCTTCACATTTATTTCCAAGATAGTGAAAGTGGCAGTTCAACCCAGATGTTAAAATTCTTCTTTTAGTCCCATTCTATGTAAGAAAATAATTAGAAGACAAATAGGTCTTCTACTGAGCATTAAAAAAATAAATAAGTACCATAACAAATATGGAATGTTTTTGTGTTATTCACGAGCATAATTCATTTAAGAAAAGAAATTGCAGCTACAGAAATTCAAAATCCATGGGACTGTCACTTTCTGGTAAACTAAACTTAATTTTGTATATGGAAACTTGCTTATAAATGTGCTGGTGTTTTTTGTCAGTTGCTGTACAGCTTTTATACAGAAGAACAAAGTGCTGCTGCTGTTAATAGCTGATATTAACATAACGGCCCTCACACCAGTTGTTTATGATTCTTCCTGTCAAACTACTTATGACATTGTAGGGGCAGAATATGCACTTGATGATTTGCTTCCTTTAATGTGTTGTTAATATGTTGACTCTAAGTTTTTGCTAATTACTCGATTTGTCAAACACTGCTTTGGGCTAAAAGATAAATAAATCTGTTCATGCACATTCACATTTCTCGAACTGGTTCCACTGAGGAAGTAATTTAGTTAAAATTTCCATGTTTCTAACCCCTAGTCTTGACAGGACCTGCCAAGCAGGTGCCCACCACCCTACTCCCAGATTGCCAGACTGTGATCCCTCCAGAACTGCATAAAGGGATGTGATTGCTGGGCTGTTGTGCCAGGCTGTCTGGCACACAGAGAGTGTACTGTGCAAGGGAGTATTTTTTTCTGTTCTTCATGGAAGATTCCATACCTAAGCTACCTTGAAATCATCACTTACTTTGAAAGTTTTTTTGTGGTTTAAAAAGCATCACTTAACACATGCAATTAGGCCTCTCAGCTTACCTTGATTGACCTTTGGGAGGAAGAATTTGCTTCAGAAAGACACACCCCATTTTAGATTCATCTGAGAATAAAAATATCTTCCAGGCTCCCCTGTAGCCTGTGAGCAAAGAACTTAATGACTTGCAATGCCCTTACTCGCACTGCTGCATTCACAGGCAGCTCAAGAAAATGTTTTTCTTGCATGGCAGGTTATTGCAAATAGCAATCACATGTTGAAGGTGCTTTATAATTAGTGGTGACTGACAACCATAACCCTTTGGCTCTGATTTCAGTTTGCTCTATGGTTTTTATTCACCAAGAAACACATGGACAGTTGTATCTCAAATCTTGGCTCTTAATAAAATCCATGGACGGAAGTTTGGAGCTTAAGCTGGGAATGTGAATGTTTTCTCAGCCAAACAGAGAGCTCTGCTCTCCAAGGGGTGAATCTGGGAAGATCAGTCAGCAATGGCTGCAGTACTGGGGGTCAGGTAGTCCCCAAGTTATTTCTGGTAACTGTTTCAAACCCATATCCGGGAACTGTGCAGGAAGCAGAAAAGCCTGGGGGTTGGTGGCATGCAGCTGCATCATGATTGTAGGCATCTCTGGTAGTTTGTCTGTCCGAGGTGGAAACTGCCTTAACCTGTTAAGTAATTGGCCTCTCAGCATACTTCAAATTAGTAATATTTATGGTGGCCTGTCTTGCTACAACAGAAATAACAATTTTGGCTTAAAGCAATAATATACAGATGTATCCTAGGACTCCTAACTCTTTTGCAAAATAAATAATTACATAAATTGTACCAAGATTTCAAAGGCTTCGAGGTTTTTGTTACCTTATTATATCTTATTGTCTTGACTTCCGTCTGAGCTGAAGTAATTAAAGTCCTACTCTGTTCCTAAGACAGCTAAGAATCAGTCAATTGAGCAAGGTACAATTCACGTCTGACAGACATTTTAAATGTCATTAGCAAATAAATCAATCCAAATCATGCAAAAAATTTCTCAGTTGGACAGGTAGAAACAACATCTTCAACTGGATGTCTAAAGGCAAATAGGGAAATAGAGCATGTCTCCAGAACCCTGATATTGTACAGATTTCATGTGAAGGAAAAATGAAATACGAGGTAGTGCTATTCTGTCCTCTCTTTGTTCTTCCAGGACTATTTGTAGCTTTTTTGGTTGGAAGTCTTTCATCGCATGGGATAGGTTCTCAATCCGTCTGGCATGTGCTTCATGTATCTTGGGCAGAAGTGCTTAAGGTGTCGCTTGGTTTTAGTCTTTGTTATCCTGCATCTCTCTTGTGGGAAGTACTACCTTCCCCTCCCACATCTGGAGACTGTCTTGTTTTATTTTAGTCTTTTGTATCAAAATATGTGTTATGTCATCTATCTTTATCCTAGAACTAGCAACTTATTTCATTAATGTGTATAAGACCCGCAGACAGGAGAGGATTAATTCTTGTTACCTCTCATTAATTTATATTAGATACATAAATATTACATTAGAAAACCAACCCTTTAATTCTGATCTCTCTAGAAAATTCAAAGGCAATCCTGATTGCATCTCAGCTATCAGTTATTGAGCAAATTATGTCTACCCTGGAACCAATCCAGCTGCTTAGATTGCTTGTCGCTTGCACAAACTGAACAGTGTGCCAGATAGAGCAGTATTTCATGAATGTACTAAGTGCTATGTAAATAGATCAGAGTCAAGTGGGTAGTGAGGGATCATTTTTTAATGACTGATCAATAGATTCCTAAGTGCATTTCTTAGCATGAAATACCATTTTGCTGAGAGCTTTGTTGTCCTGCCAGTGACTGATGCACAGTGGGGGACATTCTTTGTATTATATAGTCAATTTCAGCTCCAGATATTTTTATTTCTGACTCCCTTCAACTACATTCTTATGTGTGTTTGCCACCAATGTTTCTCTATGCTACTTGCAGATTCAAGTTTATTCTTTTCCTCTAAATTCTTATTTCTTAGTGCTTAATTAATGTCTCTCAAAGTTTCTGAAAACAGTTCAGTGTTAGGATATGTACCCAAACCCATCCTAGCAGCTGGATGACACCTGCATTAGGTATTTGCAAACTCCCTTTGCATTTTCACTGTGAAACTGTTAAGGTATTGACCAAATATTTTATTCAAGTTCTCAGAACTTCTCATACGAGGCTCATAACTTGACTTATTTTATTAAATCTCTTAAGCAATATACTAGATGAACTTAAAGAGTGAGTGAAATGTCCAAATACCTGGAACCTAAAATTCAAATTTAAACTCCTTAGAATTGAGTTTAGCTACATTGACTTCTCTTTCTCAGAGTCATTTGGTGTTTTGGCAGAATTGAAAATTATTTAATAGAAAGCATTCAGCATGTAATACTGGAGGTATCTATAAGCTTGATAGAGGTAAGGGTTCCTTGGGGCCAGGCTGGCTAGCCTCTGTATGGTGCTAATAAAGCTGTGCCATGCTGCATGTCTAAATTAGCTGTGCAGAGTTAAACTCTCCTTGGGACTTGGTCAGTGAACCTTTAAGTCTCGGAAAAGCAGTCTTTGATCAGATCTCTGCTGTTGGGGGCCCGATCAATGGGCTGGTGGAGGATACCATTTGGCTGACCTTTTTCAACTTAGTTTTATTTTTCAGAGATGCCTCATTTTACTGAGACCCAGTAGCTCTGAGGCTATGCAAACCTGATCTGGGAATGTGTGCCAGCTGCTACAAAGAGAGCTTTAATTTACCACTTATTTCCATGAGCTTTCTGTTCCCTGCCTGCAAATGCACAGATGCACAGATTCCTTGAGGACAGAGTTTTCTGGATGGATTACATGCCATGTGATGTGCTAGACTTCTTTACCTCTTTGATCTGCTCTGGTGCAACACAGGAGTAACTAGCCATGGCTAGTCAGGGCAGACAGGCTAATCAGGGAGCCTGGAAATGAAAATCAGAACTTAATGCATTTTTATTCAGTGAGTTAATATTGAATAAATAACTAAAGTGTTTTGATGGACAAAGGTCTCAAATTCATTTTCTTCTTTTTCTTTCCTTTAATGGTTACTGCAAAAACCTCCATGTACTGCAGTTACTTTCATCACCAAGGAAGGGAGGCAGTGTCAGCATCAGACATCCCTTGCTTATTTTGTTCTGTTGGATTTCTTTCATCATCTTTTGGAAGAATTTCTAGCTCAGTGTGTCTCTTAGTACATATTCCATCCCAGCTATTTAATTTGTGCCTCTCCTAATGAAGTTCTTGAGAGTCTTCAGCTGCATGTGACAAGAGTTTCCTGAATGCTAACCTGGGGCTGTGCCTTTTTGTGGATCATGGTAACTGTGAGATGACTTACAAGAATGTTAAGTAGCTGTATTTTGCTTTAGGAAGCATACCAGACTGTCATTTCAAATCTGTGAGGAAACATAGGTATGTTACCATTCATCTGTGCTTTATTTCAGTACTTCCTACTGAGTGGAATTAATCTGGATTCTGTACTAAATGAGACTATCCCTCCACTATAATAACAGATGTAACAACACCACTTTGGTGTTTCCCTGACTTTAAAAGAAAATGCATGGCCACAAAACCTGCATATCGAGAGGGGTCATGATTCTGGCAGCAATATCCAATCTCACACTTTAATGCTCTTTCTAGTGATGAGTTGGTGGCAGTAGGTATGTTCACATCTGATCTCAAATTATATTATTATGTTAGTTTACTGTACAGGATGAGGGACAAAGACAGAAAAATCAGTATGATCATCACATACAAATGCAAAATATTTCATATCAAACCACTTATTCAAACAAATAACTCTAAGCACTTTTGTCTACTGTTTTGTCTACTGTTGTGATATTAAACTGCATATGCCTCATAATCTAGTCCTTTTAAACTATTCTTTCAATTTCTGAATGCAATAAAAATAATGCATCTGTAAAACAAAAGTAATTCTCTTAGATTCTTAAATATACTGGGGGGAAAATTATATTTATATTAGAGTGTCCATTCAATGGTTGTTTGAAGAAGTCGTAAAAGCAGATGAAAGATGTGCTGTCAGCAGTATAAACGAGTCCTCTCCTCTTGAGATCAATTGAAATGTAAAGACAAGGTGACTGACAATAATTACACCAGAGACAATAAACAAAACCAGGCCCACTAGGCCTGATTGCTCAAGGAACTTCAGAGGACAGAAATAACAGGAGTTATGGCACACCTGTTTCCACAAAATGCCCAAAATGCCTGTTAAAATCTCTGTGATATATAAACAGATAGAAAATATAGTCAGGGTTGCATTGCCACTCCGGGCCCCATGAAGGTGTGCTAATTCAGGAAGGAATCCAGATCTTTATCAATATCAGGCTATACTGATTTCTGAATCACATCTTACAAGCTGTCTTGAGATGTCATGACATTGCTTTACAGGCCGTGATCCCCTGACTCTCTGCTTTAATTTAACTGATCGAGTTAGCAGGGCAGCACTGAGGCAAGCCATGCTTTAGCCATCAGATCCTTCAAGTGTAGATCATGCTACAGTAACTCTTCCAAGAAAGTTGTACCAGTTGTTTGAATCCATACCGTTGTCTCCTTTTAAATCAAGACTAAGCTGAATTCAGACAGATAAAACATCTATTTAAAGTAAATTACCCACTTTCAGTCCCAACACCCAAACAGGCGAGCTAAAGAGGCTCTATTCCCATGTGCAGAATGCAGGGAAATGTATGAATCACAGCATCACGAAACAGGTGAGATCAGATCCAAGTCTGAAAATTGTGCAGTCCCACTCCACTGCTCAAAGCAGGACCAGATATGGCACATTGCTCATGGCCACTTCCAATCAGCTTTTGAGCACTTCCAAGGAAAAAGACTAAAGACCCATGGGTCATCTGTTCCTGTGTTTAGTCACATCTTCTTCAGTCTACACGCATCTTCATGTATTTGACCTCGTGCCCATTGCCTCCCATCTCCACTCCCCTAAGAACAGATTCCCTTCCCCTTTAGTCTGTCTCTCCCATCTTAGTAGCACTTTATATACACTGATAAGGTCTCCCCTGAGCCTCCTCTTCTCCAGTCTAAACAGTCCCATATCTCTCTGTCCCTGTATGGCAGATGCTCCAGCCTTTAAGTTCTTAATCTCTTTCCTGGCCCTCCACTGGGCTCACCCCAGCAGACCCATGTGCCTTTTGTATTGGTGAGCACAGAACTGGACACAGCATTCCAGATGTGCCTCGCCAGTGCTGAGTATAGGGAAAGGATTACATCCCTCAACTTGCAACACCCTTCCTAAAGCAGCCCGTGATGCTATTGGCTGTATTTGTCCAAAGGACTCGTTCACCTTCGCATCTACAAGACCACCAAATCCTTCTCTGCAGAGCTGATTTTCAGCTTGATAAGATCAAATGAATAAATCAAAGTAGATGTGGTATTGCTCAGGGCTATCACATGTATAACTCTCTATAAAATTGATCATTGCTGCAAATACTGAAATAAATGTGTGTAAACAATACAAAACTGCTAACTGTAAAATGAAGGTTTTATGCTCAGTACTACACTTTCAGATGTTAACAACTTCCAAAATAACCATTTCCAAGCACATAAAATACGCAATATTTTTAATTACTAGGGTATTGGGATGCAGAGTAACTTAAACTGTTGAAAATGCTTTGCCACAAAGACTGAAATTTATCTTGTGAGTTTACCTGCAGCTATGGCGAATCACTTTTTCAGTGGAATCTTACTCTATTCTTTTAATATCAAAAGATAAGTATTTCCTACATGTCTACTGGTGGTGACTTTTCAGACTGATTTCTACTGAGCCACCATCTAGGCATTTCATGTCAAAATGGGGACAGAAACTGTGGAAGAAAAAAAATATCCTCAAGAAATACCAACATTATGTGTTATGCTATTTAAAGCAAATATAAAATGTGAAAACCAAAAGCCATTCTCAACCACCCCATACACACTTTAAGAAAGGATAGAAAGAATACTAAAATGCATTTAATTTTTGAAGAGAACACCCACGTGAGTCTACTGCTGTGATGTGGTCGGGCAGATAGAGGAGGTCCTGAATTTTTCCTCCTCTTAATATATGCCTGCAGCGACCAGGTGAGCACCACTGGCCCCCAACACAGGTCTGCCTCAGCATATACTCATGCTGCTGCTGAGTTTCAGGTGTCAAGAGACTTCCACCTACTTCTTGTGTTTAGTTGCTTAGATATCTTTCTAACAGAAATAGAAAGGGCAAACCCACACAATTTGTGTAGGGAACATAGGCAGATGGATAAGGGTTGAACTGCAACCTCCTAAGCTTGGTAGCTGGAGCTCATGGTACAATCTGTTCTGTGAAACATCCTTTCCCATGTTATTTCTGGCTGTTTCTGCAATGCGTCATCAAATGCTATTCATACCATGGAGCACAATGATTGCATTGCTCTTTAATTCCCCTCAAGCTTGCCGTGACTGTTGATTAAACAGTATGTGGGCTATGATTAGCTTCAATGTAGAATACAAAATTGACTCTTACCTGCTCAGGAGGATCACCATAGCAGACAATGCTTTGGTTCTTTCCTCTTGAACCGTGCTATCAGTTCTAGGACCATTAATGTAATAGTCTTGCAAATATAAACATGAACCACTGAAAATATAGAATTTGTCTTCTTTTTGGTCAGAATCATAAAAAATGAAAATATTTTAGACTTTACCTCAAATTTCAAAATCATTTAGTCTTTATAACTGCTGCTATTATAGTGATACTTGTCTCCCCCTTTCAGCATTTCCCCATTCTTCTCCTTTCTCCCCAGAGAAGTACCAGAGTGATACAGTCCAACAAGTTCTGTTGTGACTTTCTGGCTTCCAATAGCTTTGGCCTGTGGACACCCTCGGTATCTACTGGCAGTTCAGCTTATTCTGGGTGCTTTTCTCTTAGGGTCTGTCTGATTCTTAGTATCTAGTTCTCATGATATCTGTAGGAGCTTTCAACAAGACTCCTACAAAGTCTCGTCAAAATTTACATTTTGTTAAAATTGAGTGGCTTGTTCAGTGGATAAGAAAGTGATTGGACAATCATATCCAGAGTGCAGTGGGAGACGGCTATCTATCAGTGTTCTGATAGATACTGGTGACAAGTGATGTCTCTCAGGTGTCCCTATTGGGACCTAGTGTTATTTAATGTCTTCATCAATGGCATAGACAAAGAGATCGAGGGCACCCTTGGTGAGTTTGCCAATGACAGTGGGCTAAGTGGTGCTGTTGACCCNAGTACCAGAGTGATACAGTCCAACAAGTTCTGTTGTGACTTTCTGGCTTCCAATAGCTTTGGCCTGTGGACACCCTCGGTATCTACTGGCAGTTCAGCTTATTCTGGGTGCTTTTCTCTTAGGGTCTGTCTGATTCTTAGTATCTAGTTCTCATGATATCTGTAGGAGCTTTCAACAAGACTCCTACAAAGTCTCGTCAAAATTTACATTTTGTTAAAATTGAGTGGCTTGTTCAGTGGATAAGAAAGTGATTGGACAATCATATCCAGAGTGCAGTGGGAGACGGCTATCTATCAGTGTTCTGATAGATACTGGTGACAAGTGATGTCTCTCAGGTGTCCCTATTGGGACCTAGTGTTATTTAATGTCTTCATCAATGGCATAGACAAAGAGATCGAGGGCACCCTTGGTGAGTTTGCCAATGACAGTGGGCTAAGTGGTGCTGTTGACCCTCCCAAAAAGACATGGTGCCATTCAGAGGGACTTGAACCAGCTCAAGAAGTGGGCCCATGGAGCCTCGTGAGGTTTAACAAGACCAAGTGCAAGGTGGTGCACCTGGGTCAGAGCAAACCATGTTATCAATATAGCCTGGGGAATGAAGGGACTGGGACAGCTCTGCCACGAAGGACTTGGGGGTTCTGCTGGGTGAAAATCACAACATGACCCAGCCATGGGCACTCACAGCCCAGAGAGCCAAACGCGTCCTGGGCTGCATCCAGAGCAGCAAGGCCAGCAGGGCAGGGAGGGGATTCTGCCCCTCTGCTCTGCTCTGGTGGGAGCCCACCTGCAGGGCTGGATCCAGCTCTGGGGTCCCAGCACAGGAATGACACAGACCTGTTGGAATGAGCCCAGAAAAAGGCCATCAAAAAGATAATTATGTCCTATGAGGACAGGCTGAGAGAGTTGGGATTGCTCAGTCTGGAGAACAAAAGTCTTCAGGGACACCTTACGGCATTCTTCTAGTACCTAAAGGGAGCCTACAGGAAGGTTGCAGAGGGACCTTTTTTTGAGGGTATCTAGTAATAGGAAAAGGCAGAATGGCTTTAAACTGAAAGCAAGCAGGTTTAGATTAGACATTAGGAAGAAATTCTTTACCATGAGGTTGCTGAGGCACTGCAACAGATTCCCCAGAGAAGTGTGGATGTCCCACCCCCGGAAAGGCCGGGCTGGGTGGGGCTTTGAGCAACTTGGTCTAGTGAAAGGTGTCCCTGCCCCCTGCATCAACCACCAACAAAACAGGAGAACAATGTGAGAGAAAACAGTGGCTGGAAGTGAACCCACATAAACTGAAGACAGACACATTTTTAAACATTAAACTCATGTTTTAAACAGTGAGAACGTTTAATCATTGGAGCGGAGTTTCCAAAGTGATAAATGATTCGTTTTGTGTTATCTTCAAGCACAGGCTGCTTTTCTGGCATGTACTTTAACATGTACAAGCTATATGTCACAGAAGGGCAAGTTATCCTGTGCTCTGAGCAGGGATAAGGGAGAGAAATTTAATGTTCGTGATATAGGGAGATTAGGGAAAACTCTGCTCATTCTTCTTTAATCCCATCTGTGAATTAATACAAGTGTGATTGCATGCACAAAAATCAGCACAAAATGTCTGACTTGGTCATTTTTATGCTGGCAGTTTGATTTGTGGGTACACGTTCTAAACATCTGTATTCTTTCATTGGTTCACAGGGATCACAAAGTCGCTTTACAGTGACCTCCCCACCTTTGGTCTCAAGGGAAGAACTTCAGAACAAAGCATCGGTCTGCAAGAGATCACTAACAATTTCTGTCTCTTTTAAAAAAATCTTTTGAATAGTAAACTCATGCTCATTCTGGAAATTCATTAGTGATAGTTTATTTAGTATAATGGCTCAGTTCCTTTCTCATTATTAAAAAGTCCTTTCCAAGTAATGCAATTTTCTGTCTGGATACTATGGAGTAGCTCATATTTCTGCTCTGTTTGATGTGCCAATTTTTAAACATGACTTCTGAGATCCTGAAATGTGCCACAACATAAGAATCTGCACAGTGGCAATTACTGGCAACTTGCACTGGCACTGAGGTATTGTAAAATACATTATTGATTCTAATTATTGTCTGTAGCATTTCCCACTAGAATCCTAAATTTTCTAGACAGAAAAATAATATTTGGTAGAATGGGAAGAACCCTTTCAGTTTCTACTTTCCATTAACAGCCAATATTGTTATTGGCTTTCTTTTCATCTTTCCTGTTAGGCAGGAACAAAACAAAAATTGCTAGAAATAGCAATTTTAATTTTTAGGACAGGCCTTGTTTTGTGAAAAAATGAAGTCAAATAACTTAATCATTAAAAAACACACTCACTGAGACCAACTAAAGTCACAGCTGTTGTTGCACTGTAACACTAATGAAATCAGAAGGTAAAGCTCTGAAAAATCTTAAATTCCATGAGAAATGGGCTTTTCAGAGTGGTTTTATGGAGACATTAACCAGGTTTACATTGTTTTCTTATNGGAGCCCACCTGCAGGGCTGGATCCAGCTCTGGGGTCCCAGCACAGGAATGACACAGACCTGTTGGAATGAGCCCAGAAAAAGGCCATCAAAAAGATAATTATGTCCTATGAGGACAGGCTGAGAGAGTTGGGATTGCTCAGTCTGGAGAACAAAAGTCTTCAGGGACACCTTACGGCATTCTTCTAGTACCTAAAGGGAGCCTACAGGAAGGTTGCAGAGGGACCTTTTTTTGAGGGTATCTAGTAATAGGAAAAGGCAGAATGGCTTTAAACTGAAAGCAAGCAGGTTTAGATTAGACATTAGGAAGAAATTCTTTACCATGAGGTTGCTGAGGCACTGCAACAGATTCCCCAGAGAAGTGTGGATGTCCCACCCCCGGAAAGGCCGGGCTGGGTGGGGCTTTGAGCAACTTGGTCTAGTGAAAGGTGTCCCTGCCCCCTGCATCAACCACCAACAAAACAGGAGAACAATGTGAGAGAAAACAGTGGCTGGAAGTGAACCCACATAAACTGAAGACAGACACATTTTTAAACATTAAACTCATGTTTTAAACAGTGAGAACGTTTAATCATTGGAGCGGAGTTTCCAAAGTGATAAATGATTCGTTTTGTGTTATCTTCAAGCACAGGCTGCTTTTCTGGCATGTACTTTAACATGTACAAGCTATATGTCACAGAAGGGCAAGTTATCCTGTGCTCTGAGCAGGGATAAGGGAGAGAAATTTAATGTTCGTGATATAGGGAGATTAGGGAAAACTCTGCTCATTCTTCTTTAATCCCATCTGTGAATTAATACAAGTGTGATTGCATGCACAAAAATCAGCACAAAATGTCTGACTTGGTCATTTTTATGCTGGCAGTTTGATTTGTGGGTACACGTTCTAAACATCTGTATTCTTTCATTGGTTCACAGGGATCACAAAGTCGCTTTACAGTGACCTCCCCACCTTTGGTCTCAAGGGAAGAACTTCAGAACAAAGCATCGGTCTGCAAGAGATCACTAACAATTTCTGTCTCTTTTAAAAAAATCTTTTGAATAGTAAACTCATGCTCATTCTGGAAATTCATTAGTGATAGTTTATTTAGTATAATGGCTCAGTTCCTTTCTCATTATTAAAAAGTCCTTTCCAAGTAATGCAATTTTCTGTCTGGATACTATGGAGTAGCTCATATTTCTGCTCTGTTTGATGTGCCAATTTTTAAACATGACTTCTGAGATCCTGAAATGTGCCACAACATAAGAATCTGCACAGTGGCAATTACTGGCAACTTGCACTGGCACTGAGGTATTGTAAAATACATTATTGATTCTAATTATTGTCTGTAGCATTTCCCACTAGAATCCTAAATTTTCTAGACAGAAAAATAATATTTGGTAGAATGGGAAGAACCCTTTCAGTTTCTACTTTCCATTAACAGCCAATATTGTTATTGGCTTTCTTTTCATCTTTCCTGTTAGGCAGGAACAAAACAAAAATTGCTAGAAATAGCAATTTTAATTTTTAGGACAGGCCTTGTTTTGTGAAAAAATGAAGTCAAATAACTTAATCATTAAAAAACACACTCACTGAGACCAACTAAAGTCACAGCTGTTGTTGCACTGTAACACTAATGAAATCAGAAGGTAAAGCTCTGAAAAATCTTAAATTCCATGAGAAATGGGCTTTTCAGAGTGGTTTTATGGAGACATTAACCAGGTTTACATTGTTTTCTTATGGCAATTTTGCTAAAAATCAACTAGTTTCCTTCAGCTAAAATTACTTTTGTTCAGACAAAAGAGAAAAAAAATCAATAAACTAGATTTTAAGCCAGTGCAAATGGATTTAGTTGTTTTGAAATAAATAGATTTATCCCAATTTCTATTAGTTAGGGATGAAGTGAAACTGTCCACTACTAAAGAGGCCTACTTTACCTCTTTTAAGTTGCTGGAGCTGCTCGGAAAACATCATATCCTATTACTTTTCAAGACTGTGTTTATTGCTGTGTTTTGCCTCAGTAAGATACTCTAACAATGGTATGGGCTGTATGTCCAGCACCCAAGTGCTGCCTGCTTTTGGTTATTTCTAACATTCACTCTTTACCATCCCTCCTCTCAGCCTTTCAAGGAGATGGTTGAACATAGAAAATACTAGTTTTCTTCAAAAACTCTGTGTAAGAAATGAAAGCAGTCCTTAAATCTTGGTAATGGAGGGAATCTACAAAGGAGGTGTAGTATTTCTTTGAATCCTCAACTATGTTTTGTCTCGTGATATGTGTATGAAACAGTACAATGTTAGAGCTGACCATTCTGTGTGTGGCAGCTCATGATTTAATGTTTTCTTAACTTTCCCTTCTGTCTTTTAATATGTTTTCTCTCTACGTCATGAAGTTCCCTTTTCCAAAGATTTTCATCTCATACAGCCATGCTAGCCATTCAGTAATAACAGCCTGGAGAGCTGCAAAGAGAGTAACTTTTCATCAGGAATTGATGTAGACTCCCCATTGACAGGTGACAGTAGCGGGGAGCAGTTGAGTTGAAGGGAGTAATTCTCCATATGTTCTAGTTATCAAAAATATGCAGTTGGTTTCTTTGATAAAGTCTCTTCAAATAGGTGTTGGTTACCAATGCAGAAGAAAGTGGGAGAACCAAAAGAGAAGGAGCTTGGGAATTTCTCTACGGTGAGTTTAGTGCAGTTTCTCACTGCTGAGTTCTTTTGCCACACGTCAAATCCTGTGTTCATTTTTGAGCCTCTCACTTCAAGAAAGACAGTGAGGTGCTGGCGCGAGTCTGGAGAAGGTCAGCGGAGCTGGGGAAGGGTCTGGAGCACAAATACTGTGAGGAGCAGGTGAAGGAGTTGGGGTTGTTCAGCCTGGAGAAAAGGAGGCTCAGGGGTGACCTTATCACTCCCTCCAACTGCCTGAAAGGAGGTTGTGGCCAGGTGAGGGTCAGTGTCTTCTCCCAGGTAACAAGTGAGAGGCAAAAAGGAAGTGGCCTTAAGATGCAAAAGGAGAGGTTTAAATTAGATATCAGGAATTTTTTTTTTTTTCACAGAAAGGTTTGTGAGGTGTTTGTAAGACTTCTCAGGGAAGTGGTGGAGTCATCATCCCTAGAAGTGTTCATAAAGCATGTGTATATGGCACTTGAGGACATGGTTTAATGGTGAACGTGGTGGTGGTGCTATATTGACAGTTGGATTTGATGACCTTAAAGGTCTTTTCCAGCCTTGTTAGGAGCAAGAAACAGCTTGGCCATCTCAGGAGACCAGATCACCTCATCCTTTACCCACGGCGTGAGCAGATAAAAGAGGTACTTAGATAGCAAAAGCCTGCTTTGATATGGATGAAAAATCTCAGCCTGCAATTATCTCACTGTCAGCAGGAATTGTCTATCTGTAATGTACACAGCATACAAGGGTTCCCATAAATAAACGAGACATTCATGTTCCAATCCCACTCGTCCATGTATTGACTTTTCTTCATGCGTGTTCTGTAATCAACCTGCATAAAAGATTAAACTCACTGCTTCTTCTGCAAAGAACACTTTAAATATATGAAGGAAGAAAGGCAGACAAAAATTGCAATATGCTCTCCAGACCAAATTTGTTAATTAGCTAATTTCAAAACAAATCTTTGTACTTGGTGCTTTAGGAGAGGGTGGATATACCTGTAGGCTTAGGGCACGATAAGCACACAGGACTGTGGTGTTATACATTTGTTTGAGGAAACTTGTCCCTGCATTTCCACTGATGCAGTGTGGGCTCTCAGCCTCCCCACATGTCAGATGAATCCTGCAGGATGTCACATGCAGAGTGTCTGTTTCCTGCTAGGCAATGCCCTGTGACCCTTGGCAGCAGGAGGCTCTTTCCCTTCAGTCTTACTGCACTGCTTTGTGTCCTCACTGGGTGAGAGTTGAGAATGTTGCTCCCTTGGAAGGTCTTGGACTAAACCCCCAGGTAGGAAGGAAGTGATGTGCAGCATCTTTTGTCAGAGATAAAATGCAATTAGCTTGGAGGATGTGTGAGTAGAGGAAGCTTACAGGAAAATAGAATCACATGACTCTGATGAGGCATTTAAAAACACTTGTCTCAAAAATAGGATCAAGTGAGTTAGAATGCAGGAAAGCTGGAATCCTTAGGCATAGCATTTCAGTGTAGCCCAGGTCTCATAACCTGTCAAAATGTATCTTTAGGCCCTGTGAATTTTCACAGATAGGGTGATTGTGCTGATTTTTCTGTCTTTTCACGTGAAGTCATAGCAACTGCAGATCTAAGCTGTGAACTTATTTTGAAGATGTAGAACGAAAAGTTATGTTTATAATAATACATCTTTATATATTATGTTATGTCTGTATATAATTTTCAGGAAGAGTAAAGGAAAGTTTCAATCTGTCTGGAATTTGTATTTGGTTTTGATATCAATGATTGTCAGTACCAAATCTGGGTCTTTCATTTTCAAATATAGCATAATTAGTTTACTGTTTTAATGAAGTTATACTCTTATTTATGTGGTCCTTCTGTAACTGAAGAATATATTAATTTTTTATGTTGAAAAAATTTAATTAGGAAAGTTTTGTCTTACCAGATTTGCATGTCATTGATGGTTTTATGTACTTGGTTCAAGCAATTTTATGACTGAAACTGACAATATAGGTAGACATGACACAGTACATTTGAATAAAAACATAGTAAAAAGTCAGGCAAGGAGATGAATGGAATAAATTCAAAATGGTTTGTGTCAGACTGACTTTCGCAGAAGGTCAGGTTACTAAATCCATTTCACAAGGATTATTTGTAGCAATTTTGAAATTTCATTTGGAACAGCCAGCTTAGATGTAATGTTAAATTGGAAGTAACAGCCACAACTTTGTAAACAGGAAAAGTCTGGTGTAGTATCACATTATAATATAATTTAGATTAATTATGCCGCTAACAGAACAGAATTTTAGCCATACAAGTTGATAGCAACTAAAGATATAAAAGTGATTTTGAAACACGTTATTTTTATCCAGTAATATTTATGTTTGTTTACATCAGTGCAAAATTTTTTTAGTTCTGCTCTCTCTCTTCTGTCCTTCTGTTGTGAAATTAAAGAGAAATTAAACTGATGAAAATATCTCCCAGCAATATTTCACGGATTTTCTGATACCAATATTATTCAGATAGATGTGTGCCACATTTCCTTGAGCAGATGAAACAAATGAAATTTCTGCAGGATTATTTACAAGACTTAAGTAGACCAGAGTTGTTCCCAGTGGACCCCTGTTTCCTCTACGTGTTAGAGCTATGATTAGTGCAAGGCTGGGGAGGAGCCACCCTCCCTTCAGGAAGCCGAGGTGACCAGTCACTGACCGCGGTGTGCTCTTTCCCTCACAGCAGATCAAGAGCCATTCTGGTTTGCTCCTAGCTTCCTCATCAGGATGAAAGGATACATCCAAGCCATGAGCCACTTCCTTCAACTGCACCTCCTCTGCTAGTGGTTGGCTAGATAAGGGGTATTATATAGCTTCACAATCTCTTTGATGGACACAATTTATCAAAGGGACATCCTACCCTTCCTTGTGCAAGTAGGGCTACATGGGGCTGTGTACGTGCTCACAGTCAGGGGACATCGAACTCTCCCGGCAGTTCTGCTTCTGCTCAAGAAATGCCTAGTGGTGGTACAGCACAGGCACAAGTCCCAGATTTCACACCAGCAAGAATGCACAGTGACTTTTTTTAGAATTATATGCTACTTGATCCCTTAGAATTTTGTCATATGTTGCCTAGATAGCTTAGGCATATGCTTGCTTATTCACAACGGTTATAAAATTATCCTCATTAGTGATCACATTCGCTCATTTAAAAAATGGCACCAAAGTTAAAGGAAGGTGGCAAATAGATACCACACTGTATGATAATGTACACAGAAGATAAATCGTCCACAAAATTTACAATTTAAAATCAGCAGCTCCCAAGTTTCTTTTTGCAGACTGCTCCCATTTCCATTGATAGTATAAGGCTTACAGCCTCTGTTCAGTTCATGAAATAGGGACTCATGATACCCACTTGAGAAATATATGAGGCAGCATCTAGGTCCAGGCAAGCGAGGCAGTTGAGAAGATGATGGTTAACAGAAGAGGCAGTCTTCTGGACATCAGAAAGTTTTCAAGATCCTAACTGTATATTTTGGCAAAGGATTATTTAAGGAGGAAGCATAAAACAAGCAGTGGGTTTTTTGTGGGGGTTGTTCTATGGTTTCTTTTTTCAAGAAGATTCTTTCGTGTATCAGGGGCAGTATGAAAAAAAAAGCGAGGAAATGCTGACTGGGAAATGAGAAATTTGGGAGTGGTTGGTACCACAGATGCACCGCAAGTAGAAGGAAATGAGAAGAGAAAATCTCATGTCAAGCTTTATAATTAAAATAAAAAACCTTTTAGAGTAAAGTGACAAAATTCTCATTTCCACATATCTCTTCCTCTTCATATAGGAGAGAACTGATGTTTTGTAAAGGCAACCAGTGCTGCATCCAGATGGGGATCAGTGAAATCAAGAGAGAACGCAATCTGTTAAGGCCAAATGATACAGAGAAGGAAAAAGGGGGAGAAACTGAGGAGCAAATAAGAATTATTAGTTAAAAACTAAGAAGTTACCTAATTTATAATCCTGGGAAGAACAAACGGAAGTACTCAACATCCGGACTAAATCAAGTAGCTATATTCCATTTAAATATTCCGGCCAGCCTGCCCTTATTATGGAGCAAGAGAAAGAAATAGGAGTTTGCAAGGTTTTGTCAGTAACACCTAGAAAACCAAAAACCATCAAACCCTGTGCATACTGCTATTGAGGAAGGTAATAAATATGCTTTTCATTTAACCATTCATTATGTGGTGGACATATCAAGCAAGTAAGAGCATTAAAGCACAGATCAAAAATTAGTGTATTCCAACACTTAAAAAACTGTTAATGATAAACATTTAATCCTCAAACTAAAAGTAGGCAGGTGGTCAGCCTTGCAATCAATAAAACTTTTCTTTGGTACTGTAAGACAAAAGCCACTTCCATAAATGATACAAACGGTGTTCCATGAAGGAGAAAGAGAAGTGCTTTTTTTCTCTATTAAATGTAAACTTCATCAAATAGTAAGTCATTCAGTGTTTACTAGCATATTACAAGACTTGTATTACAATCATATATTCATCTCTATTACTAAATGCATGTATTATTGAATCTCAAGATTTATTATCCTGCTTCTCAATACTCAGAAAACTAGTTTCTGACATTTTGTGCTTACATTTTATTCACTGTTTATTTCTCCGAGGGAGGCGCACTTTGTAATATTTTCTGAAGTTGATAGCATTCTCAAAAAAAGCACATCTTACTACATTGTAACAACATAAAAATGGAACAGACCACAGTTAGATGACAATTACTTTAGACTTTATGACAGCTTTGCTGACTGATTTCGGTTATTTGAAATTTTTCTCCCTATTTGAAAATTCTCTAATTATTGTTATAAAAGTTTTAATGATAAAATTCGTGAGAAGATTTGGCACACAACCTACATATATAAGGAAGCTCTAAGTTACATCTGAGATTTTTTTCCTATTTCTTTTCAAATAGAAAGTGTTAGAAGGGGATTCATTCGTCATGGTGAAAACAGTGAGATTCTAAACATTTTTGTCCCAGCTCCATGAAGTCCTGGGACATGTACTTAACGTTAAGTTCTGGGATTTCATTGGAGCCAGTGGGACTGTATTGCAAAAATATGTGTTCTCAAGTGACCTGCTGGATTAGGGTCAATATTTTCTGCAGAGAAGTTGCAGATGCTCATCCCTGGAAGTGTTCAAGGCCAGGCTGGATGGGACTTTGAGCAACCTGCTCTGGTGGAAGGTGTCCCTGCCCATGGCAGAGGATTTGGAACTAGAGGATCTTTAAGATCTCCTGCAAACCAAATAATTCTATGATTCTACAATCCTATGTTGTTCTGCCTCTTACAGAATGGAGATTGTTAGATCAGGATTTAACAGTAAATTCAAATAAAAGATCTAAAATTACTATCCTAATGCAACTACACCTTTCACACAATAAATTTTACTTTTCAGTACCAGGGATTAAATAAGGTAAGGTATTCAGCATTTTTAACCACATATGACTACACAAAATCTTGAAAAATTGCCATCTTAAAACCTGAGAAATACACAAACTGGGTCCAGAAATCCAGCACTGTCCAATCCCAACCTTCAGGAAGCTGCAAAGATATGTGCTCTGTAAGTGCAGTAGTTTTTGGCACTGCATTGTTCATACAGAAAAAGTGCTTTGAATTCTTTGTAGACTTCTATATGCTAAGTTAGGGCTCTTCAGGGATGTGGAGGAACTGAAACTGAGGTGTGTGAGACACCCTTTCAGTGCTCTGGTTCCCATTTCTGCATGCACTCTGAGAAGATATCTTGTGGGCAGGATGGAGATAAATACTAATCAGATGTAATGATTAGGGTGGGAAATATCTAACTATTTTATCCTCCACTGAAAAGTTTGAGCGGGCTGATGTTGAACTTCTATGAATTAAAGATTGTTGTGATTGTTACTTAGTACGTGCATTTCCTCATATTCCAGTTTGTTACAGCAACAATGGAAAGAGACATGAGGAGATACTTCCTGTACGCTAAATTTAACTTCCACATGTTTCCTTTTTTTCTGTATTTCAAAATCCCTCTTTCTGCTTATACTGTTCCTGAGGTGAAGTTTGGTTTTATGCATTGTTGACAACATCCAAATTTGAAAGAAATACAGTCTGATTTTTTCTGTCAATTCCAAACCTGGGGGTTTTTTGAGAAATGCACTAGATTAATTTCAGTTTATATAGAATTTTCATTCAGTTCCAGGACCATTATTACATGTATTTTGTGACATCCACTCATCCTCCTAGTGCCTTCTTTTCTGTAGAGATTCAGATAATGTGGGTGTCTTCTCTGATTACGCAAGGATAAGAAAAATATTGAGAATACTAAAGGCTATGGGCATTATCCATTCTCTGTTGGACAGCTGGAGGTATATGTTAAATAGCAGATAAAGGCTCTTCACCCAGAGGGTGGTTGGGCACTGGAACAGGCTCCCCAGGGCAGTGGTCCCAGCACCAAGCCTGACAGAGCTCAAGAAGCGTTTGGACAATGCTCTGAGGCACATGGTGTGACTCTTGGGGTGTCCTGCACAAGGCCAGCTGTTGGACTCAATGATCCTTATGGGTCTCTTTCAACCCAGCTTATTCTAGGATTCTATGACTAATCCTCAGTGCATCCTGGCAAAGCAATGCTTCTTTCACTGGCAAAGCAATTGGATACTGTGTGCACAATAAATATTTACTTGCTTTTTCATGGGGTTTGATGGATGTCTAGGAGTCTGACAGGTACTAACACACTACTGTCAGTAGTCTGTTGTGATAAATCAGTCAGTCTGTGTGAGCTGTTGTTTAACATCCCACCTGCTTAAATTCTTAGGCATTTAAAGATGTTCCACTCCAAGCAGTTTGAAGGGCAGAAAACTTGTTTAGGAGTGAAAGGCTCAGGTTCACATCCCTGTGGCACATGTCTGTTCATCTGTTGGCTATTCAGCAGTGAGCCACTCTCTGATTCTCCTTGGACACAAACCATTGCACACAAACATCTATCATGGCAGCATCTCCAACCTCCACCTGGCAAACCCAAAGCTACCTTCTTTCTAGACAAATAATATTTGCATATATCCACATAAAATAACCCATAAAAGAACTTGTTGATCTCTGTAGGAAATGTGTTTGAATCTTCTACGTGTCACACAGGTGCACTAATCTGTTGGCTATTGATTATTTGCAGAAAGAGTCTCTTTCAATTTTCCATATGAGGGAAAAGAGTGCCTCTCTTGGAAAAAAAACCCCTAACATTAACAACCTGGATATGGCTTTTTTTTTTTTGCAGTCTCTATCTGCTGCCCTGTAAAGCAGTAGGGTACTCCACGGCCACAGCTTTCAGGGTCACAGGAAGAACATGTCTCCGATTCCAGCTGGAGAACACAGGCCTATGGACAAATATTTCTAATATTCATTGAAATCTTCCTGTGAGCTGATTAATTTTATGTGTTCAGTAAGATTTTTTGAAAAGTTCAAGGAAGAACTTCCAGGCATCACAAAGGAAACCAATTGCAACTACGGGGGTAAAATTACCTCACATCCCACGTCCGGATTTGAAGTTCAGTCTCTGGCTTATTTCCCCTTGGCAGCAATACAGATGCATTTTGGCAATGTAAATTTTAGCTTTCCTGTACATGCAGGGAACTTATAGGCAGCTAATGGTTCAGCACAAGTACCTGACAGGAGCTCAAAATGGGCTGTTTTGATTTGCAACACGAGTGAGACTGTGCCTATCTTGTTTTGAACCATCACTAGCACTGGTGATTTTTGTTTTCCCCATCTGAAAACAATTAAGCTAGGAAAATACTCTTTACAGCCTCCTCAGTTCTCCACTACAGCTGACAACCATGACCTGTGCAGTTTTCCTGAATTCTGGCTCAGGGTGGGTGTAAAGACAAGGAATGTGTGTGTGCAGTGGGTGTTTAGCTCAAAACTTGTGTAACTGTGCTAAAGTGTCACAAATACCACCTGTTTTCTCCCTTGGGATCAAGACCAGAAGGACAGTGGGTTCTACTGAGCAAAGTTAATCCTTTATGTAGCTAATCAACTCTTGAACTATTGCTCCCTGAGAAAAAAACATTAGAGAGAAGGAAGTGCCTGGTTAGGCCTCATTAAATTCTTGCTGCCAGGCACTGTAAGATCATGGATAATGAGGACCTCACTTTTCAAAGAGTTGAGTGGTTAATTCTTTCTGCATTTCTGGTCCAAGCACTGGTGCGAATTTCACCCATCTGGAGTTTTTCTAATATCTACAACAAAAGGGTGCATCTGATTTTACCTTCAGACTGGTTTATGACCCTTTTTCTTACCCATATTCTTGTCAATAGAATCATCTTTCTTGGCTGGTATTTGTTCAAACTGCTGTGCCTGGGCTTTTTCTTTCTAGCATATAGCTCACATAGAGGTGAAAAGATCTGGCAGCTGCTACAATACACTGTTTTTGCTACCCAAGGTTGGATTTATCTCTTTAATTATTATTTTTAATGTCTAGCTATCAGTTCTTCATTCTGAACCACTTGAAAGATAGATATTCCTTCTCTGGTTTTTGTCTCCTTTATCTAGCAAGACTTTTCAATCCTTCAAAAATATGTGTGTTTCTCTTGTTTACTCATTGTATAATACAGAGTTACAAACAAGTACTGAGATATGCATTCAAGGAAAATTTTAAATAAATCTTGCTAAAGCAAATGGGAGAATCTGTTGAGGTGAACTCTTCAAAATCTCTAAGTATTTACCATCAGAAGAAACTCTTTAGAAAGAAAATACTTATTGGCATCTAGTGGTAATAGACTCATTAAGGCTTAATGCTTATTTTTAAATATGGGTGTAATCAGTAAATAAAATTACACCTGCCAATCCACCATTCTTGAAATTAATACTGGATGCCTTTTCAAATCTTATGGCTTGACACAGAGTTTAGTTGAAGAAGGGACCAGAAGTGCTTTCTCTCTACATCATCACTTACTTCTGAACTGATCAATAGTTATTATCCTCACGTTAGTGTCTCTAGTCTTGTTTCTACTGGATAATTCAGAATTTGAATGATGTGTTTCTCTGTTTTCAGTCTGTCTAGATAACCAGACTTTGACAATCTCTGTACTACCACTCATGGGCTTTCAAAGGCACTCCTGTGTTTCAGACTTATTTCAGAGGAGTTGATGTTGGCCAACATCTTATTAAAAAACCAGTTACCTACTATCTGCTGCTTTAAAATAGGAAGGACAGTACTGTGGGGGGTTGACCCTGCTTGGAATTCTCTCTCCTCTCCTCCTTCTTTTTATCTTTTATTTCTGACTAGACACAGTATGTTATATTCCTTTGGTCAGTTTGGATCAGCTGTCCCAGCTGTGACCCCTCCCAAGATCTTTTCCACCCCCAGCTTCCTGGTGAGGGGGGAAATGCTGGAGAGGCAGCACTGTTACTGTGCCAGTGCTGCTCAACATCCGCCAAAACATGGGTGTTTTACCAACACCCTTCTGGCCAGCAACACAAAGCACAGCACTGAGAGGCTGCTGTGGGGGAAATGAACTCCATCCAGACCCAATACAAGTTTTTGAAGGTATACCATTTCTGCTCTCACTGCCTACGCTCTGGATTTATAGATGTTGACATCTAATTCTGAAAATAAGCATCTTCTCTTTAGAAGTCCAGATACTTGATTATTTGACAGACAGATGAAAAGAATTTGATGGGAAAATGTCTAGAAGGAATGATTCATTAGGAAGGAGTGAAGTACTAAATGACAGTTTATAGGGAAGAGGATGAGCCCTTTTTCTACTTGAAGAAAAATCTGTGAGCAGGAAGATACTGCAATAGGTACAGATTTAAATAAAATGAAAAAGCCTCTTAGTCACCATGTCCATTTCCTTGTTTTAATAAACTGACATCAGTAACTTGAATGGTTTTAGAAGGATCATGCTGAAGATCAGAGAAACAGTGCCTATACCAAATGCTAGCCTGTGTCTCTGTGGATATAGCACATCTATTCCTGTTGGGCTCTGTTGCTCCATATTTTGGTCATATTCCCATTTAAGACCACAGCTAAATGCACTGCATTGAAGCAATCCACAGCAATGTTAATTACAGACTCCAGTACTGCAATGTTTATTTCTAAAAACAACAAAGATGTTGGCATGATAATTTTCTGTTATTTCAACTACAAGTCTAATCAAAATTAATCTGTTTTCTTTCAACTGCTCTGTTTTTCTCCTCCTCGTCCTCCCCAGTCACAGTGATTCACTTCCGATCATCATGCAACAGAAAGAAAACTGCAGAGTTTCCTTGAAGAGAACTTTTGTTTGCTTGATGTGTCTCTGTTTCATTAAAATAAGGTGTGCTCAGGATCCAGCATTAATAGGTGGTCACAATTAAGAAAGAGCTGAATTCATTCACAGAACATTCACAAGATCATACAATCCCAACAAAGTCTTTTTGAAAAACTCTTGAAAATATTAATTTAGGGGTATCATAGGCATGCATAGTATATTATGATTCAAGAAGTATGTAGTAGAAACTGGCTCTTCAAAGACTAATTTCAGGGCAAACAAGCTGGAAAATCTAAGTGAGCGAGATACAAAGACAGCCAGAACAACTAATATAAATTTTAGAAAATTATTACACAAATCTGAGAACAAAACCTAAACTGAGAATGGGACCAGTGTAGAGAAAGCAGAGCCAGGCTCTTTCAAGTGGTGTCCAGTAATGCGACCACAGACAATGGGCATGAACTGAAGCACAGGACTTCTCTGGGTATCAGGAAGCACGTTTTTCTCTGAGGGTGACCAAGAAGTGGCGCAAGTAGTCCCGGGAGATTGCGGAGTCTCTGTCCTTAGAGACGTTCAAAAGCCATCTGGACATGGTCCTGGGCAAGCTGCTCTAGGCAGTCTTCCTCAAGCAAGGGGCTGTACAAGGTGACCTCCAAAGGTCCTTTCCAGCCTCCACCTCTCTGTGATTCTTAGATTCCGAGATAAAGATGCTACAAGAGATTGAACGGCATGAAAGTAATGCAAAATTTCTGATGTTCCACTTTTAGTTTCTGTTTACTCTTCCAGGTTTGTGAGTAAAGTTTTCACTTAGAAAATTGTATTTAGTTTTGGATAAGTTTTATACTATGTACTGACATGAAGAACAATTTAGCTGTCTAGAATAAATGGCAGTACCATTAGTTTACATTACAGAGTAGGTTATATATTATGGTAATGCTAACATTTGCTAGTGCTGTGTTTGTTTTGTTCCACTACAACATTATAATTGTGTTCATTCAGGTTTGTTGTTGTTTTTTTTTTTTTTAATTTTTATTTTTAATTGGTCCTATATGCTCAGCTCTTCACAGGTCATTTTGGGAAGGTGAACCATATTAGTCTAAGTGTTGTATCTATTTATATCTGTATATGCAGCATGGTCCTGCAAAGATCTGAATTTTCAATGTCCCCTTTTTATTAATTTTAGTCTAATTCTTTCTTCATACATGTTTTTCTTCCAAAAGCTTTATGTTCAGTACACAGAATATTAATGCAAAATACACTCTGTGCACAGAAAAGATTCCTTTTGGCTCCAGCACTCCTGGAATGTCAGCAAGTAATGGGGCATACAGGCAAACTATTTTGCCACTAGAGAAGTAATTTTTTTCTCTCTTTCTCTCTTTTACCCTTTTTATTTCCAGAGATCTCTGACTAAGCCTATCAATCTCCACACTTTCCTGCATTTATTTTTAAAATAAATTGCTTATTTATTGCCATTTCAGCAGTAAGAGAGGGAAACACGTGAAACAAAATTCCATTTCTTCCTGATATCATCTTCTAACTGGTTTTTCTTAGTGATTTACTGTGCTTTTTCATAAAATTCATTATAACTTATGACTTTCCTTTATCTTGAAGGTCTCTTTTCTTAATTTCTCTGTGTTTTCAAGGTCTTTTCTCTTCTCAATTTTTTTTGTCTTCTCCTCATTCTAAGGATGAACCCCAATTAAAACTGATTTTCCAAATGATAAAGACAATAAAACTATTGTACTGCCCTTTTCAGTTACCATTGTTGGCCCTGCTGCCCCCTTGACTCCACAGGGGCCCATCAGCACAAGAATCAGATGTTTGACAATTTCTGTATTGAAAGTTTTGGAGAGCCATAGCCATGATAATGCAAATATTAGGGTAATTTTTTGCTGATTGCTTTGTGTTTAGAGTAATGTTTATATTTTCTTTTAATGGGGACATTTCAGCAAAACAAGATTTAAACTGGCTGTGCTAGAAATGGAATCAGTACTTAGCTTCAAAGAAACGAAGGAAATGAGCAAATGGTACCAAAGTTCAGGTGCAAGAAGGTAGCAGCTATTCATCCCCTAGCTTCTAAAACTGTTCTTTTTCAACTTCTTCAACTTAGGCTTTGCCATTGCCAAAGTAGAATTTTTATTTTCTGAAAATATTATATTTTCCAATATTCTATAATTGCAGTCCTTCTAGTTCTTTTACCAAGTATGAATTAAGATAGCTCAAATCCTACCATGAATTGATTAATCAGGCTTACAGCTCAGACAGGAAAAAAATGTAGCCCTCATTTGATTTGTGTCTGGCTTAATCTGTAGTGTCTTCACTCAGTAATTTTTTATTTCCTTCTCTACTGCTTGTGCTGCTGGTGTCTCTGCCCAGTAAAGCATTTATAACTGCATAGTTATGTTTTGTCTGCCTTTTTTAATGGGCTGGTAGCTCAAGCAGAACTCCACACCTTTGGTTTCATTAGCAAACTTCACAAGCTGCAACACACAACTGTTGTTTGTGATCCTTAGTAAAATTTTGTTTTCAAAGAATTTTGAAGCCACTCAGTCTCAGTTTTTCTAATTTGCCATATGTGATCCCGCTGTGTCCTACAGATCTCTGCAATTTTGGAATAAAATAGTATTGCTGAATTTCTAAGACTTCAAATATAGAGAAAAATCATAACTTCTTTTTCACATAGGAAAAGAAAAGTATGTTAATCTTTCCATCTTTATTAAATTTGCCCCTTTTTTGAGATTTCTGATTTATTTTAAGCAGTGACATTTCACCTCTTGTATCTTCTTTTTCTTTTTGTCAAACACAAAGATGTTTTTTCTTCTTAAACTAAGGAGTTCTGCAAGATTCTAAATATCTCATGATACAGAGTACCCTGAACATCATCAAATGCTCAAAACATATTACTAATTTGAATTTAATTTAACTATGAACAAGGAGTTTGAGTTTGTTTTTTGTATTTGTTTTGTGGTATTTTTTCCAGAAAGGGAAAAGGAGAATGTAATCCATGATGTCTTGACAGAGGTAGCTGAAGTGCATACATTCATTTCAGGGAAATGGTTGCAGAATGAAAGCTGATTTGTGCTAAGTAAAACCAGCATAAAAAGAGCCTGGTGATGTACCCTGTGATGTAACCCATGCCTAACTCATGCATGACTTCAGCAATTTACTACACTTCAAAGTGTAAATTCTGCACCCTGAATTATACCACCTGCCAACTGGGCCAGGATCAAATCTCCTTCCCCACCATATCATTCCAAAAGGGTGTACAAATTCTGCAAAAGCTCTTTAAACAATGCTCAGAAGCCTTTGAGCCATGTTTAGAAGCTTTCTGGAGGGCCACTGGGACACAGGCTTCTGAGAGTAAGACAAGCTCCTCAGCAATGGATAACTCCTCAGCACTTTGATAACTGGAGGAGTTGGGGCAAGGAGATTGACCTTAGAATATTTTTGTTGCATTTCACATCTGTGCTTCTCTTTACGATTTGCAGAGCATCAAATTTCCTTTTTGGTGACAAATTTTTAGCTTTCACTTTTATACATAACTTAGACTCAAGATTTTGGTGGTTAAGGAACATCAGCTCTCAAAATATACCTTGCTGCCTGCAGTGCAAGCTGTAGCTCTTAAGGAACAAGCAAGTAACCAGCAGGCACATCATGGATCACATTGCCTAGAGACCTAAGTAAGCCTGTCCAATATCATTAACAGTAATATAAATGATACCTAAAACAGTCAGAAGTTCTTCCTTATCCAATTACTGAAAAAGTATTTCCCAGCAGTGTCATATGTCACTTTCCTTACAGGTTTCGCATGTTTACTAATGTAATTAAATGGATTTCTAGTAGTAGTGTATTATTTTCATAGACATACTATGAACAGCTACTCAGAAAGGAAGTCTATTTTTAAATTTTAAAAGCTATGAAAAGAGATAATATTTTTAACAGTCTTTGATCTGCAGCATGAGCTTCAAGGACAGTCCTGATTAAAGAACAGAAAAAGTATTGGTTTTACTTGGAAACTCTGCATATAAGATTTCAAATGTGCTGTTTTCTCTAACTAGCAGAGCCATTGTGAGAGCTTAACACCACTGTAGAAAAGTGTATGCTTTCTGCTCTGAGAGGAGAATCAGGTTTGTTGCAAACCCTAAATTTGACTAAAAGTTTTTCAAATCTTCTTGAGGCTACTGAAAGTGGAAAAGTAGAGGAATAAGTTTAATTTCTACCCTAATTTTACATTAAAATATTAAAAATTGAGATTTGATCAATAACAAAGAAAATTTATTTCTTTACACTCTTCCTCCTGAACTTCAGTTTTGCTGGGGTAAAATGACCTGTTAAATAGTACAAGACTGCAGCTTCATAAAGCATCAGCAATTAATCTGATCACATTCATTTGTCATTAATTGCAGCAGATTTTTCTAAAACATGATTTGTCATCAAGGAGCAATAATTTCCTCAAAAAAATCTTGGACAGGAAATCAGATCATACAATAGAGTCTCCCAGCTATAAAATCTGATCTATATTTTAAAGGAAACTCTAAACAGAGTGTTAATACGACATGTAAATAGGGCTTTACAGATTGCTTACTGAACATAAGGCTTTGGAAAGCTGTCAAACGCTTGAAAACATAGGAATAAATATACTCCTTCTTCATTATTTTGAGGCCCTTCTCAGATTCTTAAGTAATTAAAAATATGTGCCACAGTATGTGCTCAAACTATGCCAAGTGCCATATCAAGCAATGGTAGAGCATCTTTCTGCATAGTGTCTGCCTGTGTAGGGCCAGTCATTTAAAATTATTTCAACATTAATTGACAGAATGTAAATTCATTTGAAAAAACTCTCAAGCACATTATTAATTCCTTGAATCGCTGCAATGTGAGAAATTCTTCACATAACTTTCACACCCAGTCATACTATCTTATTTCTTTCTATAAGAAAAGTTGCAATGCAATCGACACAAGGTGCCTGATTCAAAATGCTTACGGATATTCACCCCAAATAAAAAAAACAATTCAGTAATATCTGCTTTCTATAAATATACTACTGATTTAGTTTATTGGCAGAAGCATTTGCATAAGGTAGTGGTTTAAGTGAAAAGTTTAAGAGACTGTTTTCAAGAGAATGTTGATTTTAGAATCACTTAGAATTGGGGTTTTAGCTTATGATCTTTTCTAATCCATCCATTGAACAGAAAACAGAATCCTGATTTCCAAAAAAGGTTCAGGTTTTCAGAATTAATTACTTAATAAAAATTGCTTATGAATTTTTACATAAGTTATTCAATTAAAAAAAATTAAGTCTTGAAATAATTACAAAATTCTCTAAGCCAGTTGATACATTCAGTGACTGGCAGCATGTCCTATCCTAAATTCCCAAAACTATGTAATATCATAAGTTCCCAAAGAATCTTTTCTGGTTATTGAATCAAGCTGCATTCCATGGGATTAAAATTAAAATCTATTTCATTAACTGGCAGGTCTACCTGTCACTTGATCTGTCATTGGGAGAATCAAAGGCAACTGCTGTTGTTGTGTGGGAACAGAGGACATGGTCTGGAAAAGCAAATAGAAATGGGGCAAAATAGAGGTTTATCATCTTCTTCTCCACAGAGACAGGAGCATAACTACACATTAATTCTGGTTTTTCACACTTTCTCCTCCTTTGTTCAATATTTCCTCATGCCCTAAGAGGAGAGTGAGCTGTGGCACCAAAACACTGTGAGGGTGCTTCTGTGTGTCAGAAAAGCTTTCCAGAAGCTGTTCTGTCACCCTGCAGAGCTCCTTCTCACCCTATGGTACCCACATGCCAGGAGTATTTGTGATGGTGTTTCCATACAGGGAGAGGTGACATTTCAAAGATCTTTTATACCCTCAGAGTCATGGAAATGCAGATAAAAAGGTCAAACATTAGTCCACTCTCCTCTGCCTAGCAAGCACACAACCTCTCCAAAGAGTGGTATTATCTGCTGGACATACATGAAAAATAATTCAGTCACAGCTGAGTAAAGTTGAGAAGGGGACCAGTTAGTACAGTAAAAAAATCAGATTCTACTTATGTTCATCATTAATAAAATTTTTTTGGGCCAGTAGTATAGGTAGAAGGTGAAATACAATTTTGATTATTTATCAAAAGCAGAACTTGTAATTTGTCTCTGAACTGTCACAGTGTTGAGAGATGTTGTACAAATAAATTCTAAATCAGATATTTAATTTTATAAAAGTTGAAAATTAATCTAGAAACGCAGTTGTTTTCTGCATCATAAAGGACAGGCTGATGAAAAACTGTTAAGTCACCATGGGATGCTGATAAAAGTAGTCACTGATGATTGAACAATGAAATCAAGGACAATATTGTATAGTTGTTGCATAATTTATGTAGTTATAATCACACAATGTTGCTGATACTCCCAAACAAATCAAACAAGTTCTATTACTGGTAATCAACCAGTTAATTAATAGCAAGCATATTATTTTATTTTTTGTTCCAAATGCTAACATAAGTTTCAACAGCCCTAATGAAAGGCTGTGCTGTATTTGAAGTTTTCTGAAATTTGTCATGTTTTATTTAGTATAGGTGACATTCTGGGCACCTATATTTACATTTCACAGTGAACTTCTAATTCAAATTTTTTGTTTGAACTCACCTTTACGTTTTTGAGCACCTGTCCAAATGCTGGAGGCTAACCTCAAGCTGTGTTACTTTTCTGTGTTTGTTTCTGGCCCCTTAAGAAAGTATTTCTTCTGCTTGCTGAACTCACCTGCAGGCAGTGTGCTCTAGTGTCCCTTCTCTTTCTCCTTTGCTTGCTAGCAATTTTATTTAGGGAATTTAAGTGCTTCAGCTCCCACTCCTTTCTCCTCCTTGCCATGACAAATAAAACTGAAATTTGATTTGAACTATAAAAAAAAATTATAAATGCATACCTAGGTGTTTTTTTCTTGCAATTTACAGTCCATTAAATAAACTGGAAGAATAAAAATTCTAGCATTCTTGAGATCTTACATCTCTTGTACAATGTCTGAAAAATCATTTCCTGTTGGTAGTAATTGTCTTTTGCACAGAGAAGTGAGTGAAGAGAAAATGTCCAAGCATTTACCTTGAATTGTGTTGGTCTGTATCCTCTTCAATCCTGTTTTTTTCTCGCTTACTTAATTTTCGTGCTGATTACAAGGGTCTCTATGCCAACTGTTTCGATTATGGGCAGCTGAGTTATGCAGAACTGTGGAGTCAAGGTCTGTAACTCCTCCAAATCCCTGAGAAAAATAAATGGCCTAAGGGAGGAGTAGCAGGGAACTCATGTTGTGGATTAGAAAAACCAAATCCTTTCATCCTTGCATTCACTCAAGGAATTTCATGGCCTGTAGTTACATCCTGCTCCTACCTAGTTTTCCATTACTCATTTATTTCTAGTCTGCTCAGAATCCGTTTCTAATGAAGATTGGACCTCTTTGCATGATAACATATTAAGAAACAAAGCAAAGGGACATTTCCTAAGTAAAACTGAACAAATTGGTAATTGGTAAAAACAAATCCCAGAAAAATAATAAAATAAGTCTCAGTAAAATAAAAATCTTATGACATAGTCAAAAGAGTATTTCTCTATTGTTTAACACAGTGATTAGATTTAGTCTTGGTAGAAACAGACATAACGAACTCAAAAAGAATGAATTGTGCAGTTAAAGCTCTTTCATGTTTTTTTTTATTCTTGCAGAAATCAAATGCTTTCTCTGAAACCTCTTTTGACTTTTTGAGAGAGTAATTAAATGTAGAAGATTTATTCATTGCTGTGCATATGGTTGTAGGTATTAAAGTAAGCAAAAAAAGCAATAAATGAGACCGTTTTCATGAATAATGTTGATTTAATTTTCAATAAGAACTGTGAGAAAGAGATACCAAAAGAATGAACTCTCGGAAAACTAACCCTCGTGGAAGCTAGTTAACCCTGCTGCTTTAGGGAAGCCTTTATCTTACTTGTACATTGTCATACACTGTGAATCCTCCATGCTGCTCTTTTTGGTTTTTCCTGAAGATAAATTGGCAGAAGCTGTATGATGGGTGTATGTAATACCTTGTATAGCTTCGTTTGCATCCAGCATATTTCACAGAAAAAGACAACCTTACAGGAAATACCTTGCTTTGTTCTGCTTCAGATAGAATTATGTAAAATGAAGCAAGGAAGAAAATTCAACAAGGTTGAATATCAGTTACACAGAGTAGAGGTGAGGAGCCCTACCAGCTGGATCAGTCTTCCATCCTGCTATGGCCATTTGAGTTGATTCAATGATTATCAAATTCATTTTAGTTCCAACAGAATATACATGCTAAAAAAAAAAAAAAANNNNAAAAAAAAAAAGAGAAGGAAAAAGGGTCTGTTAAAAATGACAGAGTTAACCTATTATACTTATCCAGCTACTTTTGTGTATGTTTTAAAATTCAGTTGAATTTGGGTAAGAGAAGTTGTTGAAATAGAGATGTCCTACAGGCCAGAATCCTGACTGTGAATATGTACATACATTGGGACCTGCATACAGGTTTCCAAGTCAGACACATTCCTTATCTACTGCACACTGTTTCCAAATATCAGGTACTGACTAAACATAGGAAAATACTGTTTTTAAAAATTTCATTGCTCAGACTACTTGAGGAGAGTATAGAGAACAGGTAATCTTGGAGGGAAAAAGCCACATAGGATCAAAGGTCTTGGAGGAATTACAGTAATGAAGGGAAAATCAACTCAGATGAATATGAATATTTAAAATGGAAGAGCTTTTTTCCCCCCATTTTTTAAGAAACAGGCTGAATTGCATCGTTCTGTTTTAAAACACATCATCCAAACTCTCACTAGACTTCAGCTTCCTTTAGTTGAATAATTTTTGGTTTATACATGCACACACCAGATTCATATCCCATGGTCCACCACAGCCATTCGATTAAAGTCTTATAGGACAAATTTAGAGTGAATTGTTAAAAAGTATTTTCCTAGAAATGGAGAGAGGATGGAGTACAGCTATTTCTGACAGCAAGTTGCAAACTCTGGAGACCTCTGTATTCCTTCCAGGAATGTGGCACCCCAGTGTAGTGTACTGCATGGTTTCAAGTCTTCAAGAGCCACGGAATGATGAGGGGAAACAACATTAAAGAGAAACTGTCCTTCTCGACCTCCTGTCTTTAAATTTGAAGCCATTCCTCCTTGTTCAGTCACTACATGATCTTATAAAAAGTCCGTCTCCATCTTTCTTGTAGGCTTCTTTCAGGTACTGGAAGGCCTCAGTTCAGTCTCTCTGAAAACTTCTTTTTTCCAGGCTGAACAACCCCAAATTTCTCAGCCTTTCCTCTACATCAAGTTTCCTTCCTCTTCTGTCACTTCTGAGCAACATGTGCTCATTGATAGTCACACTCCAATCATGGGACTCATCCCACCAAATTTCAGTCATGGAAACAAGGTCATAGCTTTCCAGCTACATGGTGTTTTCCAGCTGGTCGTTTGCTGCCCATGCTGCCTGCATTGCTGTGTAGGCACCTCAGCTGGGCTGTCAACCATGCCACCTTCCCGGAACACACCTTAGTTCCTTTGAAATAATTCTCTGGTGTTTCCCTGCTGGCTTGTATTACCTCAGGAGTCCCTGGGTCATGTCCATGAGATTGCCAGTGTGTTCCAGCATGGCCAGCACAGCTCAGAGTCAACAGGATGTAGCTGCGCTTCCCTGAGTGTCAATTTCACTCCCAACATCAGTAGCCACCCAATGGCTTATCTCTGCCAATGCTGGTGTTATCTCCTTCCCTTTCAAACGTAGTTTAAAACCCTCTCAATCAGCCCTGACAACTCACAGGCTGGAGTTCTTTTCCCTCTTTTAGACGGGGGAACCCCATCTCTCTCCAGCATGCTTGGTGCTGTATGAACCACTGGATGAGCAAAAAACCCAATATTCCACCGATGGCACCAGTCTTTAGGCCATGTGTTGATCAGATGGAGTTTCCTCTTCCTTTTGGCATTCTTCCCTTCTACCAAAGGAGTTAAGAAAAACTCCACCTATGCTCCTGTCCCTTCAGCTGGCTGCCTCAGTGCTTGGAAGTCCTTTCTGGTTGTCCTAGGTCTTGTCTAGTTTATAGCTGCTGACCTGGAGAACCAGCAATGAGTAACAGTCAGAGGGTTTAATTAGTCCAAGGAGTCTCCCGGTGATATCTCTTGCATACTTCTGCCTTAGTTGAACCATGTGATTATCCATGAGTATCTTGCACCAGAATAACCAAATCATCTTGTCAAGGCACATGTGAATGTGGCAGAGCTTTAACTCCTAATACAAATTAAGAAGGCTGGGCACTTCTTCAATACTCTATGTAAGTGTTAAACAGTAAATAGTCTCTATACCTATAGTTTGATCAGAAGTCTCTGCTACAATGCAGAAAAGTCCTTATAAAAGTTTAATTTAGATATGGCTCAATAAAATTTTTCCAAAGGAAAAAAAATAGACAATTATCATAATTTGCAATATGTTACAATAATGAAATTTCAATCAACCTCCTCTCTTTTTCTTTCCATTCCTATGTCAGATGAGCCTCATAACCTTTTCAGGATCTTAAGCATGAAATTCAACATTCAATCTTACCATTTGCTCAGACTTTCTCCTCTATTGCTTCTCTCATTTTTTGTCATTTTCCTTTTACTTTCATCTTTCCAGATCCATGTTTTCATTTTATTTTTTTTCCCTCCAACATTCCCCTTAAATCTCAGGGGCAGATTGTAAGCATTGCTGAAAGAAACACTCTCATTGTTGTTTGTAATAGTTAATGTGACTGCTCATTAGTGGTAGCTGTTTTCACAATCTGACCAGTGTGATTTACCTCGGTTTCTTTTGTAAGAAAAACTACTGATTTTATCTCTACAGCCCACATCAATCCTCAGCTTATTATTTCTCCAGAGAGGAGAAGGGCAAGAGAAAGACCCTGACTGGTTATTCTCTTCCATTCCATGTGAAATACAATCTTTAGCCCTCCAACATAACAGTGGGATTCCACTGATAAAATACAGAGCCTTACACCTGAAATAGTTGTACTTTTTTGCTCAGTGTAAAAAAAGAAACACTAGCAGGGCACAACTCATCCCATCAAAGTAAACTTCTAAAATGGGTCAGATGAATCCCATCTTTAGAACCAGCAGTTACCCAGAGACTCTATTTTGAATAAGTCGCCTCAATCATCAACATTTTTTTCCTGATATTTCTTGCTTTAAGCATTCTTATAAGTAAACAAAAGGTGATAAATAAGTTAGTCTATTTCAGAGAAAGTCTCCATACTTCCATACAGGAACTTTGTATCCTGTGTACCACTCAAATTTTTACAGGGAGTCACAACAGAAAGTAAAACTTGGACATGCTGTGTGGGCACATAATCAGATCAACCTTGCATCCTATTAAATGCTGGAGAGCAAAGTAGTAAAAAAAAGTAGACATACCATTCACAGTAAGTCGCCTTTTGCACCAGCCTGGATCACAGCAAGCTGCTGTGATATAGAAAGAAAATAAATAATTGCATTTGAGTGACCAGTACTGTTTTATTTGTCTTGAAATCCTAAACTTTTAGATGATAACTCAAAAACTGAAACACTCCAGCTAAAATACATACATTTATTTGGAAAAATTTGTGGGTGCTTCATATGAGTTACATTACAGAAGCTTCATATTCCAACTCATACTCCATGTCCTATGACAACTTATAAGCTTTCCTGTGAGTAATATGCAGAAATATGTAGAAACCCTTCAGCTTTGGAAGCTGAAGTCCTGTGCCCATGAGAGAAGAAGGACATGATGTAACTGAATAGTAGCTCTGGTGAGTCACCACTGAAGCATATCCAGCTATATTATTTCATTTTTTCATCATTTACAAAAGCATTGAAATTTCAAAAGAAAGACACTTTATTAAAAATTAGACATGAAAACCTAGTTATATGTGGAGCCTAGTACTCCATTATAAACAATTCTTATTGATTGTTACAAATGCATTATTATTAATAACTCACCTACAATATTATCTTCTATTTGCACTTCAGAAGAACCTGACCATACCTTAGAGGGTGCAATTAAGCACTGAAGTGGTATATGAAGTTGGCTTAAAATTAAATTCTGTCATCATATATTTGCTACCTGGAAGTTTTTACTGGGTTTTTTCCTCTTTTTTTTTTTGGTATTTTGGTGGGTACTGGTGGTGGAAGAGATGTCACAGGTTAGAAAATGTACTGGTATTACAAGAAGAACATTTAGCACATGGAGTAGACTAAACACAACTGACATTTGATCCCCAGGCTGTCAACATAACATACCCTCACAGAACTTCCATTAAAGAGCTGGTAACAACACTGAAATATTAAAGCTCCCTATGTGTTCCTCAGTCCACAATCCAAATTGAAAACTAACCATAAAACCTAATGTGTCAAGAAAAAGAGCAACTGAAAAATGTCAAGTTATCCAAAGTTTGTTGCAATGATTTTATACCAACACCACCTTATTTTATTGAAACATCTCTATAAACATGTTTTGCTGAGAAGCTGTAAGAACTGACTGGTAGTATTATCCAGTGTTACCTGACCAGACTCATCTATGTTGCCATTATTGATCTGGCCTTAAATGTCAGTCCCTGCCCAGTAGGAAACCAGAAAAAAAACTCTCTGGACACAGTAGGAAGCCCTTCTACTTTTCAAAGCTTCAGAATAACATCCATAACCAGTGAATATTTATATATTACTGAAAAATAAATCTGATTATTTGGATGAAGTTCCATTCTGTTGAAAGATGCTTAATAAGGCAAATGGTATGAACTATGCATCCTTCCTTTGCTCCCACAGGTAAGGCTGAACATGAACCATATCTTCACAAAGATTTTTATGTTTCACAAGAAATGAAGAAAAAACAGCAGGAAGGAAACAGTATCGGGAATATTTTCAGAAATAAGACTTGCAAGGAGAGGCTGAACTTCAACCTACTCATTATGTATAATTAGAACAGAAATTATTATTCTGCTGTCTCACAGATCCCAATTTCATCTCTTGCTGCATTTTCAGTCTTTTCTGTTCCACTGACTAATCAAAAGCCAGGTTAACAGCTGGCAGAAGCAGTATTCCTATGAAAGAGATAGATGTGTTTCATAGTGCTTGATGTATCATGAATTGTCAGCAGCTCAGTGAGGATTCCTCACCTGTAAAAGGTCAAAGGAGTCTTCTCTTCAGCGAGCTGTGTTTCAAAATGCAAATCCATGTATAATTTCATATTCTTCCCGGTGGAGAGAGACATGAGGGACTGAGAATGAATGTTTAACCTACATACAATCTAGGTACCCAAGGGAATTTTTTCATATTTTCTTAATTAGGTCAGGATCCCATTAAGAATTACTTCTACCTTCTCATTAATGTACATTAGAAGACTTCTGGCTTGCACTTCAGGTAAACAAATAGGCTGTCTATTTTGGAAAATCTAGTTTGGAGGGGAGATGTAATATTTTGTTTGTTTTGGATTCAGGAGGGATAGTTAAAGACTGGGACTTTGCTACACTGAAGACATGTGCTTCCATGAGCTTCTCTGTCTCCAAAATAGGTTGTTGTCATAAATATAATTCTGTATAAATAGATTTGCATCCTCTTGTGAATTGAATTAGCTGGCTAACTAGCTAGATTTAGGTTCTGTTGTTTTGTCAGCAAATAAGCACTAAAATGCTGGGGACTACACAGTTTGTTTTGTATTTGTCTTACTGCCTTGAGCTAGGCATCAAACTTTGTCCTCCTGGAAGTTTAATGTTGGTGATAAAAAGGGAGAAGAAAAGAAACAGAAGGCATACATTTAATTAATGTTCAAAGACAGGAGAGCAGAAGTAACCGCAATTCAAACCTGTACAGATTAGCCTAGCGATACTTTACAGTCAGTCATACCACCCTCTGGATTGCCCATTGCCTGCTATAATTTTTGATTTCACTTCTTGCCAAGATTTTCAAAGTATAAAGTCTTCAGAAAGGATGGGAATAGGATAGAAAAGTCATTTCACACAGGTTTATAGAGCTGCTCAATATTAAATTTTGTATCTATTTGCATCAGTAAAAAAACCTGAGGCTTTTATTTCCACAATTCATGCAAGAAAGTTGTTTTTATTCTCTCTCTGATGGGAATGCACATTATGACACAGTCTGAAGTTGCATTCATCACTCAGCATTCACAGCACGCTGTCATGCCAATCTTCCCCTCCAGAACCGAGAATAAAAATGACAGTGCTCTAGGAATGAATCACTCAAATTATTTATTCAGAAGAAGTACTGCCAACCAAAACCATCTCTCTTCCATCAGGTTTGCCTATGTTTTGAGTGACCTAACAGGGACTCTCACATGAACTTGGGTCCAACACAATCTGAAAGTCAAATGAGACAAATGGCACTGCATTTCAAAGGGAAATGGCTGCAGAGAGAAACCAAGACAAATAGCCTGGGCAGAGTTATAACCTTTAGAACAGTACCAATCCACTCATCTCTGTGAATACTTTTTTTTTCTAATAAATATGCCTTCCCACAGTTGTCATTGTGCCATGCGAGATCTCACAGTTCTTTTTTTTAGAACATATGGTCCTTTTGCTACCTACTCTTTCTCTAGAACTCCATTTGGAAATGATGCATAAATACATCCTGTTTTTCTCAGCTAGAAGAGTCACCCTGCTCAATACTCTTCCTTATTAACACCTTTTCACTTGCTGGTGCAGTTGGATACATGAGAGGAGATATAACATTTTCATTTCATATCAGCAAGTGAAAGGTTGGGGTTTTTTTTTAATTTCCCCACCAAATACCAAGATGTCATGATGCTCTTAATGTTAGTATGCTAAGATTTCAGCTATAGAATTCGTTAATCCATCTGGGTCCCACCTCTATCTAAATACTTCTTTAACATTTTAGAAACTAACACAATTAAATTTAAAATGAGACAAACATACAGGGCAAACCAAAGTGTTACTGCCACAATGTATGATTATACAATAAATTCAGAGTTATTTTTAAAAATGCTGCAGTAATAAAAAGAAAGGGGAAATGAGTTTTTGCAAAAATCAGATTTGTGTGTTTTAACTATTCCAGTTCTTACTTATAACTGTGATAGGTAATGATTCATTAAATTTTTAAAATAAGTAATTTTCTCAATGAAATGCAAATGAACAAGCTTTTGACAAAATCTTGTGTAGGATCTGACTTAGAAGTGTGTCCATCAAAAAAACCAAGGATAGCTTAACATAAAAAATATGTAACATTCAACAGAGGGTGATCACTTCTTTCATGACCAAGCATTAGTGTCTTCCCATGCTATCTGGTTCCTTCCTGATGAAATTTTCTGTCACCAAATATCAAGCTGTGAATCTAACTGGTGGTTTGAGCTCTGTGACTAGTAAGAGCTCTTCTGTAAGAGTATTGTCTTTGTTTGATCTTAGGGGCCAACTGGGGAAGCCTGTTCCTGGTCAGCAGCTGAGATCCATTCATTTCAGATTTATCTCTGAGCATTTTCATGAGATGATGTTTTTTAAACTGCTGTTGCAAACACAAGACCTTTTACTGACCCGTCATTTTTCTGTGGGAGGTCAAGCCAGAAGCTCTATCAGACTTCACTGTTGTAGTTCTACTCTTGTAGCACAGGGATAATAGAGCACAGTCCTTCTTTCCTTTCCTCTCCACCCAAAACTACAACAGAATATGCTCACTTCAAAAAAGCATTTAAGTTTGCACTTACTAGTTTTCAAGAGCACTGCATTTCGCTGGAAATATTCTGAGCAGGTGTCTCTTACAAATAGTTGATTTTTTATTTTTAATTTACCGAAATTTTTAAAAATGTGTCATAACCACTCCACCATAAACTTAGAGACAGAAAGAAATTTTATCATTTTGTGTATTATCAGGCACATTCATATCTCCATTTAAATACAAAGGCTTTTATGCATGATACCTCTCATTTATCCACATGCCTTTATATTACTGTGCAAAAACTACTTATCTTAACTTTCTGTAAAATAGTTAATCCTCTGTCTGGGTTTTTTTTTCCCTCAAAGTCAATTCAACATTTACAGTCAGTGTCAGCGCCTGAGCCCTCAGTATCTTTTTTCAGAGTAAGAAATCAGCCCAGAAATCACCATCATTTTAAGGAACTGATGTTTCAGAAGACTGCAGATTTGGTAAGTAATTGATAAAAGGCACTAAGAGAGGCTCTTACCAGGGGACTGCCGTATTTCTGAAACTGTAAAAGCTGCCATTGCACTAATAGTAGAACTATTCAGCAAGCTAGCAGATCATATGTTTTTGTAGTTATTTTATATTTCTCTTACACTTTCATGTCCAGGGTTTCAGATCTATTCTTCTGTTAGCATGTAGGATGTGTGTTTTCAATAGCAAATCTTTCTGAAGAGAATATTGTCTGATTTATGTAACTGGTCCAATGGCTGAAATTACTAAATATTTGCTGACAACACTGTATTCTTTAAGGCATTAATGTGTCCTTGGCTTGTACTTGCGGTTTCTACCATGTGTCTCTCAAGAGCCAGTCTAACCCTAGGGCTAGAAAACTGAGGGACAGACACCTTTTCCAAGTCTGAATAAATAGCCAATGAATATCTAAAAGAAAACGAGTTGTACTTCACATTTATATGCATGAGCTCTACATTCTTAAAAATATCTTTGTATTCATAAGTTTAAGACTCCTAAGAATTACATCAAGGGCATATTGACAAATTATTTTCCAGAGCTGCTAACCATTATTTCCAGTTTCAGTTGCTGCACTTTGTCAGGAAATAAAGGATTTCTTTTTAAATGTACTAGGAAAAATATGCAACTTAAAATATAAAATGGTTCTGGCATCATTAACAAAATGTCATACTGAAAACTGAATGGGCATCTAGCAATCTGTGCTAATGAGCTGGAGTTAGTATTTTTCCATGGTATACTGCATTTGCAGGGTGCTGAAGGGTCATGCAGAGTTCACATGATCTACATAAATTGTAGAAAATTAATACGCTTTTGGAAAAATACAAGCAATTTTATAGTAAGTGATATGGAGCTGCTGGCATTCCTTTTCTACTTCTTCTGCCATTATACTTGTGAAAAAAGAAGCAAGTGTAAATGATATTTGCTAGATTCCCTCTTATAGTCTCACTGAAAGCCATTGTATTATACACAACTATTAACAAATAAATAGGACATTGCACAATACTAATACAAAATAGAGTGGAAACTGCTATGGGGATGTTCAGCTCCAATGTACTGAGAAAAATGAGAGCTCGTTTCACGCAAATAATTGAGCTGAAGCAGTGACTGAAACAAATACAGATATAACAGCATCACTGCAAGAGAGGGTAGAGGTAACACAGTGGGTTATTTCTTCAGTGAATTTGGCTAAATATCATTAGCAGACAAACCGTTTCGTTCACATGAATTAATTACTCACAGGTTTCTTTTCTGCTGCAGTATCTGAAGCTGAAGTTGGCAACTCCCATCTAGAGAACCAAATGTCTCCTCTTGTTGCAAGTACACATCAGAGAAAACACTGCTATTGGTTTTTTAGGTTAAGCACCCACCATTCTTGTAGGTATTTTAAGAAAAAAAAATCTATATGTTTTGTCTTCCTTTCAGTAATAGGAGTTGGGGAGAAGATTAAAAACCTTGTCCCAAACTATCATGAAATTGTCCTTTTTTTAATGCATTGCTGCTACGCACCCGAACTGCCTGTGTAGGCCCTGTCCCTCTTACATCAGAGGGCACACAGTGCCCACGCTTACCCCTTTCCAACCAAGCTCACATATCCTTGCTGTCTCTGCATTGCCTATACCACTTCACAGTCAAGAGGTTCTCGTTTGGTTTAAGCAGTAAAGTCTTTAGCAATTTCCTGAAAGACACTGCTGTGAGTCTCAGTTGAGATCCTGTTGTACCCATGACCTGCTCCTGCCCAGGAGGCTCTGTTGAACTGCTACATTACAAAAGCCTGCTTCAAGTTTAGGGTATTTCCTTGTGGTCTCCAAATCAGAGTAAGTCTAAAGTGATTGCTCACAAACTATTCTATAGGGAATTCCTGATGATAGTGTTATTTTCCTGGCATACACCACTGTTTCAGTTACCAGTGCAGATGTTCAGATACCACTTTATTCAATAGGTTGTGGCATCAGGTCCTGAAGTCTGACCACCAGAGAAGAGGGAGCTGCTCACAGAGCTGACTGCAGCCTTTTAATTTAGAACTGACATCTGGTGTTTTTGAGATAGGGTCACCACAGGAAACACAATACTTTGCTAAAACATCATACAAGGTAAAAAAAATGAAAAGCCAATGATGGAATCCAAAATATGAGTTTTCTCTGTGTGAACCAACAGAGGGAACTTTCAGTAAGACAGAGAAATCAGCTCTTTTCTTTCTCAGTTTCTGGTCCCTAGTCTTTCACATCAGTGTGTTCCAGCGTGAATCCAAAACATATTGCTGGGAACAGTTTCTTCAGAGGGATGCTGTGAAGAAGTTAGTGCTAGGAGTGCCTTTCTGCACACCACTTTGTGTACTGTTCCTACATGCAATGAGCTACAGTGTACAGTATTGGTGGGCTTGACACAGGTCTCTCACTACTTCAGGCACCATGAACTGGGAAAAAACCACACCAAATAGTAACAGTGACAGAAGCTGAACCTCTGTGAGCTTCATGGTCAGACTCAGTGCAGGCAGAAATTAATGTGCAAAATTCCTTTCTGTGCATCAACATGCACAAGGGAAGGCTGACTCAGGCCAGTGTCACACAATTCAGAAATGTCTTTGCTACACTGCAAACACCAAACAATGCCTTCTGGGAAGTGTCACTCTGAACCACTATATGCTGAGACAAGCCTGTGGTGGACTAACTCAACACAAATCTCTTACACCCAGATAGCAGAGACAGAACTCCTCCTAACCAGCTGCCTCTCTCTTACATCTGCTACTAGCTGTCATTTTCCCTGCTTACCTTCAACTGCTAGTGTGAAGTTCTGAGTGTCTGCTGAAACACAAGCCCATTGTTTCCTGCAAAATTTGTTTCCTTGATAGAAAGGAAAGCTAATTTTCCTTTCATTACTGCATTGTACATTCTCATAACTGTCTGAATAGTCTGTAACTGATAAAACATTTGTCAGATGGAAACTCTTTAATTTAATCTTGTTTTCTACTTTGATGGGTTTTATTTGTAAGTGGGGAAAAAAGGCAATGATAAATGAAAACCCACCATTGATAAAGGTGCATATGGAGAACTATTTATTCTTTCACTATCCAGTTTTATGTGCTGCAAGACTCTAGCAAAATAATCTCATATTCCACTTCTTGTTGGTGAATGAATGGCTTCATTTGCAACAACCCCCTACTTGCATTCCATTCTGAACCCCAGTTTTATTTTCAAGAGCAAGATAGGCATAGTGACGAGTAAATTATACTGAATCAGAAGTAAATCGTTTTCTTCCCACTCAGACATGTGGATGTGAAAATGTACTTTTAAGGTTTTTACAGAACAGCAGGAATATTTGTTGAGCCATTTTGAACTGCTGAATTGCTGCAATTATCTAAAATGGCACAGAAAAGTTCCTCCTCCACAGGGTTTAACAGGCTGCCATGCTCATGGCATGTGAAGTGTTGTTTAAGTAGCCGTGGTGCAGCATTCTCACCGTGGGCTGCCAGCAGCCATGTCTTGTGCAGAGTAACACAAAGGACACTGAGCACCAAGGAGCAAAGACCTCACCACAAACACGAGGCTGGGAGCAATGACCACTGCCAAGAGCTGCCACGCTGCTGTTAAGCAGAGGGCAGGTGTGCAGCAGTATGCCCAAAGCAGCACAAGGGTGGGCACACTGCTTTGTGCTGGGCATGGGACCTACACTGAGAAAGGGACTGTCTCTTCACCCAGGCGTGCCATCCTGGGCCACTGTCAACACCCAGCACTCCTGCTGAAAGGTGAATTGTGCCAAAATGCCACAGAAACTGTTCTGTTCCCAGTGTTATTCAGAAGGACATTCTTCCCAAATTAGACTGATTTAACCCACCACCTCATCTCTGCACTCAAGCTCCAGAGTGGAGCCAGAGAGCCTGGGGCTATTGTCTGTAATTGAAGACACTTGAATGATTGGCTGTAAAATACTCAAAGGAATAGCTCTTACATCGGTCTAGTACAAAGCAGGTTTATTAATTATGGTGGAACTTCTAAACTCTTAAACAATTCTTTCTTAAAACAATGAATCCATGTAAGCACTTTAACTTTTGGCTTTGTACTATTAAAAACCAAAAAAAATGTGACAAAAGAGAAATTCTGCAAAACTTGGTTTTCAAAGCATGGGAACATCAACCATCTTTAATCCAATTATGTAATTTGTCATTCTTGACTTTCAGTTTACTGAACTGTTCAAGTTAATTCAACATCATTTGTTTGTACCAGTAGCTCCAATTTTCCTGTACTTTTCTTCATTCACTGTATAACTACACAGTTTAGACAGATTTGCATTATGAAAGAGAGAAGAGAAGAGATCATTAAACCATGAATGATGATTTTAAAAAATGCAAACAGGTTTGTAAAGTGAATAGCAGAAACTCCTTCTCAGGAATATTGAAAATTGAATTAGTTACCTTGAATAGCATTTCCCTGGAGAAATCTTCAATTTTACAAGAAAATAATTTTGTCCTCTCTTAAACACTGATAAAAATTTCTGCTCTGTTCTATTTTCAGTATGAGCTGTATCTGTTCATGCCCAGACAGAAAATGTCGCTGTGCCAGCACCCCACCCTGCGGTGACAGTGGCATGGGAAGGAGCATAATGCCCAGCCAGACAGCTTCTGTGGTCTGGCAGGACTGGGGCTCTCCCACTTTAGCCTCAGACCCTGGCAGCCCACCCAGCCCATCTCTGTCAACCCCAGGGCATCTGTCACTTAATCTTTGAGAATAATACAAATATTTATCTCCATCATCTGGTCCTACTCTTGCTTCAGCAAAATTTCTGGCAGCTCCAGAAGCACCAAATTGCTCAATATAAAAAGCCAGTGTCTTAGGATCACAGGAGTGCTTAATGGCTTTTAAATTCAATTTCTCTGTCCTTTTGCAGGTTAGCTTGTGGATATGAGTCCTTCAGATAGATTTCTTTCCAACAGATTACTTCACTGATTAAGAAATTCAGTAAAGTGTTATAGTTTACCTAAGTGACACAAGAAACCAACTAGATTTTTGATAACCAAGAATCTAATTCTCATTGGCATGACAAGGCAATTGGCTTCCCACTAGGCACCAGCTTTTAAATGTATAGTCCTATTTCTCAATTGTGCTTGGGGGAACAGTTCCTGCTTCAGGATGAAGATGACAGAAGATGCTGTTATATTTTCTGAAATAATAATTATTTTAGCACCAAAATCTATAGTGTATTCTAGTTGTAGTACTGTAATAGTGAATGTGATAATGAGGCCCCTGGCACTTCAAACATACCAGCAAAGCATTCACAAATTACCTCTCAAAATAAATATTTAAGATAGGTGAAAGAAAATAGTTCTTTTACCCTCTGAAACTTCACATTTTTACTATTTCCCCTTTTCTGTTTTGAGGCGAGTGAGGGCTTTTCAATTCTATTACAGACACTCATTACTCATACAGACACAAAGAGACACAAACTCCTGACCAGTGATCTTGCAAAGAACAGCATTAAACCTTCATGGAAGTTTATGCTTCTCTGTTTCTTTTTCTGCAGCATTAACAGTTCATATAAGTAACTGGGCGTTGAAGCCCAAAGGAGTAGTCTTCCTGGAAGACTTATTTCTCTGATTAATAATTTCATTTTGGAAGATAAATGTTTTTTATTTTCAAACAAGTTTAGAAAAAAACTGGCTTCTTTTTCTAGGAAAAGCTGTGGCAAACAAACAAAAAAAATGTTCACAGCTCTGAATTCTTTTTGTATGCAAGATTATTATTTCCAGACAAATTATATATTTAATTAAATGTTGCTGACTTATTTTAAATACCAGATCTGCTAAAATGTTAGTGATAATCAACCCAAGCTATTCTGTGACTCTAAGATAACAAAGGACAGAAAAAAATGAACCAACTTCCTTGTCCTTGAGTCAATGGAAAAGCCAGAAATAGAACAGAGCAGGGCCCAGCCTATGAGTGGCATCTCAAATACCAGAATGAAAAACGGTTGGAATGACTGGCATCGAAAGCCAGCTCTCATGGGTAGTTCCCACACAATGGCATCCCCTGGCGAGCAGGAAGTATGTCCATTATCTAAGATCCTGCTGCATGGCAACAGCTGGTGAGTGTTGACTTGTTACCAGTACCCACTGTACACTGGGGTGACATTGCCAACATAATCAGTTCATTTGAGGAAGCAGAAGTGCAAGATTACTTTTAATCTGAATAGGCTTGGATTCTGACAATTTAGCAAATAGATCTCAAATAATAGGGAGCAAGGCTCAGCTATTAATCACAGAAGCTCTTTAATCCATGAGAAAACGTGCAATAAAAATGGCAAATATTTCAGGGTGGATAAATTATGAGATATCTTGTCATTATCAATTTGCAGATCGTGAGTCATGCTATAAAGACATTTTTTGGGCCTGTATAAACAAGAATTAATTTTTTTTAATGCCAAGATCTAGATTTTGGTCTGGAATAGCAACATCAGATATAGCCATCTCAGATGATGCAGCAGAGGTTAGTTACACATGCATCTCTTCACTGTGTTGACAATAGGAACTTCTGAGTTGACTCAGAGTTCTAAAACTCTACATAGTTGTGACTGCATGAGCTGAAAACACATTTCAAGCTAAAATCTTAGGTCTGCTAAGTCCTTAATACCTTAGACAGAGAAAAATTTGTAAGACTTAAATGTCTGTTGTAAATATGTTTTTCTTTCTGACCTGTACATGCATCTATGCACTCTCAGCAATCTAGAAATCTTATTCAGTGAAAGTGGTTATGTAAAAATAGCAGCTCTGCCAACATACTTCCTACCTGTATTTCATCTCCCTGCATTACAAATACAAGAAATATATTCTCAAGAAAAGCTAAAAGGCTTCCAGAAGTGTGGACTCTCATCCTCTGTTTCACATATTATGTTACAATAATGAGAGATAATTGTCTATGCAAGTACTGACTGCAAAGTATTGACTTTTATTATTAAGGTAGAAAAGACATCCATTTGGATTTCAGATCCTTGATTTTCAGCACTAACAGATAGGGAATAAAATTCTTTCTACTCACAAGTCAGGCAAATTACTGTGAAATTAATAAGATAGTCTGCAAAGCAGTTTTTCAGTTTCACGTAGCATTGTAAACCTGCATTTAAAAACAGACTTGGAAGATCACAGCTCATCTCTGGGGGAGGTTTTGGTATCCTGGTACCCAAATGAATGAAGGGACATTAAAGAGGTGTTTATAATCCACTTCAAACTTTTGCGGTTTAGTGTAAACAAGTGGAAGGAAAAGGAGAGAAAATGAAGGATTTTCCTTAAATGATATTCCAACTACCTCTTTGCTTCCCTATGTTTTTCTGCAAGTCTCTGAGAGAAGGAATGTAGCAGAATCGGCATTCCTGCTTTCTCTGTCAAGCTGTGTGAGATGTTTGGCTGAAGGATATCTGCAGAGACTAGGGTACAAACAGAGAACAGTCCTAAAGCTGAGGGGAGGAGGTCTCTGTCTGGGGCCCAGTACACCACAGCTGCTCCAGGCTTCACCATTGTTAGTTCTGGCAGCAGAGCAGCCCAAGGAGAGGCCCAGGAGCTTTCCCCAGGGTGCTGATCAGCATCGCTGAGCAGCTACCAAAACCCAGGCGGTGTGAGGGGCCGGGAGTGCCTGTAAACATCCCTGGGGAGTGGGCTCAAGTTACCCCCAAAGAGACTACAACCACACGGCCCCATGTCAGAACGCCATTTGGGGCGTGCCTTGGTAAAACAGCTCAGAAAGATGTATCTCCTGCAGTCCACTTACCTAAACTGTTTAATTTGAAGTGAATTTTCTCATCTGAGAGGAGAAAACTTCAGATCCAAAGGGCTTAGATACCTGAAGGGACTTAACAACCCTGCAAAACTAATGAATAGTCTAAAATAGGGCTTTCCCCAGTGGGAATTGTTCGTTTTTGCCATAAAACACACAAATATTAATTGGACTTGAGGTTTCAACTCTGTTTTTTAATTTTCTTTGTGAATCTCCTATTCAATGGGTTCCACAATGCTTCCCTCTCCCCAATGAATCTTTAATTGTTCTGCAGGAAATAGAAGAGCTTCATTACCTTTCTTATTCTTAATATGAAAATAAGTTCATTAACAGGAAGAAATGGAGAGGGATTAATTTTTCCTCGAAGGGAAAATGTGAAATGAGTGGAATATGAAACATGTCAGATATTAAACATGGGCATTTAGACCAATTTTCAACTAAAAAGTGCTTTTGATTTCATCAGAGTACATCTGTGTTCAGACTTTTAGGAACAAGACCAGAACTGTTACTTAAGAAGACAGTACCAGAATTTGGATTTAACTGTGAAGTCAAGTGAGAAGCTCTTTCCTTAGGCATGGTGGAAGTCTGTCTCCACCAGAATTTTACAACTTCTTCAAAGGTTTTCTTTATGTTTCTGTCCTAAGTGACATGAATTGTCAGCACAAGAGAGGTTTAAGAGACCAAAAAAAGATAGCATAGGTAATTCAATATCAAAATTATACTAATAAGATAAAGCTACCAGTTACACTTTGAGGGAAAAATCACCATGGTCTGGTAAAGGACTTTGTAACTTTTTCCTGTCTTTGCCTCTCTCACTCTAAGCCACATCACTACATGCCCACCATTGCAACCTTGTGGATGGCCAGTGAAAACTCCAAAATGAAACCTGTTCCCACAGATCCTATTTGAAAATGGTTATTAAAAATGTTTAAATGTACTTGTGTGTTTGTGTACCCAAGCAGAAATCCACAGCAGGGATGTCTGTGATTATCACTCAGCTCACAGAGATAAGCATGTAAAGGTATTTTACAAAGGAGTTGCTCCTTTTTTCCATTTTTCCAAATATTGCAAAATATCACAACTGGGTATTCTCATGTTGTTAACATTTTCTTGGTGATGACTAATGAATATGGATAAGAAATAATTATAATAGTAATCAATTATGACTCTGCTTTGTATTATATTTTTCACATTAAACCTCCTTTGCAGGCATATGTTCACACTAATGTCTTCCTCAAAATTTTGTGCTAAGGATCCCATCAGCTAAAAAGCTTTGAGTCAGCTGGGTCATGTTCCATGAATCTACAGAGCTTAGCTCTCATAGCCTCAAATTTCAAATTACTTGGATCTGACTTGACTTTTTAAGATCACAGTTACCCTTTTTTCTTCTTCTGATCCGGCACATTTCATCACTGAGAGTTCTTGAAAACAACATAGTTGAGTAAAGTCAAAAAGAATAGCTTTGAAGAAAAGGAAGACTACAGGGATATATAAGAGTCTGATGATTCAATTAGGTCATACTACTGCTCGAGTCCCCTGCCTCTGTAAACTTGTCACATGCATCCTCTCTCTATTAAAACTCAGTGCAACCAAGAGTGTTACAAGTAAACATAAGATCCTGAGGAGGTTAGGAGTCTGATTTCCTTGAAGCATTAGTTGGAAAATAGGTATACATGTTCACTGTTAAAGCAGATCTTATGTTTTCTACTTTGGGCTAATCAATTGCATTTTTGTGTATGTTTATCGTTTTTGTAAAAACAAGATTCCACAATCTTAATAAATGTCTTAATAATTGCTTGCTATAGTTACATTGCAAATGGAAGAATTCATCTGCTTTACACTTCCCCAAATGCAGAATTTGGTACAGAATGAGCCATTCCTTCTCAGAAGTGAAAAGAAATGTTCTGCGACACTGTTTATGGTCTGTTGCACATCACAGAAAGACATCAAGAAAACTCTTATCACTGGAACACTTGTTACACAGACACAGACAGACAGAAAGTTACTTAAATGGAAGAGAAGATCCATCACTAGCACTCAGGATGACAGTTCTGAAACAATTCTAACAAAATATCGATTGTACAAAAAGTAGGCGGAAAAATCAAATTATTTAATGAAATAAGAAAAAACAGTCATGCAGATAGCTTCTGCAGATGTAAAATTCAGCAGAGTGAGTAAAATTTTGCTGAATATGCCAGGAAAGAGGTATTTGATCATGCTCTCTTCCAAAGATATAGCAATTATTACACTGATAGATAAAACCACAGAAATATAAAATAATATCTCCTTGTGAGTCATAAAAGATTCTCTAAGAAATGTTTCAGACCCTTTTTCTCTCAGGCCTTATCATTGCATCTGTCCAGTACTACAGGGACTGTTGTTATTCCTGTCTACAACCTGTTCATCAGTGCATGGAAAAGACTGAGACTAAAGCTAATAGTGACTTTCAAATAAGACACTTGGCAGCAGAAGTGTCAAGCACCTGATCATGGATGAAACACTAAAGGCCTACAGTGATTAGAGAAATCAAGAAACATCTTTAAGGTCAAGCTGGGAAGATACCCCTCAGGTCCACACACTTCCCTAGTTGTTCCTCCAGGGAGGGTGGGGGCAGGAGCTGTGGGCAAGGGCAAGGCAATAAGGCAGCAAGGCAAGTCTGCTGCCAGTCAAGGGGGTTTGAACTGGTTTGAGAGCAGCTGCGATCAAGGTTGTGAGCACTCACACCTACATTATAAGTTAGGGCTGGGCGGGAGGTCCTAGGCTGTGGATGCCCTCAGCACAGCACTGAGCTGCCTATCCAGAGCCATTACTCACTGCTATAGTAATACCACCAAAAGGCAAAGAATACCAGAAAATATTGGCAAACCAAACCCTACTTAGCATCTGTAAAGTTATTATTTTTTCTCTTAGATGTCTTCATCTTGAAAAGAGAAGATCTTCTAGAAATAACACAAAGGCAGATGTGCAGTATATTTATTAAGGTCAGATACAGAGATTCAAATGACCACTTGAAAGCCAATAAATTTTTCTGAGATTTAAAAGAGTCAGATTCAGTACTTTGAAGTTTATTTTTTTTCCTGAGTATTTCAGCACTCTCTGTTCCCTGAGCAGCTGAGAAGAGAGCCTGTATAAAACCTCAGGAGGAAAAGAAAGTAGGCTGTTGGACATTTCCCATTCAACTCCAGGCCAGCTCAGAGAAGATCTAAGAAAACCTTTGGATTTTCAACACTTGCATAAACTGAACTTTTCAGATTTTGAAGTTTGTTCGTTACTTTATCAAATTGAAGTCTAATTTATGTTTCATACTCATATACTGTGTAAAAACTTCAGAGGACTTGAGAAAGAAAAATAAGCGCCAAATGTGGTTATAAAAGTCTATTTCCTTCAAACATACTCCTAATGAGTATGATGCTGAGTTCATCAAGGGGCTCCACAACAAACTGTCAGTCTGAGTATGACAAGCTCTTTCTGTACCACAGAATCACAGAATCACAGAATCACAGAATCACAGAATGAACTAGGTTGGAAAAGACCTTTGAGATCATCAAGTCCAACCTATGACCTAATATCTCATCAGTGAAACCACGGCACCAAGTGCCACTTCCAGTCTTTTCTGAACATGTCCAGGGACAGTGACTCCACCACCTCCCTGGCCAGAAAATTCCAGTGCCCAGTTACTCTTTCAGTCAAGAATTTTTTTCTGACATCTAACCTAAACTGCCCTTGGCACAGCTTAAGACTCTGTTCTTTTGTTCTGTCAGTGAAGTGGTGAAAGTAGAAATACCGAAGTGGTGAAGATAGAAATGCACACCTATTTAGAAATTTCTTTCTAAATCACTAGTCTTATACCATAAGCAAAGACCCAACATTCATTGTATTAGATTGAGGACATTGAATGTACTCAAATCAGTTCAGACAGTTTCTCCACTAATTATGCAATTGCACTTAGGAAGTCGAAATTGAGAGGGTTTCAGAATTTCATACTTTCCTAGATGACTTTTTGAAAGTGCTGGATTGCTAGTGCACAGTAAAAAATCACTCTGAGCACACATCGCAAAAAAACAGCTCTAGGGAGACCACACTATGAAGCAACAAGAACACTGTTAAAAATTAGGCTATTTTGAAGACCTTCTCCAGATGATAAAAAATAGTGATACAGACTGGTTTTCATTTTAGTTTTACATAACCTTGTATTATGTTACAAGCTGTAGCCCAAGAAACACATCACATGTGCAGATTCCTTTGAGTATTGCTGTGGGTCACCCCTCAGACAGATGAACTTCTCTGAATCTGAAAGCTCCTTTCCTTCCTAAAATGTCCCACTGACTCTTCTGCCACCCAGTCACATCTAATCATCTGACAGACTGGGAGCTGGGGGAGAAGTTGTGAGAGAGTTTCAGAAATTCTTGAGGCAGCAGCCAATTCTCGGGTCCCCTCTTCTGAAGCAAGGCTGCACAGCACCTCATCCAGAGACGTGGACACATCTGCATAAACCAGGCACTGCTGGAAAGCACCAATATGGGTGAGGGTACTGGGTGCTGCTGGTATGGGCAGGATCTCCCACTGACGCAGCTGTTGGCACCATCCTTTTTTTCTGCCACTCAAGACCAGAAGAGAGAAAAGCCTCTTTAAGAACACTGGCCAAATTTTGCTGTCCTCTCCTCTATGGCTTGTTAAAACCAAGGAAGAAGGAGATTATTTTCACTGCAGCATTGCCAGGCGTTTCCTGTACTAGTTCTCCTAAAAGCCTGTTTTTCAGTAGTCCTTTAAAGAAGCTTATGACATCCTCTTGGATTTTCCTTCAAGCCTCTTCCTTTTGCTGCCTGCAACAGAGTTTTTGTTCTTATTCTATTTTCTGTCTTCATACCAGGTTAAACTCACTTTATACTATATATACCTCCCCACACCAACATATGAATAGGTGTTTCTAATCTCCTTTGTGACTGTAAAGAAACATCTAAATATAGCCTCACTGAAATCAGATACTTAAAGCTATTGTTGTTTAAATATTGACCCAAGGAATTTTATATTATAGTACTCATCCACACTTACTGAAACCAATAGCATATGTCATATTTCCAGTACTGCACCAGAATTTTGGGTAGGAAAAAGATACCTGTGGTCACCCATGGTTTGATGAAACCAAGAGTTTAATTTTTTACTATGGATTTCCATTGTAATGCCTTTATGAACACTGGAAGGACAGGCACGTGTGGGCCCCCATCTGGATTTGTATTCAACAGAGTCCTTCCGATAATGAATAAGCATGGGGATTGCAGGTGTGAAGGAGACTGAGGGGAACACTTCATCTTCATGTTCTCTTCCCAAATACCTCTCAGTGGCTTTCTGCCAGAGCAGTGCTTTCCACATTCAATAAGAAATGCCAAGGGAGGAGGCTTTAAGCACTCTCTTAACAATGAGGTATGCCCATTCAGGCGCTAGAGCAGAAAGCATGCTGAAAAAGGCCAGTTTGATGTGATGAGGTCTATAAAATTTTTTGTACAAATAATTAAGCTGGGGAGAAAAAAACTAATTGCAGCAAAATAAAACCTGCGTGTATTCTTTTCCAAGATTCAAATCTCCCTTTCAGGAAAGGAAATTTGTCTCTTGCTATGAATATATTGCTAGCAAAACTAAGACCGTTATTTTTTTGTGAAAATGACAGGAAAAATTACAGATTATAATTTTTATTGTAAAGGATGTGACATTGTGGAAAGGATATTTGCTGGGTAGATAGAAATTGCCAGAAACCTTTTTTAGAGTAAAAGCAAAGAAATGTATGGAAATTTTCAAATGTTAAAATATTTCAACTAAGTTTCTTAGTAGTCCTTTTTAGAACTATCCATGAATTAGCCAAATGACAGCCTTATGATAATCAGGAGCATGCAACATTCATTTGATCTCATCAGTAACTCCTACTTAGATTAAACATGCATTTCTTTCTGTCCTGTATCTCCTCTCAAGGCAGTACACTTTCCTGCCTTGCAGCTGTTCTATATTTATTCCACATTTTCCACATGGTCAGCTCCAGATTTCTGTTACAGTCACAGCACTGCACGGGGTTCTGGGTAGGATTGTATGTGCCTTTATCTCACAATTCTCTCCCTAAATATTTAGTCAACGGTACAGGATCTCCACTTTCCTTTTCTTTTTCATTTGCACTGAATGTGAGAACAACTTGTGAAGACGTGGACGTGATGGGCTGCAAACAACTCTGGAGCTCGAAGGGTCCAGGTAAATTCTTCCCTTCCCGTTTGCTGCTGCCTGCACAGGCAGAGGCAGGAAAAAAATCAGGAAGGAGAAGACAAACTGCAGGTCTCTGTCACTGGTACTACCTTATACCTTCTCCTCTCCTTTAAGTTGTAACTAACATCCAAATACTCTTTTACTAATGCAGCTGGTTTTCATGTGCATGCTGATATTTGTTCCCACACTGTTCTGAATTATAAAAGTGACCAAAACTCCCACTTACTGTTAGCACTTGGCAGCTCTGACCACGAGCATGTTAAGTTTTACACTGTAGAGATTTGCAATTTTATAGTGTTCTGTGCTGGATAAAAATCTTATGGCTGCCAACCCAACTGTAATGAAGAGGAAATGCTAACACATAGAAAGATTTTATTGAAATGTTTATAACAGAAATCATCAACCATCTACTATCTCAAGCTGGGAAGTAGGGAAAGCTATGTATAAATCAATGCTTGATTCAGAAGAAACATGAAAACTTTATGCAGCACAATCTGTACAACTCATGAGGAAGAAAATATGTCAGACAGCATTAGCAACAGGTAATTCCAAGATCTGTAGCAAGCTGAGGCACCATGTTATAACATTTCTCCCAATCCACAGCTCACCATGAGCACTGGGAGCCAAACATCATGGGAATTGCCACAGATATAATAAATGGGAATACATACAGATCAGTAATTTCCCTGCCCGCCATTAAATATCAGCCAGGTAGGCTTCGGGTGATCTCTATTTGTGAAAGTCAGGTATGGTCAAGGTCCTGTTGCACAGAACTGCAGCAGCATTTCCTAAACCTTTAATCTGCAGGACACCCCCCATCAGCAGCCCCACTGCTACTGCTGTGAGTGAGTCTGCCTGGCTGGCTTTGGCTTCAGAAGCAGCAGAAAGGGAGGACAGTCCCTAAATGACAGAAGACATGTATAAACTTTGGCAGCCAAATTATCAGGTGAGAATAAAGTTCTGTCTGTCCAGGCAGAGCAATGTCCACAGGACCCTGTGGGGTGTCACCCCACATCCATCAAATTGCCTTTGTGACTTTGATCACCCATGAAAACATTTCAGCAAGCTCTTCCAAGAGGCCTACAAGCACGTATGTGCCATCAATATCTTTGGTATCCTAGATGCTCTGAGAATAGCAAATCCTGAAATCCAGCTCCTATTTACAGCACAGCATGATACCCAAATTACTAATGATGGCAGTTTTTGTTTTATGCCTCCTCCATCATTACCTTGACAGCTGGTCTTCCATGTTCAAAAACACATTAGAGACCAATGTTGAGCAGTTTGGCAACAAAACTAGCAACTAATTTCTGTGAATTGTGTGACTTCCCTTTTTTAAATTCTGAGGCTCTCAGACAGCAGTCAGGCATCCCACCCAGCTCTGGAAGGGCTGTCTGCTCCTGTCAATGCTACAGAACAATTACTGGTCCCACCACACCTGCAGAATGATGCAGTCTGTAGACTGGGCTGTTTCTCCTGCACTACCGATTCTGCTGTGCATATGCCTGTAGGAACATATGCACACTATCTGAATACACCAAAATTCCTTAATTTTCATATTTCACACATGTTGTACAAGCAAAAGGGTATTCCAGAGCCTCTGTGGGTATAGTCGCGTGGGTCATGCAGTCCTGAGCCACCCCTTTTTTCTGGCTGTGATGGATGCAGAGAGGTGAGCAACGTGCTGAGGCACCTGCAGCCTCAGACACGTGAGTGCCATCAGGCCTGCTCTTGGGGCAGAAGGCTCTGCTTTGCACGGTGGTTAGGAGGATGGGAGGACTCCCAAGTCCCAAAGCCAGCATTTATGCATACTCAAGATACCCACTTCATGAAGGCATGGGAGTTGGAAAAGAGACACTTTCATAGCTGAATTCACATGTTGCTCTTAGACTGGCAAGGGTTTTCTATCTGAACTCCTCTCTGGAGATTTGTAAACCACTGGCAATGCCTAAGTGAAGTGAATGAGCAAACTCCCATTCAGTTCAATCATTCTTGGAATTTTATTTTAAACATTTATCAAAGAAACTTCTTGAGCCATATATAGCTCAAGTGTCAGCCATGATAGAGACAGAGAGATAAAGCAAAACTGATCAATATCTCTTATGGTTGTTTCAAGGTTTCTAAAAGTGTTCTTTTGTGCTCTATGGTAGATTTTTTTACTGAAAGAAAAGGATTAAAACCAAGAATCCTTGATTTTATAATGTAGTTTGTTTTCCAAAATCCTTCTCACACCAGGTTCCTGCAGACAGACAGCTTCAAAACAAGGAAAGATGCTCTTCACTCTAGATAACAGCAAGGAGCTTTTCCCAGGGAAGTAATCTATTACACTCTGGAAGACTCCAGACATACAGAGGCAGCACCAGAGTAAGACAAATGCACAAAATCCATACCAGGTTACCCTCAGATAAATTGTCAGTAGTTACCACTCAGATGCAGTCCTCAACTGAGACACAACTGGTAATATCACTGACCCTAAATGTGCTGTTGTGCACAAAACAGTTACTTTCAGATGAGTCTTTTGGAACAACTTCAGCAACTTTCCTCATGAGAATAGAGAAAAATTTTTAATTAGTCAAAAGTTAATATCTGAGTTGTCAGAAAATCTTCAGGTGTTGACATAGGGAAAAATGGAGGAAAAAATCCCATAATACTGAGTTCAAACTTAGTGCAGAAAATTCACCATGTTTTTTGATTATTTGTTTCATAGGAATATGGGAAATAACTCAATATTTCTGAGTAGATCTAGATTAGTTCTTTTAACTTGTACAATTTAAAACGCTAAATAAATGAGTTAGACAGTAACATTCCTCATTTCATTCTACCTATTCATTTATTCTGGTGAAAATAAGTATTGAAATGGAGCAGTTAAGCAAAGTATGTTTATTTTTTGATTCCCCACTTGTCCAAAGGAGAGTGATAATTTTGGGTATCTCCCAGCAGCAAATGAATAAACAGGCAGTATGTTTCTTTCAGAAATTCCTGTATACAACAGTGGTATTTTTTGGTACTAGAACTTCTATGAAATTGTTTCTCACAGTTTTAGCCTGAAAGGAAAAATACCACAGCACAGTAAAAAGCTAGTATCAGAAATCAAATTTTGTCACAATGGTAGATTTTGACAGAAAGTGCTTGAAACCTGTCATTTCACAGCACATCAGAGCTCTGCTGTAAAGAGAGATGGACTTTATCTCTCAAAGAAAAAACTACTTAGGCATGACTGCTCCGTCATTTAAAGTTTTTCTTGCTTGTACAGCTGAAACAACGGACTTAACACTTCCAGAACTATGCAATTTCTTCTGCGAAAGGTACATTTTGCTTCTGGATAGAAAAATACCCTTTTAAATTCACATTTTAAAAAATAACTCAAAATATAGAGTCAAACACATGGACAATAATAAACCTGACGGGTTCAATCAGCAGCCACATCACTTTTTGAAAGTAATGCTTTTCCACACTATTATACAGATTATCTTTCTTCGATGCTTAAAAAATATTCATAATACTGAAACTTATTCTTTAAAAGCATGTTGAAAAATATAGAAAGAATAATGGAATTTAATAATTTTTTATAACATAACCTGAAGCTGTAATAAAAGAATTAATATTTCTCCTTCTGGTCATTTGCATTTTCATTTAAAATATTGTATTGCCTTCCATTAAAATCTGTGCAAAGAGGTGATCTAATTTTCATGTTAGAAAACATTTATTACTCAATAGAATTCAATAGCTCAGTGTGGAAACTTTTGTATTGCAAAGAAATTTAGTTGTCCTGTTTAGAACAAATTTAAGGTTTATTAGAAGGAGTGATATATTGTGATAGTTTGGGGTAACCTAAGAACATGATTTTCAGAAAATATTTCTGTGGTTACACAGATTAGTACACCGCATGGCTTTTATGTGCCATCAAGCTACAACTTTACCCTAAACATGCAATGACTGAAAAACAAAAGTCATATTCAAGTGAATCTAAAAAGATATCTATAGGGAAACAAAAAAGTTTAAGAACTTTCCAAAGGGAGAGTTATAGAGACCCGATTTTAAAAACTGAAGGTCTTTGAAATTATTTTTTTCACAGAGCAAAATATCAGCAGGCATTAAAAAGCAAACTAAAGAAGATGGGTGAGTTTTTTGACTCTTAATGTCACTGAGCAGAAGAGAAGCAGGAACACGTAATTGCAGTACAACAAAAATGTCCACCCCACATGAGGTCTTTGGAGAGCCAAATCAACAATTTTTCTGTTTCCTTGTCTGAAAAGACTGGGAAACTAGAGGTGGTTAAACCGCCTGCTAATAGCAGAGGTTCCAAAAGTAATTTTGCCAGAAGTACAATTAATCAGTCCCTAGAATGCATCTCCTTCAGGTGAGGTGCTTAATTCACTTTCCCCAAGCTGGCCCTCCAGCAGAGGCTTGCTCTTGCTGCTCACTGCCTGCAGCCTGTGCACACCAGCACCCAGCTGAACACCCGAGGGGTAGGTGGTGGGACTGCCCTCCTCACCCACTTAGCAACTCATCTCAGAACCCTAATGCTTAGCTTAGATTGGCAGCCAGGAGAAAGGAAGGTGCTTAGTAATGTTCTGCAATCTCCAGTTCTATATGAAATTGTTTTAACCTTTATCCTTAACACTGTGCTCATACTTGCTGCCAGACCAGGGATCACGCTAGAGAGGGTGTCATACCCAAAGCTCTCCCAGAGGTCATAATTCACTGGTACAGTCACTCAGTCAGGAGCTCCAGAAATAGCCCAGAGCCTCAGCTGTGGAAAAAGTCCAGACCCAAGGAAAAAGTTTGAAATGTACATTTGGGGGGCTGATGAGGCGTAGCTGCCCATTGACACCTCAGATGTTAAAATGACAGTGCTGCTGTGCCAGACATCATGTGTACTAACAAAAACCACTGCACTGCCCCAGGTTTTATTTTACTTGCATGTCCATCAGGAGTGGGTCTGCCAGAAAATATGGCCACATTTTGCAGGATTAGGTCTCGCATAATACACCCTCTGCTAGCACTTCCACTGCTCCGTCAAGCTGTACATATGCTTTTGAAATTACTTGGTTACTTAAGTGCATTCATCAGTTCTAAGAAAAACAACGTCTATTTTACGTGCAGCCTGCTTAAGCAATTTTTCCAGCTCAACCTCTCTCCCCAAGACAAAGGCCACCTTTCTGGCTGCCTGCCCACCTGCCTGGGCGGGCAGGGTTTCCCGCCCTGCTGTGTGAACTGGTGGCAGTGCTGGCACCCTGTGCAGCTTCTGGGCCAAGATGAATGAGGCTGATAGTCTACAGTAAACATCCCTTTTCCTATTATTATCACAGGCTGTATCACTGAGCACTCAGCTGCAGATTTTGAAATAACTTGAAGTAAATGTTTTCTGTCACTATTATGAACGCAAAAGAGAGCAAAATTGTAAGCAGTATGAAGTGTGCTGCTTAACCTAGCAAACCCTACAGGACACAATACTTGCACCTGCCTTATGCAATGGACCACAGTAGTTGTGAAATTTCTGAGACTTCCGCACAAAATAGCATAAAAATAAGAGGAAGAAAGAACTTCAGGTGTGTGAGAGTCTCCTTTGCCTTCTTGCTAGTGGTGTTTGTTTCAGAAGAAATATATCTCAGCCAGGTCTATGCACTATATTCTTTATACTTCAGTAAGTACTCAAAGTGTTAGCATTTTAGCAAGAGCTGATACTTTCGAGGGCTTTTGTCAGCCATGCTCTTGGCATCACTCCTGTTTCATTGTTAGTTAGACTTTATTTCTGTACCGGACTTCTGCCAGGATTCATGGGGTTTATATTCGTCTCTCCCAAGGACTAGATGTAGGCTGTCAGAATAATTTGATTAGCAATTTAAAGTTTACACCAACTCTATGCCTTTTTTGTTTTCCTGCTGATGTCTGAACCTCTCCCAAAGCCAGCACTCATTCCCAAGGCAGAGGAATGTTGCAGTCTTTGTAATCGACAGCCTTGCAGAGGTGATAAAGCTCTCCTGGCACACAATTACCTCCAGCTCCCAGAGAGATCAGTGTGAAGCAAACTGATGCCTGTTCTGTCCCTTGCAGACACTCTTGAAAGACAATATGAGAGTCAGGGTCTTTAGTGATGTAGCAGTCAAGGACTGAGGAAGTGATAGCTGGGCAGTGCTAGACCATGTGTCTCAGTTCTCAGTGTTAGAGGTATCAGCTTATTACCTGACAGGCACAGGCTTTCTGGATTCACTGTGTTTAAACACCCTGTTTGATAAAGCCACAAGAGAAGTTTTTATTCCTGCCAAGAGAAGACAAAATATCCTTGACAAGGAGCCCACCAAATTATTTCCCCAGGCTACTATATGTCTTTTAAGCAGGACTTCTGAAATCCCGTTTGAGAGCCACCAATGTTAACAAATTGTATGGAAACATGTATAAACATTCCCTCAGAAAACACATGGTAGAGGTCAAGAGCCGACTCTCCTTTTAAGCAAAACATGGCAAAAAATTTGGACTTCAACCAAAACAACCTGATTTCTCACGTTTGCTATCACTCACAATCTAGATCATGGACACTTCTGAGAATAAATCATATAGCATTCTGGAACTCTATAAAACAAGAAATGTATTTTTATAGGGTTTTTTACCAGTTGCTTTTTCACTGAGGTACAAGCCTAGCACATCTGGCTGAAGTATGTCATCATCCTCCAGGTGCTTAAAATTGCTTGAAAGAGCCTTTCCCAAAAATCAGTACTGTGCTTTCAAACACATTGTCATAATTTTGCTTGTTGCCATAGGCAAAAAAATATTTTTCCAATTCACCTCCTTCTAAGAGTGATTTTTATCTCATAAGTTCACTAGCATATTAAGAAAATAGTTATTGATAAGCCATAAAAGATTTTTAAAGAATATAGACAATATAGACAGCTGCCTAAAAAGAAGACAGTATTATGAGCTTATGAAGTTAAAGTCACTGCACCAACATCTCACTGAAATCATGCCTTTTCTGCACTGAAACACATACTTGACTGTCAGCAGGGAGACAGTATCAGAAAGCACGGTTAAACAACAGACATGCATAAAATATAAATACAAACTGTCTTCACCTTTATCCTCTATGCAGCATAATGCAGGTAGTTAACACTGTACCACAGCAGTTAAAACTAGGGAGATAGAGTTGTGGGGTTTTGTTTCCCAGAATAGTGCTGCACATTATCAGAAGAAGCTATATGAAACAGAAATCCATGTAAAATAGCCCAAATATTCATTTTGCAATAAGGTCTACCTGGAGCAAGAAGAGTATATATTGTCCAGAAACACAGAGAAAAAAATCAATGGGTTTAGCTATAGTTTCCTGATTTAACTACATTTTAAACTCCTAGGAGAATAAATATATAATGGTTTCAGGCAAGCAGCAACCACCGTTGCAAGGATAGGAGCTGAGAATTAAACTACTGTAGAAGCAAAGCATTAACAACTTTATAGTGTTATTTTAATGTATTTTAGGTACTTTTGGCTTCCTAGCTATTTTCACTCAAGAGAATTAAGGATTGTAAAAGATAACTGCTGTTTTGTTTCATTATCACACATTTAAAGGTAGTGGTAGTGTTGTTGAGAATGTCACAAAAGTAATTTCAATCACAGGAAGTGTTGGCATTGATAATAGAGCGGATGAGATTCACACCAAAATAAAGGCACAAAACTATTCTAACTGTTCAAGTGTGTACCCAAGAAACCAAGAGCTTAAAATCAAGGGATAAACCATTTGCAAAAACCTGAACCAGAATTCTTACTGAGCCAGGACAGCTCTTGCAGGTTTGGCTGGTTTTATTCATCAGAGGAAGCAGTGACTTTGGCCCTGAAGTCAAACAAGAAGTCCAGCAAAACAATCCAAGAAGTCCAGGTTTCTGCTCTGACCTCAGCTGCTGGAAGCCAGCCTCCCCCATTATTGCTGAGATTCTTGTAAACTGGGAACCTTATTTCCAGATTCTTCAGTTTACAGGAATTGAACGTTTCCACTTAAGCTCATTAGCGCTAGATGGCTGGCTGTACACGGGTTGGTTTTTTCAGAAGAAGGAAACCTTACTTCAAGTCCTCCATGGGCACATTATGGAAACGGTAGATATACTTTAGGTTATATCATTCTTGCCATCTCTGTGCAATTGCTTGAAGGCATAAAAATTCCTTCCTCTTCAGGTTCTCACAACACACCTGTTTGGATAAACCTCAGTTTCTCTGAGAAAAAAAATTGTTCACAGAAACATTTTCCTTTGACCTGGGACTCCACCTTTTCCCTGAGGCCAACTGGCAAGGCCATGTCCTCCTCAGCTGTTCAAGCAACGCCCAGTAATCGTAACTACAAAACAACTGGTTATTTGGGCTGATGGAGGTCTCTAGTGGAAAATCAGCAGAAACACAACTTCATCTCCAAAATTCAAGATAAGATCAGTTCAACAGGAAAAAAAGAAAAAAGCACTTCCCCCTCACCCACAAGGGCAGACAGCAGAAACTTTTTTGCTAAACAATTTTGCTAAACAATTTTCTCCACAGATAAAAAAGAACTTGGAGTATCGTCTTCCTGGGCAGGGTGAAGCCTTTGTGGACATCAGAGCAGAGGTGTGATTGGGAAAAAGAAACTCCCACTGTCATCTTGCTCTTGGCAAGAAATGGTCAAAGAAATATTTCTTTGGAAAAAAGCCAAGAATTTCTGGATTTCTTCAAAATGCTGTAACTTGTGACCAGTAGTTCTACACTGCCGACTTCAGCTGATATAAAATAATTTCTCTCATTGGAAAAGGAAATATTATATTTTTTAAAAAAGGTGAATTACACTATGTACATGAGAAATATTATGCAACTATATAAATTACCATGAGCTTGCTAGTAATTTTCTTAATGGCCAAATTGCTTAGAAGCAACACATAAACATAAGCATAATCATAGTTGACAAACTCACCAACAGAGTGTGGCTAAGCATAGCAGTCCTACTTGGGAATTGCTCTGTCAGCAGGTGCAGGTGGACGTTCTACCTTCAGGTTCAGGTAGGCATCACAGCAACACAGAAAGTCAGTCAGCTGCCACATGCTGAACAGGGCTCCAGGAAGAAAAGAGACACCAAACCACACATGTCTCTGGCCTTGACTTTCTTTTGGAAAGTCATGTTGTTTACCAAAACTTGCTGATTGATAAGAAAGAATTACACTGTAATTTACAACTATAATCGTTTACCTGGGAAATAACTGCTCACTGAAGATAATTCTTTTAGCACAGCATGCTTCATCCCAACATGGACGGAACTTCAAATCACACAAAGAGTTGTGTTCAGAATATCCAGTAGGTCTAGAGAGCCCTTCAACCAAAATCAGTGCAACCTCCCACCCTTGGGGATGCACAGAAAAATGTGACACTTTCTACAGGGACCACAACATGTTTCATCTCCTATCTGATCCAGCATCACATTCCAAACATCTTGGCACTGAAAATCAAATCACTTTTTAGTTAGCCAAATATTAACTCTGGGCCAGTATTACTGTTTTAGGACAGTATTATTGTTTTAGCACTGAAATCCACATTAATCTGTTTTATAATAAAAAAAGAGTATACATGCACATGGTTACACCAATATAATGAAAGTGTTTCATTAAAATAATCTGAAGAAGATAAGAAATAATACCAAGTCAAAGTAATCCAGCATTGGGCATTTCATTCATGCTATGTCACAGGAATTATTGGGATTGCATAATGCAACACTGGTGGATAAGATAGAGTTCATCACTCCACTATAAACAATTTTTCTTAAAATGCTCTCCTTTTGCCAAGTTCCTTTCAGTCACAGAGGATTTTGCCAGTAACAGAAATTGGTCATAGATGGAAGTATTAAATCCCTTGCTCCCTATGATCCCAAATTCCACATGGGCATAAAATCTTATATAGAATCAAGGATATAATTTACAATGAGCAATTTCTCCCCCTAAATATCTTCCAATATGATGTACTTTCTTCCTTGTTATTCAAAGAGAGCTAAAATATTTCTAATTGCATTATGTCATCTTTCAATCAGTAACTGGAACTTGAGAGTTCTATGCTGTTGTTACACGGCTACTGGTCTCTTAAATCATGTTTTTAGGTTTCATTCCCCAGTCAGAGAAGTAAGCAAAAAAATTCACAGGGTAGGAGTTGTGTTTATTTTTTTAGTTAACATAGAAAACACAATAGTACAATAAACTATTCCCCTCTCTATCCAGCCACCTATGCAATACACATAGGGGTCCTGACACTCCTTGGAAATTAATGTGAAGGATGTGTAAGCACAGCTCAGAAAAATTTATTATAATTCTGTCTTGACTTTGTAGCAGTACCTTTCCAATATTCCCATTACTTCTAATAAAATATCATTGTAAAAACATTGATTCCATTAAAAAAAATTAGCATCTTTAGCTACCTATGTATTTACAATAACACTCATAAACTAATATTTTACTCCAGGATTCCCTTCAGGACAGAAACTTGGCTTTAATTTCCTTGAGTCTTAAGGAGCTTCAGTTGTATAGATGTTCTGTGGGCCCTCTATGCAGAGATAAAACGTTATTTTATCTGTCCTCATATCACCCTACAGACTTTGTTTAAAACACAGTGAAGTGTTACCATACCAACAAAATCACTGCTTTGCAAAATGCAATACCTACAGGTACTACAAGAGTTAAAAAATCTGATTTACACTGTTCCGTTTTATTATGAGTACAGATTGGTGCAATGCCCCACTTTCAGTCTGTTGAATAGAAACACCTCCTATTTAGCAACAGAAAGCTGACAATACCCTTCAAAAGGGAAAAAATCAACAGCAAAAATATCTTTTGCTATTTCCAAGTACCTGGATTAAGAAGTAATTATTTTTCTAGCTATTAAGGGGACCACAGTTAGGAGTTGCCTTTAGATACCCATTAAAAAAAAAATCAAAAATTATTTATGATTGTTTTTCTTGAAGGATTTTTTTTTTTCTTCATAGACTGAAATAGCTAGTGACCACTTACAGAGAAGGAGAAACCATATCTTTGGTAATCTCTGGTTCTCAAAGACAAAATATGAGAAAACATGAAAATTCAATGTTCATCTGAGGTTTAAAAAAGTGCTGAAATGTGATTGCTCTCAGTCACAGGACATATTTGAAGCAACACATTGACCCTAACTCCACCACAGACCCGCACTGATTTTCCTTTCTCAGTGCTGGAATTTTTGCAGAGAACTGGTCTTTAAGAAAAGCCAATTAAGAAGATTTTTAGAGCCATCACTCATGCTGCCAGATCCTGGTATGCCAGTGGGAGACATGACTGCCTCCTGAGGCTCACAATCACCCTGCCCAGTATTCCTCCCTCCAGTCTTCTGGTGGTGGAGGGGTTTATATGTGGGTAGATGGGCCTGGCAGTAATGTTTGCTGCTCCTAAGGTCCCACTCGGTTTTCCTGGACACTGTGGGAGGAAAGGGAGCAGCAGCAACACGGGGCAGAAGAGCAGCGGTGAGCCACTGGCAGCAGTGACCCTTCCATGGTCAGAGCACCCCACAGACCATCTGTGGTCCCAAAGACCATGTGGGCACACTGCCTCAGATGTCTCACAGCCTGCTGCTCAGGTACTTTCAGTGCACAAAATCCACTTCACTTTGTCGTTAGGCAGATTTCGCCCCAGCTGCTAAATCCCTGATTCTGAAGACATAAGCACTGCTTTGCATACTTGTGGAGATGAAGGAAGGGTTGCAGGGAAATCTATCCTGTTGCAAGAGCTTTAGGAGCAATCAGCCAGGCAGACCCAGGTGTGTGGCAGAGTATCTTCAGAAGAGCTGAATATCTGCCCCAGACTGATTTTAGCTATGCTGATAGATATCAGGTGAAAATGTGGGTGCAGGAGTTAAGAAACAAAGGTATGTATTTTGCAGCATATGTTGCAATTTTGAGCTTCATGCAGCAGGAAGAGGGAGAAACATCTGATAATAGTGAATGCCCTGAGGACAAAGACACTATACATTAATATTATGGGAACTGTTCAAGACAGCATTCAGTGTGTGCTAAAAACTGGCCAACTGGCAGACTGTTTCCTTTCATTAATCTGACTTAGAGAGGTGCTCTGTCGAAAAAAAGAGTTAAACAGAATATGAAAAAACAACTGTGGGAAGTGTATTTCAGTGCCAGAGGCTGGATGGTGGTGAGCAAGGTGGGGACATGGGCACAGGGACCAAGGGTCAGCATGGCAAGGGCCTGTCTGCTCCCAAGTGATGGTTCATGCAGTGCAAACTGGTTTGTGCACTCTGCAGAGGAACCCAGCTCCAGGCCAAACTGGCTTGGGAAACAGGTCAGTGCATTTCTACTTAAGTCAGATGACTTTCATTCCCGACAGCAGTGCCAGCATTTTGTGACCCCTGTAACTGAGGTTACTGTAGGACTGCACTTCACAGCACTACAGCTCACAAACTCTGTATGCGTGCACTGATTGGGTCTCCAACTTCTGTGCAGTTAACAGGTGATGGTACACATGCATGTCTGATTAAACAGTTCAAGATCTTCAGAAACTTGGGATTTGCTATGCTCAATGTCCTATGGAAATCATTATTATAAAAGACAATGCAATAAATGTCTTCTCCTGTCTTCTCACCCTTTTTCTATTCTTTAAAATCTTACCTGGAGATAAGTGCAAAAGACTTCTTTGTACAATGTCTCTGTATGTTTTAATGAGTGAAGACTCACTTTGTGCACAGTCAGGTTCTTCTGCCGGGTTCCCAGGGAGGCAAGCATGGTGGTGTCATCAATGCTGTGAAACTGGAGGCGAAGATGTCAGGCAGAGCTTGTCAGGACATCTTCTGAGGTTTTACTGGGAAGCCTTCAGGGTGAAGAAAATTGGAAGTGACCTTTATACAGAATTACTACAAACACAAGTAGGCTTAGATGGAGAAAAAAGGTTCAGGGAAAGGTTTCTGTTAGGCTTTATTCATATTTCAAGCCAAGTAAAGCAACTTCATTTCCCTAAGAAAGCACTGCCATATGGAGCAGGATAAAAATGTAATTTAGTCAGCAAGAATTATTGGATGTTATAGCAGAAAACATTAGTAGGAGTTTGCAATTTACATAGGGTTTTGACTTGCTGTGAACATGACTGGTTCCTGTTATATTCTACTGTTACAAATTAATAGCTCACTATAAGAATATAAAGGAAGGGTGAGCCTAAAGAGCAGGAAAGACTCAATGAGCACTAACGAGCTTCAGGACTGTCTCAACAGGAAAGCTGTAGAAACTTCTTCCCTTGAACTTTTAAGTAGTTTCTGCCAGTATCCCAGAGGAAATCTCCTTATCCACGCCTTGCAATGATTTAAAGAATGTTTATTTTTCTGAGAAAAAAATCCATTGGCATAAAAGAAAAGCTGTCTATGTTGCTAATAAAAATTGGGGTTCAATTTTAATTTTACTGACTTTATTAACTTCATTTTATTCCTTTAATGTCTTATGTGAAAAGAAATGAAAAATGCATACTCTAATATCACATTCATTTTTTTCTTTTTTTCCCTTTATGTATAAGCAGCAAATAAAATGAAAGCAATAAAATAAGTGCAATAAATTAAAATCTGAAGCCTAAGTATGGTGTTTTATTTGTATTTTTGAAAAGCAGTCTATGGGCCAGTTTTTGATGGTTTTTGTACCACAGGTGCAGCAACAGTAAAACAAAAGATGGCATTCACTTGAGGTTTGCTCTGTCCTTTTCATAGTAAGGTAAGTGCCACTGCAGAATTCCTTAGACTGATTACTTCCAAGGGAAAATGTCAGGCAGATCCTATAGTTCAGTGCAGAGCCTGTGCAAATCACACCACCTTGCCCACAAATTTTTTGCAAGAGCGCTGCTCTATTCTCACTATCCAGCGCCTCTCCAGGAAAGGAACGTTGCCATCTGCTCAGTGTAGCTGACTCTGGGACCCCCTGCGTGTGTCCTGCTCCTCCTGGTCCAGCCAAGGGCACTGCTCCTCTGCCTGCTGCCCCTGGAGCTGCCTGTCCTCCCAAGCACTGACACTGGTGGCGACACAGTTCAAGATGCCCTCTGCCATGCTGTCCTGAGCTAGTTCTCCTCTTAAATGGCAGTGTAGGCCCCACTCCTGCTGTGAGGGGAAAAGGGTGAGCAATCGGGAACAAGGAAGAAGAGGGTATGCTCCCTCTGGACAGCAGCAAGGGCATGGAAGCAGGAAAGGGATGCATTCCATAGGGCCAAGAGAGATGAGGCACAGGTGCCATTAGGGGAAGAGAAAGTTTCCCCACACACCATGGGACTGCTCACCATGAAGTGAAGGGGTGAACCTTAATTCTGGCTAGTAAATTATTCCATTTTCAGTGGATTGAGTACAAAAGTCCAAAATTCATGAGTTTGTGCAATTCTTTACATATCCCATGTTGTGTCTGGGTTCAAATAGCCCCCTGATGACTCTTGTGGCTTGAGCTGCAATCAGATACCCATGTCTCTGTTTTTTCAGGTTCAAGAGGATTTTTGCTCTACTGTTCAGATTTTTTGACATAATCATGTTCCTGTATGGGGTCTAGACACAATGGCATGAATAAAATGCCTCATCTGCCAGTCTGAAGAAAACATCACACGGCGACTGGACATGAACAAATCTCAACACGCAGACTTCAACAGGAGGCTGAATGGCACGTTCACAGTAAGTACATTTTTAATGCACTCTTCCCTCCTTCTCTTCGTAAGTTGTTTGTTTTTAAATACAAGAATGTGAAGTATTTGAATCACGAACCTACCTGTTGGCAGTTGCGGATGGCCCAGTGTTGTTTTTCTGTCACATTTGTTCTGACTGTGGCATAAAGCAAGCTCTACAACACTGCAAAAACGCAGCTGAGAGCTGAACAGGAGGTCTCAGCACCACCCAAACAACAGCTCCACAGTACCCGTGGTCATGGGGGGTGGTTTAAGTTTGATGAGAGAACACAGTAGTGATGTTTGTTATTTGTGCAATACTTACAATCATTCTACATTAAATTAATAGCTTTTTTGTCTTTTCCTTTCTACACTGGTTCATACAACAAAACTCCATATGTGTTCAATTAATAGTATTCATTTCCTTTCAGTTTAGAGAAACAGGATCCTTTTGACCAGAATTAAGAGGATTATGTGTTTAGGGTTGTCCAAGGATGTGAATCCAAACCTAGACATATTTAAACAAAAGTGTTTAGTGCTACTGTGCACTCACACACTACTGTGCTTCTGTGTGGTCATTTCCCTCCTTTCTTCCATCCATTATATACCAAAAGTTCTAATCACAAAATAATGTTCAAATAACAAATAAAATTACTATCATTTAATGTGGAAAAAGTCAGGTTTAGTAAGGTCTTAAGCAATTTGACTTATTAATAGTTCCTCAAGAGACTGGAGATTTCTTTCTTAGTTCAAACATTGAAATAAACTCTCATATTTTCTTGAGTTTATAGTTTTCCAACCTGGCAATTTCATCCACACAAACGAAAAGAAAATCCGCTCATAAAATTCCTTATGCAATATTACCAGGTCAATAAATGCCCCAAAAATCCTATTATCATACAGACCACTGCAGAGTCTCCTTTTTACCTTGCCTTAAATTTGGGCAGGATAGATAAAATGGTCAAACGGCTGGAAGTTACCTTCCAGGTATTTGGAAATGAAAGGTGATGCGTCTGAGAACTTTCTTGCAATCAAAGACAAACACCCACTCAGTGGATTAAAGGCAGGTGAGATGGAGGTAGAAAGATATCTGCAACAGGTATTGCTAAGCTGTTCTCTGATGACAGGTTTAAAATGCAAAATACAGACAGGTGACTAATTCTAGAACCCAAGTGACAGAGCAAAGCTTTAGAAATGAGTAGAAGAATGTGCTCTACACCAAAAAAATTAATGTCATGACATCACAAAGTAATCCATATCAACGTTTATGTAAATAGATAAAGTGCATGTCTGTGTGGTGTCTCTGCTTATTCAGGCTTAAGAGGAAGGTCATGGAAGTTCTACCATGAAATAAATTATTGCTGTATTTCATATTGGTGCTATAGGAGGGGGACGGTGAGAGTTCAAGAAGATCGGTAACAAGCTGATGTGAATGCAAGACTTGCATTTTGTTCTCCTGTCTCCAAGGAGACCAAAATTGAGGGGGTCTCAGAGGAGAGTGGTTCCATTTACAGCCAGCAAGGTGAAAGGCAGTTAAATGGAAAGGAAAGAAGACCTAACTGATACACAGAGTATATTTGCATATTTATATGTTTTTATTATTAGATTAAGGAGGTATTTCTGATTAAAAAAAAAAGAATTCTTCTTGCAAAAAAAAATTTTCATATATACAGGCCAACTTCTACCAAACCAGGAAAAAATATGTCACCTCTACCAAGTTACTAAAAGCTGTCCTCAGACCAAATTTGACTTTATGCACTCACTGTCTGGCAGGTACCTAGAAGCAACTAATTTTCTTCGCTTATTCCTTGAAGTTTCTTCCAGGGATGTGCAGATACAGAAATGTATCCCTTCAGTTTTACCATTATTGCAAGCATAACTGGTGGGAAAAAAAAGAATAAAGACTTGGTATGATCAGAGCACTGGTCAAAGGCAACAGGCACAAAACAAATCACACTTATCTCTATTTAAATTGCCTGTTTCATTGTGTCTGTGCTGTACAGCCTCCATGCTGACTCACGCCATTACCTCATGGGAAACTCCTCTAAAAAGTGATGAGCAGTACTTCTGTGATGTACATACATGGTGTCATTAGCTGTATCTGACTTTGCCACTGCTGTTGTCCTAATGAGATAGCTGGAACTAAATTTTCTGAGATATACTGAAATAGCCACCAGTACAGAGAATGTATCAAAGAAACTTTGAGGGGGAAGAATAAAAAAACAACTGTGGCATTATTTTTCATGGTGTGTGATTATGAGGAAGAAGGTGAAATGGAAAATTATTTTACCTTGTCTCTCTTCACAACTCTTCTGTTGATATGCTGTATGTTTATTTTCAGTTTCAGAACACCACCATTTCTCAAGTTTCCATTATTTAAGGACAGCTAAACATACTGTGTGCAGAGATCCCTTGTGAACTTCCTGGGGTTAGAGTTTTTCTTTGCTTGGTTCTCATCTAAACTCCTGTTCTTTCTCTTTCCCCTGCAGAGCAATCCTTCCTCTCCTGGAACAAACCTTGTGAGATCCTTCTAGCTTTACTTCCAGCACAGGTCAGCAGGAACCACCTTTCCTCCCCCCAATTAGGTAAATTCATTTTCAGCCTTCCCTGCGATACTGACACAGCCAGAGGAAACTCTGGGGGTGCAGCTTTGCAGCACTTTGAACACTCGGTTTCAGTACTCAGTTTTCCTTTCCACAGAAGTGTGCTACTTGCAGAATGAGATCAGTTAGCTGTTCCTGACGGAGCATGTTAGAGTAAACAGGCTCTGATTTCATCATGCAAGCTTCCCAGCATTTTTTCAGCTGGGAAACAACTGTGAGAACAATGGAGGATACGTCGCTGACAATAGGTGCAATGTCATTTACATTTCTGACAAGCTCTCAGCATTGCTTTATTTCAGCTGAGTTCCTGCCTCCATTATGTGACTGCAATGTGCCTGCTGAGAGATGAAATGCTGGCTCCTTGACAATAGCCAAAGAGGGATACGCCCAGTATTGGTTGAACACAAGGTGACTTTCCCAGCTTATAGAGGCCTGGGAAAAGACATGAATAATGCTGGTCTAAACCACAATATCCAAACGGTATTGAGCTTTTCCCTCACACACATGCAACAAAAATAAATAATGGCCAGGTGGCTACTGCTGGTGCACATAATAGCACATAAGCTTGTAGACCAAGTCTTTGAATGTTGCTGGAAAGGATTCCTTGAGGTGTTTGGGATTTTTCTGTACATGAGCAATCCCTTTGCCCTTCTCACGCAATAGTTTACAGAATACACTCTGCTTTACTGCTGTCCAGATTCCTGTAGCCCTCTGCTGGGAACCCATGCATTTGCAAGACAAGATAATGCCATATCTGTTTTCTAGGAAGTTAGAGCACATTCAGAGAACATACAGAGCAAGTGTGGTGCTAGGCAATAACTGTGAGAGCCGTCTGTTGAAGACCCATTCACCAAACACCTCCATCAGGAAGATAGGATTGCTCATCTCCCCTTTCACAGCCCCACTATGCACACTTCTAACTAATTTCAATGGAGGATCGTGATTAATCAAGCACAGGATAAACTAAGCAGATGTCACAACTCCAGTACCTCAGCACAGCTGCTGTCTCACTTATCTTTGTGAATTTACATTGTCTTTTCAAGGTCTGCATGGCTATTTTTACAGGCTGAACATATTCTTTACCACTTACACGAGAGTATGTTACATTGTCAAACTCAGCTCACAGCAGCCCATCCTCCCCGCCTCAGGTTATGTGTCAAGACTGATGTCTCTGTATATCAAACCCATATTAGGGCTAGTTATTATACTGGGTATAAACTGTCTCTTGATCTGGGCTTCCAGGGAGACCTCTGAGCCCAGAAAGGGTCCTACACCACTGCAGAAAATCTGTAAACTGTGCTCAAGCAGCTAAATTGCAGCTCATGTCAGTCTTGGCAGCCCTGCTTTCCAGTGTGTTTAATTATTAATTTTCAAAAAAATTTTTCTTGAAAAAAGAATTGCAGAATTTACCAGGCTGATATCTCAAAACCCTTCAAAACAGAAAAATAAACCAACAGCATGCTCTTCATGAGAACAAATGCACCAAATATTCCTGTGCTCAGAGAGCTCTTCCTAAGACTCCAGGAGATGGTGAACTACTCATTAAGAAAAAGTTGCAATAATATTACTAACTCCAAAATAGGGACAATATTTACAAGAAGGCAAAAGCAGTTACCTTGTAGAATGATAGTTTCTGCTGTCCAAACTATAAAGCTATTTTTCCTCCCTTTGTAGACCACGTTGGTGTTACGCTGTCACATCCATAACCACTGCCTTTAACTGACACAGTGAGCCTTCTGTAACTGTTACTGCTCCCCATCAGAGTTTAGATCACTGCTGGACCTGCACTGACCCTGCCTCAAAGCTCACACTGTTTCTCAAAGCACTGCCGCAGCTTAGGCCAGACTTTGAGAATCGGTGGCTCGTTGTAAACTGCAGGAAGACACTTCGTTCAAAAATAGGTGCAGGGATATATTTCCTCTATGTACTTCTGCCAAGTGCATGCTTACCAGCCAAAAATCATGGGAGTTCAGTGCAAGTGGAGATTCAGAAGCTGCAGACAGAAGTTCAGCAGTCCTGACTCCTCTTTGCAGATGAAAGAGAGCCCTGTGTTTGTACAGCATTTTGGTAAGATAATTTTATGATCATGGGAAAGTGTAGAAACCTGGTCTAGACATTCCAGTCATGAGTTTAAAAAAACCCAAACCCAGACTGACAACACTGTTGCCTTGGAAGTCCTTCAAAATCACTCCTCTGTGAAACCTAAAGTGTTACATTAGAGTTTATTTCTGGGATCTAAAGCATGTTTTGGATGTGTGTGCTTGAGAAATTCCCTCAAGAAGGAGAGGCCAGCTGGGTCTGCCTCCATATTGTAGAATTCTTAAGGTTGGAAGAGACCTTTAAGATCATCAAGCCCAACCATTAACATAGCACCACCACATTCACCTTGAAACCATGTCTTCAAGTGCCACATCCACAAGCTTTCTGCACACTTCCAAGCATGGTGACTCCACCTCTTCACTGGGCAGTCTGTACCAATTCTTGACAATCCTTCCCATGAAGAAATTCTTCTTAATGTCCAATCTGAACATCCCTTGGTGCAGCTTGAGGTCATTTCCTCTTGTCCTGTCACTTGCTACCTGGGAAAAGAGACTGACTCCCACCTGGCCACAACNTCAAAGCACTGCCGCAGCTTAGGCCAGACTTTGAGAATCGGTGGCTCGTTGTAAACTGCAGGAAGACACTTCGTTCAAAAATAGGTGCAGGGATATATTTCCTCTATGTACTTCTGCCAAGTGCATGCTTACCAGCCAAAAATCATGGGAGTTCAGTGCAAGTGGAGATTCAGAAGCTGCAGACAGAAGTTCAGCAGTCCTGACTCCTCTTTGCAGATGAAAGAGAGCCCTGTGTTTGTACAGCATTTTGGTAAGATAATTTTATGATCATGGGAAAGTGTAGAAACCTGGTCTAGACATTCCAGTCATGAGTTTAAAAAAACCCAAACCCAGACTGACAACACTGTTGCCTTGGAAGTCCTTCAAAATCACTCCTCTGTGAAACCTAAAGTGTTACATTAGAGTTTATTTCTGGGATCTAAAGCATGTTTTGGATGTGTGTGCTTGAGAAATTCCCTCAAGAAGGAGAGGCCAGCTGGGTCTGCCTCCATATTGTAGAATTCTTAAGGTTGGAAGAGACCTTTAAGATCATCAAGCCCAACCATTAACATAGCACCACCACATTCACCTTGAAACCATGTCTTCAAGTGCCACATCCACAAGCTTTCTGCACACTTCCAAGCATGGTGACTCCACCTCTTCACTGGGCAGTCTGTACCAATTCTTGACAATCCTTCCCATGAAGAAATTCTTCTTAATGTCCAATCTGAACATCCCTTGGTGCAGCTTGAGGTCATTTCCTCTTGTCCTGTCACTTGCTACCTGGGAAAAGAGACTGACTCCCACCTGGCCACAACTTCCTTTCAGGTAGTTGTGGAGAGTGATAAGGTCACTCCTGAGCCTCCTTTTCTCCAGGCAAAACTATCCCAGTTCCCTCAGCCACTCCTTACAGCACTTGTGCTGCAGACCCTTCCCCAGCTCCCCTGACCTTCTCTGGACTACCTCCAGCACCCCAGTGTCTTTCTTGGAGTGAGGGACCCAGAACTGGACACAGCACTCGAGGTGTGGCCTCACCAGTGCCCAGTACAGGGGGACAATCCCTGCCCTGGCCCTGATGGTGATCAGAGACCCAAGGGAAAGACAGAGAACAGAGCAGTTCCCCATCCACCGACCCCATGGCAAAGGGTGGCTGAAGGAGGGAGAGCAAGATGCTGGTTCAGCCACAGCCTCTGCAAAGCTGAGGACTCTGAAATGGATAGACTTGAGGAATTTGTTCTGAATGTCATCCTGAATTATGTTGCCTTTTTGTCTGCTTAATATTATCAGTTAAGACAACCAATTTATGTTTGTGAGTGAGGAAACTTAGACCTCGAGGCATAAAAAAGTTTAATTTTTCTGAATTGTTCAACAATGGCGTAAGATAATGATTTATCACAAATCACAAAAAATTTTAACTCATCGCTTGTGATTGTCTAGGATGCATATGCAGCACAGGTAGAAGCACTTTAGATCTAAAAGACAGATAATTAATTTTCTTTCAGTATTACTCAAAATTTTGAGAACTTCACGAATCTGAACAATACATTTGCAGATCTGATTTTTTTTTTCACAATCTCACCATCCTATCCCAACTGAAAATGCTGTTAAAGCACAAAAAGTTTCCACTTTTCATATGAAGGAACTCAGTGCATTACCATACCTTCATGGCTTCTGTAACTTGGATATTCACTGAAAGAGCAGTCTTTTAAAATGTTTCAGGGGCCTTGAAAAATTCTCCAAAACCTTCTAGAGTCAGATGCTGGCTGGATTTGCTCTGACCTTATGCTTTCTTTACTTGTCCACCTAGCATTGCCAAAGAAACAGAATTACAAAACACAGCATCAAGTTGCAGCTAACACTTAGCTGTAAAAGCAGTCCTATTGTTACCACAGTGTACAGGAGACATCTCCAGCCATCTGGTTTCGTTTCTACTTCTTTTTCAGTGATGACTTCGCTTAGTGTCTTACTATCAGAGAAAAGGTGGAGCAAAGCCTCCAAGTGGAAATTTATTGCTCTGCCTCTAATTTGGGAGATCTCCTGTTCAGATAAAAAGCTTGCTCTTCCAGAAAAGGTTTATTTAGTAAGAGGTTTCTGACATGGCTTAAAGCAAGAAATGACAGTGTGTAGGAGATCACCAAGAAAAGGTTGATTTCAAATGTTTTTCTCATTGCTGGATAATTGCATGCTATTTCTATCTCCAATAATAAAATTCGTTAATCATACCTCTGCGTCACTGTACTTTGCAACTCCTACGTGTTAAAAATATAATACTCTCATTTATAGTTATTTATTTTTATGAACACTGGGAGTATGCTGCACAGAAGCCCTTGCGTATTTTCAGGGGTTTCACTCGCAAAGCCACATTCTTTTGATTACCTGCATTCCCTTCACTTGGTATTGCTCATCAGAGCTGGGCTGTTTATAGTTTCTGATTAGTAGAACTTGACTCAGGACAATTGCATTCTTAGAATATGAAGATAAATTCTTTCATCATAGCAGAGGGATTCATCTGCACGAATGCCATTGATGTGATGCTGCTTTTTCATTAATAAGCAAATTAAAGTCACAACCCACGTACATTCCAAGTGCTGGTTATCTGAACATGATAAACTCTTATGAGGACTCTGTGCATACTACAGTGAAAGTATATGATGCAGAAAATCTTTTCTCTTGTCAGATAAAAAGCTAGTTAAAACTAACAACCTTTGTTCATGGCATATACCTTTTACCCTTAATACAGGCTATACTGAGTAATAAGAAACAATTGCTGAGCACAGAATTGCAGTGCAGAATGAAAAAAAAAGAAAAAAGAAAGTAAAGATGTTTTTTATCTCAGTTCAGCAAGCAGGAATAAATCAGTACACAACCTCTTCTGAACAACATGAGTTTGCAGTGCTACAGAGAGAAGGTGCAAAGTTCACAGAGGCCTCAGGCAAAGACTGAAGTCAAGCTCTTCGCACTTGCATGTTGTTGACTTGCAGTGATGCCTGCCAGCCTGGGGAGGCTCTAAATGCGGTTTCTGCAGAGTAACTGGGCCTGGTGCTAGTGATGCTGGTGTGATTAGTGAACTGATAACAGCTCTCGAGACAGAAGAGGAAACACCACAAGCAGGTCTGGCAAAGCTACAGAGGGTGTATGTTCCTGCAGCACTCAGCTCTGCAGTCACCTGTCTCTGGAGCTGTCAAAGGCCATCAGTGGAATCACAAAGGAAAGTTCAGGCCTGGGCACAGGGTGATGTGTATTTCAGGACAGACTGGCTGTGAGATGTGAAATCCTTGCTAGAGATTTCTTTTGTCAATGATGCAAATACAGTCATCTACCTTCAAGCATTTTTCTTTCATTTCTAAAAAGTCCCTGTGCAGAACTATAGCCATAAACTCAGTCCTACTTCCTACTTCCTGTCCTATTGATATTTACAGCCCAAATTTGGGGTGTTCCACTTGCCCATCCATGGTGCTGGATGCACCATGAACTGTCTGATCAAGGCAGGCTGTTTAAGTACCTATGTAGTCCATCCCTGTTGCCACACTAGTTCCTGTGATAGACTAGAATTGGCAAAGCAGGGTTTCTAGTAGCAACTCTACTGTAACCATATCAGCTTGGAGAGGAAAGAAGTAGATCATGAGAGATTAAATCCATGGGCAGATGTAACACATCACAAAGTAAACAAAGAAGAAGTATGGTGAGGGAAGAGACAAATGTCATGGAAGAAGTAAGAGCTGTGCTTTAACAGCTCTGGGGAAATGAGCAGGTGAGAAACTTAGCAGAGATAAGAAAACAGCTAGGGGAAATAATAGATATGCCTTGGGAGATGAAAAAATTTTTCAGATCTTGTAAGAGAAGAGCTTGGAAGGGCAGTAATACCAACTCTGTTGCAGGAGGATGAGAAACAGACAGGCCAAGATAAGCAGCAAGAAGATGAATACCAGGAATAACCAAAAGACAATGCCAGGCTTGAGTAACAAGCCAAGTAAGCCAACAGAAGTACCAAGAGCCTGAGAAATAACCTTCAGGAAACATTTAACATGAAAGCCATCTCATGAGAGCCAGAAGCTGTGGTTTGGAGATCAAGGCATAAGATTCTTTCTTCAGGTCACACTAAAACTGAGGCATTTTCTAGTATTGAAGGTCTTTGCCTAGGTTTCTCATAGTAAGCAGATGCTGATTTTATCTGCTTCTATAATATGTATGTTGCACATGCTAGATTACAAACAGTAGTAGCTTTCAGATTAGTTGGTGGAAACTATTCAAAGTTGCTTAGAATTATTATGAAATCACTACCCTTAGTCAACCCAATGTAGGCTCTAAAACTATAAAAATCATACAAAAAGTTATATAAGGAAATATAAAATACAAAGAACACCTGCAGAATTCATAATGATCTGAGAGTACATGAGCTTCTCTTCTCACCCTCTCACTCCTCCAGGGGTGCTGGTAGCAATCCTAGCATGAGCTTTCTATCAGGTGGTTTCTCTTCTCTTCTTTGGCATGGCATACTATGGCAAGGGCCTGGAAAGAAGACAAAATGCTCACAAGTCCCTCCTGCATTACTGTCCTTAGCTGCCACTCTGCACTCAGTGACCCATCACAGGCAGAAAATGTAAATATGGAACAAGAGGGAATCTGAAAGCAGCAAATTCACCTCTGCTCAAGCAAGTATGCATGAGATAGTTATCTCCCTCTACCTCAGGGCCTTCATCTTGGGAATCACCATCTCACCTCTCTCAGAAGTATTTTTCAGATTTCCTTGTGACTTTTCTATTTCCTGGGAATAGGCCATTCCCTAATCAACCCAGCAACAGAATTCCCTGGCCGTATTTTAGAATGGCAGTGTAGTGGGTTGGTTCACATTTGTTTCTTCTGTGAGATAAGAATTAAGGAGGAATACAAAGCAGGCACCACACTTTAATGAATGTAATGAAGTTTATTACTAAAACTAAAGTTAAAAAGAAATAAGAAGGTATTAAGAGAAAAAAACCCAAAACACTCCCTTTCTCCTTTCAGCACCTCCCCTTATTTATCTAACATAAAGACACAAACTGAGACTCATTTCAGTCAACTGACCACTTTAAAACAACTTTTCATCAGTCCATGTAAAGAGAGGAGTCTCTTTTGTTGCT
>VYXC01003447.1:169801-189664 GCA_013397175.1 Platysteira castanea
ATGTGTCTTTGCCTTTCCTGGGAAAGGATTGGTCATTGCAGGTTTCATCTTTCTGAGGAAAAAACTTACAGGACTGAAGAGGTTAATCTTTCTCGTGCCAGTGGCAGCAGCAGTCTCTGAATGATCCAAGCCTCCATCAGGCCAGCAGGAGCAGCCAAGAATCTTGCCAGGCCATGCTGCGAGTTGGCCCGGCCTCTCCCACAGGCTGCCGCTGGCAGGGCCCAGCCGGGCCCCGCCGGGGCCGGCCCAGCCTCACCGGGCTGAGCAGGCCCTGCTGTTACCTCTGCCAAGGCCGGAAGAGCAAGAGAGCTATTCTTGCCTTTTTTATCTTTTAAAAAAGTGGCATTCACAGGGCGTTAACTATTTCTGAGTGGTTCCATAAAGCTGTCAATATTCAAATCAATCGATTGATTGGCTCTATTAAGTTTTGGAGGAAGTGACCGCAGCATTTAGCAACAGCATCACTTCCTTAGCTCCATTTCTCTCCAAAGAAACCTGAAAAACAGGAGGAGGAGGGGTGGCCCCTGTGCTTATCAGCGGCAGCAAAATACAGAGCAGCAGTAACCTTGGGATAGACAGCTGGAATTCTCAAACTAAAACTTCAAGCTGAGGTTAACCCATGACAGGCAGCCATCAGGGTGCCCTGTCATTCTGCAGGCAATTTGATGGCATCAACCATTCCTTCTGACCAAGAGGGGATATAAGTAAGTGTGTACATGTGTAGCATTCCTGCTTTATACACTCACAGTGTAATCCTGCACAGCCTGTGAACTTTGCAAAGTTATTCAGCCCAGTGCAAAATCTGAAGGTCCCCACTTTAGAAGGAGAAACTCTGTCCTACTGATGGTTAGAGTACACAGCAATCACACACCCAGTGAAGCTTCCCCCTTAGTGAGACACCTTTCACTTACTCCAAAGTATGGCTAATTTTGGAAGTGTTTGGTGCTTTTCTTGGTCCCTTATGTGATGGAGACTCATTAGATGCTTTGATCTCAAGATGCCATCCTAGACAACACTGAGTGTGTATGCAAGGAAGCACAAGGGAGGTTCCTTCATTAAGAGGCACTGTGAAACGACAGGCTTTTCTAGGTTTGTGACTTTCCCAAGAGACCGCTCGTACTCTGCCCCTCCAAAGGTCGGTGACTAAGCAAGTGATTTTCTAGCATGGCACTGGGACAGAGCATTTACACAGCTTTTCATTTTGTGACATCTAGATCTATTAGGACTGGATTTACCAGGCAAATGCAAACAAAGACTGCTTTGTGGAAAGCCGCGCTTCCTTCACAATGTCAAAACTTTCAGTGATTTCAAAGACAAATATTTAAAATTTGCCAACAAAATCTTTGCTATTGGCTTAATACCTACACTTAAAATATCTTCTATGAAAGCAACACCTTCTCGTCCCTATGCCTACTTGGATTTAGATAGAGGAACAGAAAAGTTTCACCACCTCTTCTCTGTTATTTGTCATTTTCTGTATTTTTCACTCACAGCAGTAAAATGAGGAACATTTAGTGTGTAAATTAGTGAAGTGGCAATGTGAATAATTTTACACCCTTATATTTTGAACATATTAGTACAAACTGGATATTAGCATTGGCTGGTGAGTCAGCTCTGCTGAGCACAGGAAGAATCAAGAACATGTTCAACATAAAAATTTCTGTCATTCCTATTAAAATGCAAATATTTGTTCAGAAATCCTTATGATTAATTGGCATTAAGATTGCATTAGATAAAAAAATGAGTCAGAGTGCTAGAATACCAGCAGAATAAGGCCTCTTTGATTGTTTTTTTCACCACCAGGGATGTATTTTAAAATCATTTACTTACTTGGCCTTAAGACATCATTTCATCTGCCCCACCACAGTGGCTGTGACAGTAGCCAGCAGTCAGGGCTCAGGAACATGACAAATAGGGCAAGGAGCATGTGACCTTTCTGCTGATATATCTTCTCAGCTTCTCTCAGTTAGTGATTTAGGAACTTGTCAAACTGGATTTGTGCCAGTGATGGACTATGATCTGTGAAACTGCCCAAGTTTTTTTTATTTCACTTATGTTTTTAACAAATCCATTACAATGGACACCTTAATTTGATTATATACTTTTTGGAGAGGTAGTTTCCATTTCACTTAGTTATAATGTTTTACCTGATCCGATCAATTTCTTGCATGGTGGGAAATGATGCTTTATTCACCTTCTCTGTGCCATTTCTACATTTTGACACTTCTACCAGACCCTCCACAGCTATGTGGGACCTGTTATTATTTAAGTTCCCCACTTTATTTCTCCTCAGACAGAAGCAATTCTATACATCTGTTCAACTTTGACAACGTTCTCAATCTATCTTCTACTTTTATTGTCACTTCTCTGACAAACAGTGACAAGGTTTCCACGCAATATTCAAGGCATGGATAAACCATGGCTTTCAAGTAGTGCGAGCAGCTTTTCAGCTTTTTTTTTTTTTTTTCCCCATGTTATTCTTTATTTATTTGTTAATATTTGAGGACAGTCACAGTTAAGTTACTGACAAAGCTAATAGCTCTGCCTGGAAACCATCCCCTGCTTTCTCCTACACCATACAACTAGAAGAGAGTAATAATTTCTAACATTAGTACCAGGGGGCTAACCCCATTTGAAACAACATTTTCAAAAACATCTTTCTAGAGTGCTAATTTAGATGCTGTTGCAAACTTATAACAATAGCTATTTTTTCCTCTGTGCATTATTTCATACTTTATAGCATTAAATTTAATCTGCCCTTTTAACATTTTGTTTTTCAACAAAAAGCATTTTTCTGAAGCCCTGTGCCAGCACCTTATGACTGATCTGTCCTAACAACTATGTGTAATCTGCAAACTTTGCCAACTCACAATTTATCCTCATACCTGAGCATTTAACAGCAAGCTGGTCAACACGTGTGAGCACTAGAGAACCTTGAGGTGTCTTTCATTCTTGCTAGCAACTTCTAGATGGAAAATGAATCTTTGTCGTTACTGCTTGCTTCTTATCTGTTACTTAGTTGCTTTCCCACTTAAAAAAGCACTTTTATCCTGTGAAAACTTGGGTGCACTATTTGTCAAAAAAGAACCATGTCAAAGCCTTTTTTTTTTAGATTCAGATTCATAATTTGAGTCTACATATGAAGAATTTTTCAGGTCCATAAAAGAGTTCTAGTAGGTTCATGAGGCATTACCTAAAAAAAAAAAAATTCTTTCTGCTCCAAAAGGAAGTCAAATGTATACACAGTAAATATTTGCTTCCATTATTTTAAGATGGTTAATATTCAGTTCTACTATTTTGTAATAGTTATAAATTTGCAGAGTACAGGTGCCAGGTGTTTTGGTATATGTCTCCAAGGATATTTCTCCACACATTTTTTTAGAGACCAGCACCATGCTAATTATCTTCTGTGCCTATTGAACTATGTTTAAGTGACATATTAAGAGTACTTTTGATCACAGCTTTTTTTTCTTTTTTTTTTTTTTTAACCATTGATTTTAACAATGTCTTCTAAAACATTCTCCTTAAAATTTACTTCTAAATTGACAGGAAAATTCTAGATTCTTTCTGTAGCGAGAGATTGTTAAGACAGACCCATTCTCCATGGCCAATACCAGTTGAAACAATTAATCTGTCTTTTCTGTAGTGACTCTTTTTCTCCTGAGGTCTCCTTTTGACCTTGGCTATCTGTGCCTAATCAAACTGACTTTGTTCTCCTTCTAATTAAAAAAAAAAAATAGCATACCATAATGCTACCTTATTTCTGTCTTGAAACAGGTTTGTGTACTGCTTGAAAGTAACTCAGTAATTCTTTGTTTCCTTCTGTATCAATTTTAAAAAAAGTTAACCATGTTTTCTGTGCTCCTGTTACCCTGTCTGCCACACTTCCACTTTAAGGTTGCTGTAATCACCTTAGCTGATAAATGATACTGTAAAGCAGATTCTAAAATCATGTGTTTTAGATGTGGAATTTCAGCCCACAGTAATTACACAATGCATTTCCTGCAGCTGGCCTTGTACCATATGTTGTACCTTCATGACATGATGTCTTATTTTTTATATTTCTTCCAGCAAGTTTGCAAAATGCTTATTCTAATCAGTATTTCTTGGTGTTATATATCACTATTTGTCCTGACTCTCTAGAGAACTTCAGCATATCTGTGGACAGGTATAAATCTTCATGTTCTACATATTTGCATTATGGAGTGCAAGCTCTTTTTGCTGTGGCAAAAATCAATACGTGTTAAAGGATGAGATAATTCTGTATCGAGGCTAAGTAATTTGAATCAGGTATGTTAAGCATGTTAACCAAACCACACACCAAAGAAGTAATGATTAAATGTTATAGGATAATTCCTTCTTAGACAAATTATCACAAGATATCTCACAGCAGTATCACTGAGCTATGAGCAGAAGTGTCCATAAGTAAAACATCAAACTCTCATTATCACTGACTTTGCTATCAAAGCTTGTAATACAAAAATATGCAGATATTTTAAATGGAGATCAAATGATATTCAAATTTTAGTAACCCAAAGCAATCATCTTAATATCGCTAGGTTTATATATCTTCTTGAGATTAGAAAGAAAATTTTAATGTACTTTTCATCTTTATATTTTTTTTAATTCCTTGCCAAATCATTTTCTTTCATCATTCATACAAATCATTATAGTCAGGTTGTACAAGAGTGTAGAGCTAATTCTCCTCTTCAAAAAACTTCGGAGGAGTCATAAAGTGCATAGCTACTGTTGTGATTTTTGTGTAACATTGTGAAAAACAATTTCTTGTTCTGAGCTTTGGTATACCGGATCCTCAAATATGTATTTGGAAACACAGAAAAAAGTTGTAAAAACTGCACTGAAAAATATGGAGAAGGTAGCAAATGTGAATGACCACTTGGTGTGTGTGGTTGAGGGGTAGTTAGCAGCTCATTCTTTACATGGCATGACTGGCTCATCATTTAAAGCAATTGGCCTGAATATAGTCAAGCCTCCTCTAGGAAGTCAGTTAATGGACACCTAACAGCTTCTTGGTGTCTTTATTTTCTCAACAGTTTATATCTCCCCTGCCATTACACAGACCAGCTAAACTTCTGCTCTGAGATGCTTAACCTAGAGGCCTTTCTGGCTTGTGTTTTCACTGGCATGGTTTTGGGGTCTGCCTGTGACTGTCACAGTAATTCATCAAAGACAGGCCATGCTACAGGGACAGTTATTTAAACAAGCTTGGCTGTGTAGTTACCACCACTGCATGGAGTGGGTCTGCAGGTGGACAGCACCGCACATCTTCCCCCACAAGTGCACGGATGCTCATTTAGGTGATGCCCACACAATGCATTTGAGCCTCAGCCTAATACCCTTGATATTCTTCATGCAAAGGAAAATTGAAGGCAGTCAGACGTGCTTAACACGAAGTGCAGTGAGAAAGCAACAAAACTATGCAGAGGTAGACCTGCCTAGAATGGCAGACAGTGTTATCTCTCGCTCCACATCCCTACCTCCATGAACGCTTTAGAAGTGCTGTTTGACTAATCACTCCTTTCCAGGAAGGTGGTGTCAAAAAGTATTATCCGTTGGGTAGCTGTAAGTGTTTCACACATAAATGAATGCAACATCAGATATGAGAAATGAGAGAGTTGCAGAGGGGCGTGATTAATAAAACATGTAAACCTCTCAGCTTCCATGTTCTCCCTCAAAGACAGAACCATCAGCGATTGGGATGTTCTCACTACTAAGATCAGAATAAAGCCTGTCTGGAGACTATGTACTGTTATCCATGCTGAACAGGTTTACCCTGCTCTATAAAGAGGGGTTGCAGTCTGCACTTCTCAGTGTATACTTGGTGCAGAATTCTCCTTACCTTTTGAACTTACAGACAGCACAGCTTACCCAGAAAAAAACATGCAGCATATCAATAAACTCAGTTCTGAATTAGCTCTCCTTCTATCTCCACTTCTAATACTGACAGATCTTGACTGGGCTTTTTGTTATGACTATTGACTTTAGCCTTTTGAAATATTGCTGAGTGGTGACCCAGAGGGGTGGAGGTGGAATTAGATTCAGCAGCACTTATGCCATCATCTGTTTGGTATGTTACTTCCTTTCACTCTGATGTTGGGAAGATCACACCCAGCCTTCACATTCCTCTTCAACAAGTTGTGTCAAGGAAAAGGGAGAAAGGAAGCTGCCACACATACCACTGGATATCAGAAAGGAAGGTCTTAATGAGGATGTCAGGATGTAATCTCTACAGAAATCAGCCCTTCCTTTTGTCAGTCCCATGTCCAGCTGCTATAAACATTTCAACATCATCTTATGGAGTGAGGGCTCAAGAGATAATATTGTATTCTCTGCAGTTATTTAATGTTCTTGGCTTATATATAAAAGGAATGGTGAATTCTTAAACTCAACAGCAGTAATAAATCCCTAAAACTGAAATGAAATAATGGAGTTTGTTTTGACTGGAATATCAGAGACAGGTGAGGTGTTAAAACAGACAACAAAAACATGTACAGTAACTTGCTCAGTGTCATATAACAGCAGCCCATTCTTAACTAGCTGAAAATAAGAACTCGGTTATATTCTTATTCATGAATTTGAGACATGTGTATTGGAATTTTTTATCTGCACTTTTTCTATTTTTTGGCAATAGCTATAATAGCTGTAGTAAATAACCAGAAGACAGAATGCCGTGAAATGCACCATCATGGTAATATATTTACAATATCCCTGCTTAAGAAATGCAAAAATAATGTTTGATCATATTTTGTAGTGACTCATATGTAAAACATTGCATGTTTTTCTGTGACTCATTAAAAGCCTCTTAAAACTGACTCGTTCACCTTAAAGAGGAATGTGCTGGAAATCCTTTGTAGCATGCCTATAAACCTTTGTGAGGGTAGTGTAATTCAACATAAATAAAGCACTCATAGTATTTCACTCAAAAGTGAAAAAAATCTGCTAAACCAGAATCAAACAAAAATCTGTCTCAAAATATCTTCTTTTTTTATTTGTTAATTGGTGGATTAAGGACCACAATATTTTATGGTCCATTAGGATCCTTTTGGTACTGAAAAGTAAATTGTTTTAAGCAACACTATGAGGTTAAACAAGGCCAGGTGCTGGGTCCTGCCCTTGGGTCACAACAACCCCAGGCATCTCCACAGGCTGGGACAGAAGAGCTGGAAACTGCCTGCAGAAAAGGAGCTGGGGGTGCTGGTGACAGCAGCTGAACATGAGCCAGGGTGTGCCCAGGTGGCCAAGAAGGCCAATGGCATCCTGGCCTGGATCAGCAGTAGTGTGGCCAGCAGGGCCAGGGCAGGCATTGTCCCCCTGTATTTGACACTGCTGAGGCTGCATCTCAAATCCTGTGTCCGGTTCTGGGCCCCTCACTCCAAGAAAGACACTGAGGTTCTGGAGTGAGTCCAGAGAAGAGCAGCAGAGCTGGGGAAGGATCTGGAGCACAAGTCCTGTAAGGAGCAGTTGAGGGAACTGGCGTTGTTCAGCCTGGAGAAAAGGAGGCTCAGGGGTGATCTTATCACTCTCTACACCTGCCTGAAAGGTGGGGGTTGGCCTCTTCTCCTGGGTAGCAAGTGAGAGGACAAGAAGAAGTGGCCTCAAGGGAGGTTCAGATTGGACATCAGGAAGAAATGCTTCACAGAAAGGGTGATCAGATATTGGAAAGGGTTGCCCAGTGAAGTGGTGGAGTCACCATCCCTGGAGATGTTCGAGAAACAACTCAATGTGGCACTTTGTGCCATAGTCTCGTTGACAATCTAGTGTTCAAAAGTTGGACTTGATGATCTTGGAGGTTGTTTCCAGTCTTAAGGATTCTGTGAATCTCTCATTAGATAAATAAGGTTCTTAAGCTTTTATGTAATGTTTGAACATTTCCAGTCCTGTATGGGGTTGGTTTTTTTCACTGCTTGATGTTTATGACACAAGAAGAAAATGAATGGTGATCAGCCACCTTGAGTGCTAGAATGAGTTCTACAGCTATAACCACAAAACCTGTGCAATGATGAAATCAGAACATGCCACTTTGCTTGACTGCTGCCATTTCTCAGTGATAGATTCCAACAACAGGACTGTGTCCATTAATTTGGAAACCTGAATACACACTTCAACAGCAAGACAAAATGCCCCACCAAGAAAGTGCCAAGTTCAGACACCATGTCACAACCACTCCTGCATTAAAGTATTGCAGAAGGAAAAGGAGTTATCATGCAGATGTAATTTCAGCCAGAAACGGGTGTACTGAGAGGAACAACTCTGCAGACACCAAGGTCACTGCAGAAGGAGGGACAGGAGGTGCTCCAGGTGCCAGAGCTGAGGTTCCCTGGCAGCCCATGGTGTACACCATGGTGAGGCAGCTGTGCCCCTGCAGCCCTTGGAGGTCTCCATGTGCCAGAGCTGAGGTTCCCCTGCAACCCATGATGCAGACCATGCTGAGGCAGCTGTGCCTCTGCAGCCCACGCGCTCCAGTTGCCAAAGCTGAGGTTCCCCTGCAGCCCATGGTGACGCAGCTGTGCCCCTGTAGCCCATGGAGGTCCCTGGGGATGCAGAGATCCACCTGCAGCCCATGGCAGAGACCCAGTCTGGAGCAGGTGGATGCCCAAAATAAGGCTGTGAACCCATGGGAGGCCAGTTCTGGAGCAGGGTCCTGGCAGGACTTGTGACTTTGTAAGGGGCCCACGCAGGACCAAACTATTCTGGATAGACTGCATCCCACGGTAANGGCAGCCCATGGTGTACACCATGGTGAGGCAGCTGTGCCTCTGCAGCCCACGCGCTCCAGTTGCCAAAGCTGAGGTTCCCCTGCAACCCATGATGCAGACCATGCTGAGGCAGCTGTGCCTCTGCAGCCCACGCGCTCCAGTTGCCAAAGCTGAGGTTCCCCTGCAACCCATGATGCAGACCATGCTGAGGCAGCTGTGCCCCTGTAGCCCATGGAGGTCCCTGGGGATGCAGAGATCCACCTGCAGCCCATGGCAGAGACCCAGTCTGGAGCAGGTGGCTGCCCAAAATAAGGCTGTGCACCCATGGGAGGCCAGTTCTGGAGCAGGGTCCTGGCAGGACTTGTGACTTTGTAAGGGGCCCACGCAGGACCAAACTATTCTGGATAGACTGCATCCCACGGTAAAGGACTCAGCTAGAGAAATCTATGGAAAACCGTCTCTTGTGGGTTCCACACTGGAGCAGGGAAAGGACTCCTCTCCCTAAGCAGCAGCATAAGGAACCTGGAGGGAGGCATAGAGGAGGGTGTGGTTAAGATTTGTTTTGTTTCTCATTATACTGCACTGATTTCTATTTTGACTGTAATAAATTCAGTTATTGTCCCCAAGTCAAGTCTGTTTTGCCCGTGGTGGTAATTGGTGTGTGATCTCTGTCCTTAGCTCATGAGGCTTTCATCATACTTTTTTCATCCCCCATCCAGCTGTGGAGGAAGGTGAGAGAGCAGCTTTGGTGGGTACCTGGCATCCAGCCAGTGTTAACTCACCACAACCATAGAGCTATTGAATACAAGAAGGCCAGTATTCCATTCAGTTTCTTCAGTGGTTGGTAGAGAAGCTCACTCTCTCACCAACTCACCGATTAATTAACAAGTTATTCTACTTTTTTTATTACCTATCTTTCCCTACATGCTTTGAATCATTCATGCAGTCATTATCACAAAGAATTCTGATCTACTTATTACTTAAATTAGACCCTCCAAGACCTAAACTATTACAAAATATGGTCTTTCCAGTGACACCTTTGTCCTACTGAAATTTTTGTCAACTTTTCAGCATTTCTTAAAAAACACCAGGCAGTAACAGGGACAGAAAGGAAGATTGGATATGGAAAGAAAATTCCGTGGTTCTAGCTCCCACTTTTCTTTCAGCTAGAAATATAATAATTATGCAAGGCAAATTTTAAACAAGGGTGGAGATAATAATAAAAAGGATAATAAAATGCTTTTATGTTAGAAGGAAAACTGGCACACTACTTAGTCACTGCAAGCATACAAGTATTATGGAGAGTAATGCAGCTTGCTCTGTTGCCCACAAAATTTTTCTAACTACTGAACAAGGTTTTCTTAATATTGGGATTACATGATCTAAAGGAAGATCTATGACAAATACATTCAGCAAATATAAATACACAATTTGGTAACTCTGAATTTCATTTATGCTTGATGAATATGTGTAGACTACACTACAACCTTTCCTATAATGTGGGTAAACAAATTGTTCAGGTTTTCAGTATGGGGAGTAGAATTCACGCTTACTAATGTTAAAACCTCAGGTTCAAATCCTTCAGATCACATTCCACAAAGTTTATTTATGGCCTCAAACAGTTTACAATTTAATATTACTATGGGACAAAACAATCTTTGTCACAGAGGTTGTAGCTGAATATTGTTCTTTCTTCATTATTGTATTTCTTACCCTTTTCATCTATCATACCTGGGGGGTAATCAATTCCAAAACACAGGATCTATATGCAGAGCACACATCTTTTACCAAATCTTTCTAACAAGGTGAGGATTGAATTTGAGAATCTACAAAGATTTAAGACCTTTCTTGTTTATAGCCCACAACTCTCAGCTCAAAAATGAAGCATTTCAACACCATAAAAACTGTTCTTTTTAGGAAGGAACAAAACAATATTTAAGTATTCTCATTCCCACCTGGCTTTCCTCTTCCCCAAACTCAAGAATGGCTATATAGTTTCCCTACTTCTGAAGCTTTATCTGAAATATCCTTTCCAGCCATTCTAAGAACAAGTTAAGCACAAAGTTTCCCAGCTGTGAGGGTCCTCTACTACAACACTAAAAGTGGAAACAAATTATTTTTGCACCAATGAAAGGACACAGACTCATGCGCTGATCTCAAAAATACACTTCTTCCATCTGTAGTAGAGCATCCCCAGCCTGTGTTGAAATATTGATGCTGCTTAACACAACACAGTTGACTAACATCCCTTATGTAACATGAGAACAGAAATACAACATAAAGAAAAGAGTTCAAATCCCACTCAAATTGGTATCAGGTTCTGCTCTCTCCCAAGAGAGATTTCTTTGCTAAATAGAAAAGCTGTTTTTTACACTGAATTAGCAGAGTTGTTAAATCCCACGTGCACAAAAGGTTGCAGGATGTTTCAATGTATGCTCACAAATCCCTAAGTACTGAGCCCAGTGTACCTACCCAAGCTTCATAAGAGCTAAAACCACCCATGCCTTTTCTCTCCTGGGATCTGTCAAGTTAGTAATTTCTTTGTCAAAACAGAACCTAAGTAGCAACTCTGCAGTCATGCAGATCAGAGATACTGAACTCTCCCAACACAGTAGTACCCTATTCAGGAAGCAGTGGCAGTGACTGTTGACAAAAGCATGGATGTGAAGTATTTCACTGGTAGTCATGCGGGCACATACTCCAAGTGAAAATATAAAATGGTCAGTAGGATGAAGAAATTAAGATAAACTACCAATGAATCAAATATTTGTTGTAACCTTCTCTGCAAATACTGGCAAGAGCCAGCTACAGGAGTAAGTCAGGAACCAGTATGGCTACAGAAGTTCAGTGCTCTCATCCCTGCCCTCCTTCCCTTTCCTCCCAGTGTGCACACACAATATACTTATATTCCCTGTAGGAAAGGAATCTGTCTGCAACTTTCACTGGTATGAGCCATGGTGCTATCAGTTTTTTTCTCCAGAAAGCTAGGTGGTACACTAAATGTCCCAGGTGCCAAAAGCCTGCATACTGCACTGGAAGGCTGATGATTGATGAGTGTCATTCTTCTGAATTCCAGCAAAGAGGAGAGGCTATAAAATAGAGTGTGTGCCAAGTAATTCCTCTTGGAAAGTCACCTCATAAGTGAGCCTAGTTGGTTTTCATCAGCATAACTCTCAGAGGGACGCTACTGAGCATCTCATCCCAAACCTTACCCTACAATACAAGAGAACTGCATTCAGCGTTTGAGCAGAGCGTATAGCAAGGTCTATCAGTGATTGCATAGAAACTTTATTGACAGTAATGGTGGAAAATATTGTGAAGACTCTTCTGTAGACATGTATTAAGGCACATCAGACAGCAAAGGCTTGAGAGGTCCTTCTTCTGTTTGGGTAGCGCTTGTCTGGTTTTTACATTTCTATGTCTGAAAGGGTTGTCGCTAAAAAAAAGAAAAACAGGTCATAATTTCAAAATAATTCAAAATGAGATGTTTAATAATGTTGGCAAAGTTAATAAAGTACCACTGGACAATGACATGAAGAACAAACATTCAGCTTCAGCTATTACCTGAAGCTTGTTCTGTCACTTAAAAAAAACTCAAGATAGGAAAAAATATAGAACCATATCTGCCTACATGTTTTTTATCCCTCACAAACCTTATATAGCTTTTCTCTATAGCTTGAGGACTCTTTAGGCAAATAGGACATGGCAAAGGAATCCTCACATAACCAGAGAGAAGACACAGAAGAACCTAAACAAAGATTGAAAGAGCTTCAGTAATGCAGAGTGTCATTTACTAGCATACATATCTCTTGCCAGAAGCACTTGACATGAATACCAAAAACTGACAGCAAAACCTGGCCTGTGGGAAGAGAAAGGGCTTCATGTCTTGGAGACATCTTAGGGGATGATCCTGTGGATAAGCCTAGTGTTTGGATTATGCCTGTAAGCAGAAACTCAGAGCTCTGTAGGACTTCCAGGTTGTTTTGTGTTTTCTGGCAGACAAATAACCTTGCAGCTATTTCTCTAAGAAGAATACATGGCAGTTACACACCCAGCTGTGTTTTGAAAGAATTTGGATTTTGTGAGTTTTCTCTGCATTTTCCTATGAGAGGCCATGAAATGGCCAAAAGTAAGTCCTTCCCTTTAAACAGGTAATGATCCCACATTAAAGACTTAATCAGATGATTTTGGTCTTTCTATGAGGGCCTTTTTTAACTTTCAGACATAACATAATAATGTCAATCAGCTGCACAGCTGTGAGCCCAAGAGGCAGGATTAGATTTCTGCTTTGCCTTTTCCCCTTTAGGAGGAAAGAGATTTGGAATTAAGAAATCAGTCTTTATGTAAAGCACTTACTGTGAAAAAATGGAGCCAGATCTCATTGTGTGGTTCTTAGAGTAGACAGGTGCTCACTAAGCCATCTCTTTGGGTTCATCTCTTCATCTCTTCTGGGTTCAGTTTTCCTGCGTGAAAGATGACAACATCTTACTGGATTCTGTTAAAGGTAAAATGAGTTGTGCTCAAAATAAAAGATCGTTACCATGAAAGACTCATTTAATTTAGAATTATATCATGCAGACCAGGGGCTGCCTTGAATAAGACATATAGTTGTTGTACTGGAATTTTAAGTGGCTTGGGGACCTCTTCTGACATCTGGGGATATATTTTCAGGTAAAACTGTAGTTTTCTCCTTGCTTCAGAGAGGATTCTCTGTTAACCTACCACAGCATGGTTTTCAGAGGTTTTTGGTCACAAAATGTGTTCTGGGCATACTGACTTCTTCATAGTCCCTATTAGAGACCTTCACCCTCTCATAGAAGTGCAAAAGAAAGAGCATTCTTGGGTCCATTCTTTCAGGATGAAAAAGGTCATGAGTCTTCATTAGAGCTTTATAGTTCTTTTGCAAGAACATCCTTGATCATTAGAGAAATAAACTCAGTATAAAAATTTTACTGTCAAATACCAACATATATGTCACTCTGTAAAATAAAATAGGATTCCAGATTCTAAATATCAGAGGGTAAGGATAGGGTGTCTCATTTTCCATATAAAATCTCTTCTCTAGAGATACTTCAGTTAATTTATCTATTCATCTGCATTCAGGAAGGAGACCTTGTGAAGTTTTTGGCATAAACATTATCTTCTCTTTATACCATGAGATGAGACGACACTATTTGTAAAACAATTTCAAAGGAAAAAAAATCTTCATAGAAGAAAAGCTGATTTATTGATAGGCTTAAGTAGTTTGTTATCAAACCAGTGTTTGAGGTTTAACTATCACTTATAGCTCTGACTTCAAAAGAAACATTTACTGCATTAAAATATTCATTCATTTCCTCCCATGCCACAGCATTTTCATGAACCACTGAGAAACACTATAACTTGTACCAGACAGCAAAACACATACTAAACTGGAAATTCAGAACTACTGAATTAAAGAATCCTAAACGAAAGGCCAAAACAGCAAGTGAACAAATGAAGCTGACTTTCTCAAATGTTACCTCAATGGACAGGTTTTGTCAGGCCTCAGAAATCCATCGTATGCCTGCCTCTTTGGGAGAACTCACTGAAATACTGAAGCAACAACTCCTGGCTGAGCAGTACAGGTCAGGGTTATTTTAGGCCGTGTCTGGTCAGTACCATGCACTACAAGTCTCTGCATAAGTCACTCTCCACACTTCTCACACACAGCAGCTACCACCCAAGTAGGTCACCTTTAGTGGAAATGGAATAATGAGCCAACCAGAAAAGAAAATTCATAAGCATTAACTAAGTCAATGCCAACAGTTTTGTAGCTCACAGAGCATATTGGCATAAAGATTATAAAAAGAGACCAAGGCAGCTGACAAGCAACCAAATGAGCAGTGTAAAAAGCAAGGCAACACTTTAATTTTTTGACTCTTCAAAAGTTTTTGGATGTTAAACATGAGTAAACAAGAGAACTTGAAAAATTTTCCAAGAATCTTTGTGACATCAGAACCTACCTACCCGCAAAGATAACTGAAGATCACAAAATAAAAGACACCAGTGCAAGTAGGCTAACTTATAGTTCAAATAATTTTCACCTTCCAGTGTGACACACCTCCAAAATAAACAGTACCACACACACACACACACAAACGTAACAGAGGAAAATAAGATAAAGCACGTAGGTAAGTCTGTTTCACATTATGACCTTTGTCTCCCACTTCCATTGCAGAAATGCTAATTCTTAAGAGGAGCCGCAAGACTTTCATTCCAGGATGGGCAGTGACTTACCAGCAACGTCAACACAGCTTGGTCAAAGCTGAGCAGCACAGTAAACATTGCTCCTTATCAACCCACGCAACACATAGGTGATTGAAAAACACAGTATCAATCTTGTAGGAGGGAGAGATGGAGATAGCCACACTCAAACAAATCTCTTTTCTAAGACCATGTAGGTAACAGGAACACTTGATTTTTAAATTTTCCTTCCTCTTGTTCCAGTAAACCTATTTCAATGCAGAATCTAGGCCTTTCCAGGCTATCCAGAACAGGATTTTCTGCTTGGCTGACTTGAAGCAATATTGAACCTTATATCTAACACCGCAGCATACCTGTACCACCTCTCTCTCATCTTGCTTCCTCCATTATCCACTGCAATTACACAGAATTGTAAATTCTCCATGGAAAACCAAGACCACCAAAACAGCCTTGGTGTTGTAAGCACTAACAGCTTTGAAGTCATATGACTAGAAATTTTCTGGGAGAAGGAAACATAAGCAAGAAGGAAATAAATATAACCCACTGGCAGTCAGAAAAAAAAAAAATCTAAATTATGGTTTCATACTCTATGTGTACAAAACTTAATTGTTTTGTTCCNCCCTGTTTTCTCAACACACACTTTTCCTCAGGTATGGTAACAGATGAAGTTTTATTCCCCCTTTACATTAAGACTCCATTACATTTTCTTGTCAGGCCTGTCAGTGGCTATGACTGCTGCCCTCTTGCACCTCAACTTTATTTCCATGAGAGAATCAGGTAATGACAGTTGTTTCATTCCTGTGAAGATGTAAGGGAAAAGGTTTGATGCACACAAGACAAGAGGAATGCCTTCACTGTAAACACAACCAGGATGAACATGCATGTGGATCAGGCAAGACAACGAAGAGGCTACCAGAGTCCAGATATTCAGCACAGAGACCTGTTCCAGTAGCTGTCCTTGCCTGGGGCAGCACTGACAAAGAGCACAGAGCCTGGAAGAGGCAGTCAACAGGGTTTGTCAAGATTTGCCATCCTCATGGGGGTTTATTGTTCATACCTGAAGTTCAACCTTACTTAGAAAATTAGTACGGCTTAATAGGTTTCTTTTCAGTAATAAGCTGTAAAAGAGAGTAGCAAAAAGTGAGGCCTTGTACAAGACATAGTAACAACAGCAAAACCTTGAACAACCTGGTGTTGGAGTTGATGACTTCCAAGAGCCTTAAGTCACTTTATCTCATGTATATGAGATTGCCTTAAAATGTGCCATGTTTCAAAGCTCCTCCATAAGGTCCATGGTCCTTAAGGTCATGGCCTTGGGCTGGAGTTTGAATTACTTGTGCCATAAGTTTTACATCATGTGTGTGACTCTCCAAAGGCTGCTCTGTTACAAGTCCTCTACTTCTATGTACTGAAAAGTGAGGGGTGGAAGTACAAATTCACAGGTAAGCACTTGCTTGCCATATTCTAACATTTTTAGGCTTTATTTAGCAACTTTTAAGCACTGAGAACCAAAGCCCACAGTTTTTAAAATGCACTTATTTTTATAGCTTACATAAAATGTTATGATTCCACATTTAACTTTTGGGAGAAGGAAGACTTGTTAGCTCAAATCTTTCAGAGAGGCCAGTTTCTTTCAGAGCCTCTGGCACTGATCATTGCCATTGACTGAGAGTCTGGGCTGGAACTGAATGAAGTCCAAGCAGGAAGCTCAAGTAGCAAATTCTGGGGGGTTTTTTATGTTGAGCAAAACTGACTGCTTACAATTGGAACCCTGCAGAGTTCCTGTTGAAAACACTAATACATTGTCAGGTTTACAAACCCCACACAAAGGAACATACACAAAATGCTAGAAGGCAGAAAATTTCAGGTTTAAGAAAAGCTATAAAGCAGACATCTCATCGGTGTCATGTAAATTGACCTTTACAGTTGGTAAAAGCAGTTGGTTTTCTCTCCCATTAAAACTCTTTCATCTGCCATTAGCTTTTTACAGTCCCTTCTGATTACATAAAATAAGCAATTCTCCCTCTGGAGCTGTCAGGGCCTCTATTACCATTGATACAAAGGATTTTAGTTCCCGTATCTCTTTTGTCCACATGTCATCTTTTTCATCAGCAGACCCATGGCTAGCAGAAAAGAGACTTAAGACAAGAGCAGCACTGGTGGACTATCTCCATGCCTTTCCCATAAATATATTTCTGGCAAGAGATTTCCCACATGACAGCCGTGCTGAAAGTGTAATTCCAAAACTGTGCCTTTGCATTATCCCATAAACACGATTCTGGGGAGATTAGTTGAAAGGCATTTCAGCATTCTGCCACCCACATCTTGCAACTGCAAAGGAGTTTCAGTTCACATAAAGTACCCGCATTTTATGGAAACAGCAGAGAGAATTTCCATGAATTTAATAAAAAGCCTCAGCTCATGGAGAAAGTAAGGAAATTGGCATTGGGAACATTCTGCAAACAACTGACACATTAAGCCCTTTGGCTCTATTTTCTCTTGTTATTCTTAGCAACTGGTATTTCCAGGAGTGTTGATACACTTAGGATCATAGGAGGACTGAACAGGTTTCTCTAGCGGGTAGAAACTGGGAGCAAATTATGCACGTACTGGACAGGCCAGCTAGGAAACCTGCCTAGCTGAAAGTCAAGCAATATGCACCACTCTGTCTTCATTAACATCTCTTCGGCAAAAATACCTTTTTCAGGGATGTCCACCAATATTGTCATATACATAAGTCACAATGATGCTGTCATGATCTTAGTAAATAATTGTAACCATTCCCTTTAAAGAGAGCTGTGCCCTGAATTTTTCAGTACATTGTGTGTACTCAAAAATGATTTTTATATGCTCAGTATTTAGCATATGCCTGGGAACAGACAAATTATCTGAAGGATTGTGATTCTCCACTTCTATACATAAGTGAACTCATTTATCATCTGTTATGGTAAAAAATAAAAATTTTCTTTTTTTTTTAATCTGAATACCATGTTAGTACAAGAATTAAATGGCAGTAATTAAATACAATGATCTCTAAAAAACTGCTTAACTAAAACAAAGTAAATATTACCCACTAGAGGGAAAAACACCTTGAAATACCTCTTCAGACAGGCTGTTGTACTTTCTGTATTGCTTTGAATGCTGAAATATTGTAATTTCTATCAGCACATGCTCTCTCAGCATGGCAGATAGCTCAGAAGCGCTTCTCTTATGTGCTGGTCTTCAAAAGAGAAAGACCAATACTTCTCTTTCACTGGATTTAATGATGTATTAACCATGCAGGCATAGAACAAAGGTAAGTGCATTAATATTGACAGAACTTCTTTTTCCCATTCCAGGACAAGGTAATGTTTTACGGAAAAGGACATGCTCGCCATACACCCTCATGCACAGGTATAAATGTAAGTAAATTAAAACTCCCAAAACTTAACTACAAAGATAATGAAGGGTTGTAAAAGTTACCCATAAACAAGCAAATAAAAAAGCCAAGAGTCATCATGCTATATTGCAGTTCCTCCTGTTTGGCTGGCTAATTGTGCATACATCTAATAACACACAGTCTAACCCAGCTATGGAAAACAACATTTTTCACATGCAAGGTGAGTACAAAACCACTTTTAGAGCAGCAGAAGTGTGTCTCTTCTGTGCTATGTGCACTAATACACAGATCATAGGATATTTTTCTTTTTAAGACACTGTATGCTTTCCCTGTCTCCATTTGGATTGCCTGATAGAGGAAAAGTTGCATCCATACAGCTTCTCTGTCTTCCTCAGGAAGTAGCTGGTATTAAGACCTGGTTGAACGATGCAGGTAAGTTGCAGATGATTGCTCTGTTCAAGCACAGACTTCACAGTCTTCATGTGAATCTATATCTGAAGTAACGGTCTGTATCAAAAAGCTAACAAGTGGTGGTTTAAATAATACTTGTTACTTCTGCACAGATGCGGTCAGCACACCAGTAAAGAGGCCAGTTTACAGTCTTTGTGACTTGAAATGTTCAATATAGATTTGAAATAGGCTTATCCATCTTAGAATTGCTTGTGGAGATGTGCTGAAGAATATCAGAGAACAGCAGACCTAAAGAAAGCAACGAATGAAATTCTAGTGAGTGCAAAATATTATACGTGGGTGAATACATAACCTTACACAGATATTCATCATTATAAACTAGGTTAGCCGAGACCACGTAGGAAATCTGGTACACAAAAAACATCAGAGCACAGCGTTCATAGCAATCCACTTCATTGTACATTTAGAACTGAAAAAGCTACAGACAGAGAAGCCCAGGATGATGCCAGATTTTGGAAGAGTTTCTCTAAACAGAGAGACTAAATGAATTTTTTTTTTATTTGACCTTTCCAGTTTGTCATTCTGATTAAATCAAGTTAGTCTTATGCTTCTTCAAGAGGCCTACTTGGCAAGGCTCAAGAAGAGAGGAAAATTAAATCAAATACCATAAAAGCAAACAAATAAAAAAAACCAAACAAAAAAAAAAATGAAGAGAATATGTAGAAGACTACAAAATGATTATGTAGAATTATGTAGAAGACTACAAAATGATAAATGCCACAAAGAAGGTTTGTAAAGAGTGATTTTTCGTGACTTCTCACAATATATAAACCAGGAGGCACTCAAAGAAATGATCCAGTTTAAACGAAAGGAAATGCTTTTTCCACATAGCTTCTTAATTGGAGTGTGGAATTCATCACCGCAGGAAGTTGTGGAAGCCACAGCATAAAAGGAATTGAAAAAAAAAAGAGGGGGACTTTGTGGAGGATAAACCCACTGGTGGCTATTAGACACAATGGTCCGGATGCAAATTTTAGCACAGGAAATTCTTAAACTATCAGTTACTGGAGGTGAGGATAATCACTTCCTATATCCCCTGTTTCTCATCTTTCTCTTTAAGCACTTTTTTCA
>VYXC01003447.1:190233-226949 GCA_013397175.1 Platysteira castanea
AGGACACAAAAGCGGAGGGAGTGAGTCCCTCTGAGCACCTGTCTCCTAACGAGTAAGAAGAACTTTTGCATTCATTAGGACTCAATAGCAGAGACTGATGGCTGCATGGGGTTGCCAGGAGTACAAACTCTCAGAAACAAGGTGCAGTACTTGTCCACACCTGATTAGCTACACATTCAGGGGTGTTAGCATCCAGCTACCATATCTGCATGGACAAAAGTCTTCATTGATAATTCTTACAGCTTCTTATGTGAAACAGCATAGTAAACTACATCAGATTTCAACACATTCTACTCAAAATCTTCATGCTGATTTCTCATGATCCTACACTCACCTAAATTTCCTATTTTAAAGTAATAATCCTCATTACTATTCTCATCTATATAATTGTAATTTAAAATTCTTTTATGAAGAAGCTTGATAACATCTGCTTAAGTATCATTTCCTTTAAACTAAAAATCTGTTGGTTGTGTATTTGGTCAATACATTCATCTGCTATTAAAAGTGCACTTAAAAAGAAAAAAAAAAAAGCACACGCCCAAGTGATCAAAAGAAAGTTAATTGCTGAGACTGACTTACGATAAGAAGCAACACAGTCAGCATTTTGAAAGCATGGCTCAGAAGAACCGGCACCAACAGAGAGGCTTTCTGTAGTCCTCTGATATTTACATTAGCAGGCTTTTGTGCCAAGCTCAGCAGATTATCTGACTGAAGGCAGCAAGTCCCGTGCAGAANAGAGGAAAATTAAATCAAATACCATAAAAGCAAACAAATAAAAAAAACCAAACAAAAAAAAAAATGAAGAGAATATGTAGAAGACTACAAAATGATTATGTAGAATTATGTAGAAGACTACAAAATGATAAATGCCACAAAGAAGGTTTGTAAAGAGTGATTTTTCGTGACTTCTCACAATATATAAACCAGGAGGCACTCAAAGAAATGATCCAGTTTAAACGAAAGGAAATGCTTTTTCCACATAGCTTCTTAATTGGAGTGTGGAATTCATCACCGCAGGAAGTTGTGGAAGCCACAGCATAAAAGGAATTGAAAAAAAAACGAGGGGGACTTTGTGGAGGATAAACCCACTGGTGGCTATTAGACACAATGGTCCGGATGCAAATTTTAGCACAGGAAATTCTTAAACTATCAGTTACTGGAGGTGAGGATAATCACTTCCTATATCCCCTGTTTCTCATCTTTCTCTTTAAGCACTTTTTTCAGGCCACTGCTTGCAATAGGACCCTGGATTGGCTAGGCCTTCAATTGATTCATATAGATGTTGTTATGGTCTTAAGTCAAATTGCATTTACGATGGTGTCAGAAAACGTGGTGAGTAGCCACATGGTGAGTCGCCACCACCAAGCAACTAATGAAATCAAATTCTGCGATTTGTATAGTTACCTAAAGCAATTTAGGTAAAGACGCAATTTTCTGAGGACTGCATGAGAAAATTCATAGTAGCTACAAATTACATGCTTGTGAGAGAGACACTGCATCAAGGAAACCCTGAGTTTTGCATGACAGAAATCGCGTTTTGCAGTGAGCAGCAGCCAAATGGAGACCTATGTTTGGGCTGAACTTCAACAGTTAGGGAACATACCTGCCAAAGCTTACCCAAAAACTCCAAGGAGGAGCACTGGCAGTGCTAGATATAAATAATCACTAGTTTCAATTATATGAGTCTGAACTATGTCTAGGCTTCATCAAATGACAAAAATACTATTCTACATACCAAAAACATTGCCAAGTAAGTGTATCCAAGAATTCAAACTGGGGTAGGCACCAGCGAATGCTGTGCTGTCCTTGTGCTGCCACTAACAGCATGCAAAGCTGAGCATTCTGGTGGCATTTTCATCCAAAAGTTTACAGCAACACTTCTGCCACATGCTATCTTACCTTGCTTGCATGCTGCAAGAAGGTTGGAGACTAAGTCCCTAAAATGGGGAGGAGGGGCTGTGTGTTCATATTCGTGGTTGCAGCAAAAAAACAACATCTTGTGACTCACGAGGGCCAACCCCAGAAATGTAATGTTGCTCAACAAAACTAACCACAGACATTCCTGACCACTGTGAGCAATGGGATGTGCTCTAGTCTGCTGAAAGTTTGTAAAAGCAAAATCGTTAATAGCAAGAGCTAAACTTCATACTAAAACAAAACCTCTAATTTTGTTCATATCCACTCATATATTTACTCAGGATGGGACTAATAATCCACAGAGCAGAATGCTTCTGGGGTAGTACAGCAACATTCCGTGACATGCAGCACTGTCCAGAGGGACAAAGAGAAGTCCAGGACACAAAAGCGGAGGGAGTGAGTCCCTCTGAGCACCTGTCTCCTAACGAGTAAGAAGAACTTTTGCATTCATTAGGACTCAATAGCAGAGACTGATGGCTGCATGGGGTTGCCAGGAGTACAAACTCTCAGAAACAAGGTGCAGTACTTGTCCACACCTGATTAGCTACACATTCAGGGGTGTTAGCATCCAGCTACCATATCTGCATGGACAAAAGTCTTCATTGATAATTCTTACAGCTTCTTATGTGAAACAGCATAGTAAACTACATCAGATTTCAACACATTCTACTCAAAATCTTCATGCTGATTTCTCATGATCCTACACTCACCTAAATTTCCTATTTTAAAGTAATAATCCTCATTACTATTCTCATCTATATAATTGTAATTTAAAATTCTTTTATGAAGAAGCTTGATAACATCTGCTTAAGTATCATTTCCTTTAAACTAAAAATCTGTTGGTTGTGTATTTGGTCAATACATTCATCTGCTATTAAAAGTGCACTTAAAAAGAAAAAAAAAAAAGCACACGCCCAAGTGATCAAAAGAAAGTTAATTGCTGAGACTGACTTACGATAAGAAGCAACACAGTCAGCATTTTGAAAGCATGGCTCAGAAGAACCGGCACCAACAGAGAGGCTTTCTGTAGTCCTCTGATATTTACATTAGCAGGCTTTTGTGCCAAGCTCAGCAGATTATCTGACTGAAGGCAGCAAGTCCCGTGCAGAAGGTGAGGAAGGAGAGGCGGGCGGGGGGCTGCTGGCAGTGGGAGCTGCGGGGTGAGAGTTCCTCTCCCCCCAGCTCAAAGTGTAGGAGGAACAATGCTGAGAAAGGCAGGCGGCTACACCCAGGTCAGCGGAGACGGACAGCCCCCCACCGGCGATAGCCCCCACCACGTCCTGGCTTTTCAGTTCACATTTACTCGTTCGCAGCTGTGAACTACGGAGCTTTACTTCTTTGTCTGACTTGGTGACTTCAAGGGGAAACACATTAGAAGATGAAATTTGCTTACAGTGATAAACTATAAAGGGGACGGTTTTTATGCATTACTGCTAGGCATTCCTTGGCTGACATCCCTGTAACCCCGACAGCTTTTCTTTCCCAAGGAGACCTGCAGTTGTTGCAGCACATTCCAGGTGCCTGGGCTAGGCGTGTGGTCACCCCACAGCAGTCACTGGGTACCCCAGGTGCTACCCAGCCCAAACACCCCTTTGTCACTGCTCCCTCCTCAGCCCCGGGCAAAGCTCCCTGCCTGACTGCCCTCTTCCTCTGTCAATACCCATATGGACTGGTTTCCCACACAGGGGGCAAAACTGGATTGGTATCAACAGATTATTGATTTTTCCCAGCCATTTTGCGTTTCTTATAGGGCGGTGCAAGAAAATACTCTACCAATTAATTAATCATACCCACCTCAGACACATTTGTGATTTGGGGGATCCAGACATTGCTTATGTGTAGCAACAGCCCCCTGCACCCCCACGTAACAAGCAGGTGAGACTGGGGAAATGGCAGTGCGGCACACCTAGCAGCATTTGCAATGGCACCCACAGGTCACAGCGATGAGTAGATTTCCCTCGGGACATCAGCGCCGCGCCCACGCACTGCGGCTCCGGCCCCTCCTTCCCATGGCAGCTCCGTGCTGCCGGATGAACTGAACCTCCATCCCCCAGCACTACGTTTGCCACGGGCTTGCCATCCCGGGCTGCGCGGTGCCCCCGCCGGGATCAGGACTTCCCCGAGGCCGCTCGCTTCCCCCACAGCCGCTCCCCCCACCCTCGTCCTTGCAACAACGCTGGCTCTGCCCAGCCCGGCTGTTCGGGCACAGGCCGCGGTCGAGCCCTGCCCGCCCTTCCTGCGGAAAGGGCTGTTCGTGCCGAGGGAGCCCTGGCTGCGGCACCCGCGGGACCTGCGGGAACATCACCCCTGCGCCCGCTTTGGGAGCGAGAAGGGCGGCGCGGGGCCTCCGAAGGCGGCGGGCAGGCAGCAGCCGGGCAGGGCAGCACGGCCGAGGCGCTCCCAGGCACATCTGTCCGCAGCGGGGCAATGCAGGGATGCTCCCGCACAGCTGGGGCAACCGCAGGGACACCGCCGGGAAACTGCGCCAGCCTCCCCCAGCGAGCAGCCAAGGAAGGGGCTGTCCTCTGTTAAGCAAGGAGGCGGCAAAAGCACCGGGCGTCTGACAGCACCACAGGCAGCTTCCATGAGATACCTTAACCCAAGGCTCTCGGTACACCTAACCTGTGTCGAAATTCATGGAACAGCTCACTACCGAGGGAGGCAAAAACTGTGGTGATTCCCTCTCTCACACACAGTCACAGCGGCCAGCAAGTTTTGAGCTTCTCTTCTTAGATGAAAATACACATATATATATCCTCATGTTGTATATTTATTTTTTCAGAAAAAAGCCCCAATAAACCAAGAACAAAGGAATCCTGCATACGTCATATGCTTGCTTGTCACAGTTCTGTTCCCATTCCCTTGTACCACAAATAGGTACAATGCGAGGCATATCCCCGTCTTGAAGAGTGGGTCTCTGATCTGCAGGCTCCTGCTTTGGAAGGGTCAACAGCTGCTGATGCTATTGCCAGTCTAGGGGTTCCTAGAGTTTATGTTTAGATTTTTCATTTTCCATGAAAGGTCTCAGCTTTTTCCATGTTTTCTTAGAAATATAGGGGTTTTCAGAACACACAACAGCTTGGGATCCTAATTTCTGGGCATAACTGCTGGGGTATAACCATTGCACACAGAGAGAGCAAACAGGCACCAAGTAGCCTGTAGTCAGACACAACAGACTGACCCATACATGTGGCACCAGTGACTGGGCCCTGTAACACAGCCACAGTCAACATAAGCCTGAGCCTGAGTTTAACCAGGACTCATTTCCCGTTATAGAAACCCTTGAAGCACTTTGGAGACACAGGATCTCCAAAACCCTGAGTATGCAGAAAAGAGGTCTGGGTAAATATACGGAATATATACAGACAGGTCTTACAGCTCATTAAATGGTCCCTTTCTGTGTAACAGCTGCCTCAGACAACACTGGTGGGTGGAGAAGAGGGAAGGGTTGATTAGGATTAGAGAAGGGCATTTACATACAGAGGCATCCCACTAGCCCTCAAATTCTTTGAGTGTCCTGGCTGAAATGGGAGCACTCAGCTGCCAGTACTGCATGGTGCATCAATAAAAAAAGCTCTTAAATGTCACTGTCCTTGTTGCATCGGGAAGTGCTTCATGACCTGGTCAAAAGTGCAGAGAGCAGTTTAACTCATTCACAAGTACTTCTCATGATGGACATATTCCGGATAGAAAACTGCATTATATTTAAAATTTTTGAGCGCTGCTGGCTGTCCCAACCCCAAGCACCCAGGGCTGCAGTCCACCCCGCCACATCAGCACCTGCCAGTGCTGCCTCATATCAGCTCTATCATGCAGGCAAACTCACAGGATCACCTTCAGGCCTGCCTCTGACATCCTGCCCTGTGGTTTACTGCTGACGTGCCCAAACCCACTCATCAGACAGTAGCTGGGCCACCCCTTTCTATGAACCTTGACTCAAATCTAGGCCAGAGGAGAAGAATTCCAGAATATTTTTGCAAACATATCTCATAGTCGGGATGGAAAAAGCCAGTCAGACCAATTCTGCACCAAAGCAATAGCAGCTAAAGTCAATGGGTTTTTCCTAAGCATGCTGCTAGGTAAGTGCCACAGAGGTGACAGTCTATCAGCTGTCTGGCTCTTGCTGGATAAAAGCTCTCTGTACACTGCCTTTGTTCATGCTGCTCATGAATGATCATCTCTACTTACACCTTGCAAGTCTAATGCAGTTCAACATATTTTTTAGAAATTAGAAATGTAAGAACTATATATTTCCCATAATTTATACTATAATAATACATAAAATGTTTCTATAAAATAAATATTCACTCTAATAATATGTATTAAAACATAAATTTAAAAATTAAAAAATTAGTTTTTCATTTAGTCAGACAGTAAATGTAGTTCTTATAAAACAATCGAGCACAAAGCAACAGTATAAGCTAATAAAATAGTCCATCAGGATCATTCTAATACAGGAAGAAGATTCTACAAACTTAAAGAAAGGAACAATTATGACATTTCACTAGACTAAGAAATTGTCATATGTTCCTGGTGCAATGATGTGTATCTGAAACAAAACCTGTTACAGGTTTATCCATTAAAATCTGTGTGAACAGGCTGTTGTAAAGGGAAGTATTTTCCCTGTTTTCTATAGGTAGCTGTTTATTTGGTTTGGTATTTTAGCCCAGCTCCCAGAGGGGAAGAAAAATGGAATTATTTCATCCACATACTGAAATCTTACAACTGTGAGTAAAACATGTTATGATGCCATGCTGTTAAAATGAAAGTCTGAGTCGTGGAAGTCAGTGAGGAGGAATTTTTTTCTCAGACTGCTAGGTGCTTCCAGGTCAGTGCAAAAAAATATACCATCTCTCAGATTCAGGCAGGTGACTTCACACAGAGAATTTCCCTGGNAGTTTTTCATTTAGTCAGACAGTAAATGTAGTTCTTATAAAACAATCGAGCACAAAGCAACAGTATAAGCTAATAAAATAGTCCATCAGGATCATTCTAATACAGGAAGAAGATTCTACAAACTTAAAGAAAGGAACAATTATGACATTTCACTAGACTAAGAAATTGTCATATGTTCCTGGTGCAATGATGTGTATCTGAAACAAAACCTGTTACAGGTTTATCCATTAAAATCTGTGTGAACAGGCTGTTGTAAAGGGAAGTATTTTCCCTGTTTTCTATAGGTAGCTGTTTATTTGGTTTGGTATTTTAGCCCAGCTCCCAGAGGGGAAGAAAAATGGAATTATTTCATCCACATACTGAAATCTTACAACTGTGAGTAAAACATGTTATGATGCCATGCTGTTAAAATGAAAGTCTGAGTCGTGGAAGTCAGTGAGGAGGAATTTTTTTCTCAGACTGCTAGGTGCTTCCAGGTCAGTGCAAAAAAATATACCATCTCTCAGATTCAGGCAGGTGACTTCACACAGAGAATTTCCCTGGGGATCAGAAAAGAAATGCCAGAATAAAATGGAAGATATTGAGATACAGATAGATAGATAGATAGATAGATAGATAGATAGATAGATAGATAGATAGACCCCATTGTCTCCATGCATAAGTTTACAACATTTCTCTATAGGCAAGGGGTGGACAGGGAAAGGAGAGGAGGGCACAAGCAAACCAGGGAAAAATGAAAAGGAAGGAGAAACAGATCCAGACCACCAGAATCTATTTACAACATATGTGCCGTAACAGGTCTGGCTGCAACACATGTAGGAAGGCCTGCTGGAGAAATCATGTCATGTTCAGGGTTAGATGTCAAGTTTTCTTAGCCAAGGATTAAAAAGTGTTTGTTTCCAAATAAGTTTATCCTGCACACTATCAGGAAATAGTTTAATGACAGCTGTCACTCAGCCTTGTTTCTTTTGCCAGGAAGTAAAGAAAACAATAGTGCTACTGGAAACATTGAGAGTGGCCACTGATTTCTGTGTTATCTGCTGGAACTTGTTCCTGGTGCTTATCCAGCTCTACCTGATTGACGGCAAGCTTGAATAAGAGCTAGCACTAAGAATAGTTCTAATCGCTGCTCAAACATTTCCCTCTTCAGGTAAACTAACACTGACACAGTTGGTATGATTCTACTTCAAACTTCCATAAATACCCTCTGTCTTGGAGGTACTTACAATGTTTTTATTTGGTTGCACGATAAAACAAAAAATCTGTGCAGTTACCTGTGGAAATGAAATGCTGAACATACTATGAGAAACAGCTTGGCCATAACTGTAAAGCTTGAAAAAACATGGATCATCCTCTGCTTCACCAAAAGATAGGAAGGTGTATTTTGACGAGTAAGTTGATTTATATTGTTTTGTATTGACAGTGCAGTCTAGAGGCAGAAGAGAGAGAGAGAGAGGGATGGGTATATATATATGGAGAAGACTTACACTGACCAACATACACGGCAAAATAAAAAAAAAATTGCAAAAACAACAGTGTCTTAAGGAAGGAAAAGGAATCCAAGCCAAAATGTGACTGCTCAGTGGAAGAGACTGAAGCAATCAGTGCTTCTTTTTTCTTGCAGAGGGCCTATGTCACCCGCCTGTGAAAGCACAAACAAAGCAGATTAACAGGCAGACAGTGTGGAGCACTGACTCTGGCTGAAGCTTAAAAATATGTTGGTGAGATAAACGACAAGTTCATGTTTTGATAGCACAACAGTGTTACCCTGAAACTCTGGGCTGTCTGGCTGCACTGGGACAGCGAGGAGCAGGGGAGGTCTCCCCAAGGCTCCTTGTGCCCCTCAGACGGGAAGGTTTCATTTGCTCACAGTTTCCTCTCACTGCATTCCAAACAGAGACATTGGATTTTCCCCTCTGCATGGCCAAGAATCACACTGCTGATTACAGGAGTAAGGCGACCCCAGCCATCACTCATGTGCCTCACAGATCAGAAACGCAGACTCTGCGGCAGGCATGTGCTTTGCTGAACTGAAGCCTGAGCTGATGGCCCAGGAATGGTGGTACAAGAAATATTTCTTACATACAAAGGTTCCAGATGTGGCTAAAAAAGACCCAAAAATAGCTGGTGTCACAGAAGTACAAAGGGTCTATTTATTTGGTGGTCATCTCCACGCTTTCTACCTCAAACACTCTTGAAAAATTTGCCCTGCCGGCTATCTGAAGTGGAATATAATATTTATACAACTGGTATTTTGTTCAGCAAAAAATCACCCATAACATTCTACTATCAATATTGACATTTTTCTTTTTTTTTCTTGGTTTTATAAAGCCTGCTTTATTTTTTCATCAGAATACCATTTCATATTTTGTCTTTCATTCTGCATTTAAACTTCACCAGGAATAATCAACAGCAAGTGTCAGTAATTCTGCATTTTCTTCTGGGACCCCACCTCCCCTGGTTTTCTTAGGTTGTACTCCAACAGTGATAATAATAATAATTTTATTCCTCATTTAATAAAGCTATGTACTACAGATACAAAACTAGCCACCACAAAGAAGTGTTATTATGCCAAAATTTTAACTGAAGCCTTTGAGAAATACAAGTGAGTACTTAACAATGTCTTGCAAGAAAGCTATAAAAGTTTGATATAGTCTTTAATTTTGAACTCCTTTTATTTTTTTCTTTCCAAATAAGCTTTGTTTACCTTTTAAAATATTTAGGTGTTTTTAAATGTAAAAATGTATAAAAGAACAGATGTCAAGATTAGCAATAGTGAAGCATACCTTGACATTTCCAAGGCTTTTGACATGCAGAACTCTTGCAAACAAACTAAAAATGAGGACAGGCTGAGTGAACCACAGGGTAGGCTGTGAAACGTTAAGGGATGCTCAGAAAAAATTCACAGTCTGGCTGGCAACAAGTCAGGTGTGACATTTCTCAGAGGAGAAGGAGGCTCCTGGAGCTGAGCACCCTCCCCAGTGACCTGGGCAGTGGGACACAGTGCACCCTCAGCAAGTCTGGGGAGGGCAGCAGTGGGTGCTGGCAGTGCCCCACAGTGTGCAGGCTGGCTGGGCTGCACTGGCAGACTGAGGCAAGGGCTGATCCCCCTGCTCAGCGCTCCTGAAGCTCCCACCAGAGTACTGTTCCCCCTGTAGTCACACAGGCATTAATAGAGCTCATCAAAACGTGAACAATTTTGAAGAAGTAAAATACTGAGGGTTCAAGCTGAGTTGTCAAACTAAGCTCAACAGTAAATTTGGACACTGACCAACTAAGAAAAAGTGACTGAAGAGTCAAATGAGGAAAAATGAGGCAGGATTATTTTTTACAGTAACTCTCTCGCCTCTATCTATTTTGCAGTTTTTCAGTCTGTGTGTAAATCCCCTTGCAGTCACAAAAATGATGTGATAACGAGGTAGTGTTAATCTCTTGATAAGCTGAATGTTGGAGGTGAGAACACACCTTGGAAATATCAGGGAGAGGATACCAGCAATGTGGCTGGAGAAGGAAATGCTGTCAGCAAAGCTTCATGATCCACTGCATGTTCTGCAGTGGCCCCCTTGCAGTTTGTTCCCCCAAAGGCCTTTCCTGAGGCTCCTGTGCTCCCCTCCTCCTGCATGCCAGACCAGTGCTCCTCCTGTGTTTTCACATCAGCAGCAGAGCCAGCTCACACATTCCTGCCGAGCTGCCCATTCCTGCCCTTCACATGTATAAGGCCACCTGACAGATCAGATGGGTGGAATGATGGGGGCTCTTCAAAAGGTTGTCTGGAAATCCTAATTCCATCAATGCATTTGATGCATGCACTCATTTCTATTTAATTATACTTTGAACAAATAAGATCAAGGGTATGTAATTCTAGTTTTATCAGACCCATACAGCTTTGAAAAATGATATTTGACTATCATGGAAATAATGTCTTCTACAAAAGTACACAGAATAATATTTCACAATCTGTTCTGCACGTACACTGGTGTGCTGTTTTCTTTCAAAGAGTTAAAAAAGCAGAATTACCTCAGGCAGCACAGGATAAGGTTTTTCAGTTGAATAATCTTTTTGGTAAAAATGCAGATTTGGGTACAACTATAACTATTTGCAGACAGGGACATGATTAGTTGATTAGCTTCAACTGAAAAAGCCTGAAGAGAGTGGAAATGTCAAGAAATGTTTTGCTTTTTCATTTAAAAAATAACTTTGATTAGAAATGCTTCTGATAATAACACTGAATTTTAAAAATGCAAAAAAAAAACCTCCTGAGGTAATAATATTTTTACCTCTTTTTCAGCTCAACAAAATAAGAATAAATATTTAATTTTAATCACTGATGAGATTTAAAATGAGAGTTCATCCACAAACTAAAATGACTCCTAGAAAATCACTTGCAAGGCAATACACTAGAGGAATTTCCCACAGTCTTGAGAACACCAGTTGCTTGAGATTTAAGCCTGCTTATATGTTGAACCGTAAACTCTCATGAGTCTACTGCCAGCATTAAACAAAGCTTGAGACAGAGCTACACTTCTGGTTAAGTAACCTCCCAGTTCAATACAGTCAGCTTCCATTTCGCTGCTGGGCGTCTTAAAAATAAAAGACAACAGCTTGAGATTTGGCCTTCCACAAAAGGACTGAAATTTAAATAGCAGCTCCCTTCGGTGTTACTATTATATTCTATTAGGTTATGTGAATGTTTACTCAGGAAATTAAATGTCATTATTTTTTTCTTCTCATGCAGACCAATTAGCAGTGAGAACATTTAAAGAATTAATACTGAGTTATTTGCTTGCTCCTGAAGGAATGCTGAGTCAGCTGTGGGGTTTTGGCTATCTCTTATTAGGAACAATTACTTTAGTTAAAAAACAATGGTTAAATAACTCAGAACTTCCGGGAGAATATGTTTCCAATGGAAAATATCTACTTATGAATGTCCAGATGTTTTGAATAGGGATTGCAAAGAAAACTCAGGGGACAGCTGCCAGCAAAGTCACTGGACCCCCCAGACACCTGCCTGTGAGGCTGCTGGGACTCCTGCCCTCTGGGACTGATATATCTGCACTATATACCCTCAATCTGGGAAACTGATTTTCCTAAGAAGCAAGATCACACTTTGACAGCTTTTCTTAATAGAGTGATTCTCAGGCCACAACCTACTTGTGATCCAGTGAATCACTCTGACACTCTTCTCTGTGCCAAAAAGGTGGGTCTGGAGCATGGCTTGTACAGCTCACCCCACCAGGACACAGCTTTCAGCCAAAGCCACTTCACAGAGCAGCTGCCAGGTTTATCTTCATATGCTGCCTGCCTTTAGCGTCTTAATTATCTTATCAGTTTCAACATCGTATAGTTATCTAAAGGCACCTGTGGGAAAGAGACAGTCTTGGGAAAAGGGCATTATCCCTCCTTTCTGGTCTGACCTCAAAACTTTTTCCCAAGCCTCAACATTTGTTATGACACCAATTTCAAACCTTTGCAATAACTCACTGTGATAGAGGAGGCAGCAGCCAGAGCTCACACCCCTCCCAGGGCTAGGAGGCTCGAAAGCCCTGCAAATCCCCCTGCCATGTTCTCCCCACCTCCAGTGGTTGCCAAAACAGCTCAGCTATCTGCATCAAACAGCTGGCAAAGGGTTTTCAAAACTCACTGGGCCAGCATGTGTTGCTATGAAAACGTAGAGGCCAGTTCTGCTGTGTGTGTGCAGGATGTGAGCACTGCCACCAAGAGACACCCTGGAAGGGCACACAGGTGCACTGTGTGAGGCTGGGACAGCATCTGTGCCTATGGGTGAACCCTGCACCTAAGCCAGACACAGCCAGGGGGGACTGGAAGTCATTTCTTCATCCCTCCTCCAGGGCTGCAATCTCCCTGCCTGTTGTGTCGCTGTCTTGCACGCTTTATAGATGCCAGCACATGCTGGGAAATGTCAGAACTAGAGGGTGAAGTAGGCAGCCTCCAGCTTTACAAAAGAGGAAACAGACTCACGGAGCTCCTTTGGGGAAGGTCACTCACAGAGAAATATACTGTAGACAATAAAAGCAAAACAGGACCAAGGAGCATATCTGGATTAAGGAGAGGAATACACAAGAACTAGGATGATACTTGTATGACATTAACATGGAGTTGATGCCCTATTGATATGACATCATAGTGATGTCACCATCTCACATCACTATATAAAGTGAGAAAGTGATTATGCTAATCATTTGGCCATTGAAAAATAAGTGTATTGTGAGTTTCCTACAAATACTCTGCAGCAAATACTGCCAGCAAATACCATTCCTTGGAAAACGGAGAAGTAAGAATAGGTTATACGAAAGACACAGGCCAACATCGTGCCTTCAGCTGCTCTACGAAGGCAAAGTAACCTGGCAAGCTCCTGCATTTCAGCAACTGTAGAGCACAAAAGGATTTTTTATTCCAATGTTACTTCTGGTGGAGCACAACATAAATGCTAAGGATTAACGGATTCTATAACACGGGTTCTAATATTCCTGTTCATGTTTTGTTTTACATACAAAGTCCTAAGAAATGGTCTGGAAGGTGTGTTTCCATTACCTGCAACAAAGACAAACAAATCCTGCCACAATCCTCCACTCCAGGCTTGTGGTACTTGGGATGCTACCAGTTTCTCAGAAGCCTTTTCTGCTGACCTTCAGACTCCTAGAAAGAGCTTCTAGAAAAAGTCCTTTGACCCTGCTGTTTCTTGATAACAGACAGACCCAAGCCTTTATGCATCTCACTCTCCAATTACTCTTTAAACGTCTGATAAAATTCCAAAGAAAAGTAAACCTCACTTGAAACTACCCATCAGACCCTCAGATAAAAATATATTCTTTTCAATTTCTACATTCTCTCTAATATTACCCAAAGCCTATACTGACTCTTAGTCTTTGAGTGTTTCTCAATGTTACACCATGTCGCCTTGTTTTCTGTAAGCCTTCTGTTTTTAACCTTGGAGTCAGATTCTTTCTCATAGTTTTGTGTAAATAGTAGCCGATGTTTACTTAACGGTATCTTCTGTTTTTCATTCCTTTTGTGATATGACCACTTTGATGAGCATCTTTCTTCTCCAGTGAAGATGGAGAAGGAAGTGACATGCTCTCCAATCCCTTGTAGTATTGGAATGTGTATAAGAATAATATAGTGTCAATAAACCGACGTCATTTGCTCCTTTCTGCTGAACCTGGCAGGTGTAAGAGCCTCTTTATTGTGTCTCCACGGACACAACACCACACTTTTTTTTTGAGACTTTTAATCTCCTCATCCCTTGAAGGAATAAAATTTCCAGTCCAGGTTTATGTCTTTGCTTTGCTAGATAGCCTGCAAGCAAGTAGTTCATGATGGCACACTGACCGCACACTTGCTACCAGATAAACTGATTTTTCATGAAGGATTTTTAACTGCTTAGAACTTTGTCCAGCAAAAGCTATGGTAAACTGGAGGGAAATTTCATTCCTCATATGTGATGCCAACGTTATGCAACTATTAGGGAAGAAAGACATTGATATTTTACTTAATCTTATGGACTCCTAGTGACTTTTGACTTTGAAGCATGATAAAAGACTTGATAAAAACCCAGTGTAATTGATTCTTCACAGGGAATATGGAGGAGCAGGTGGTCTCCTGCCTGTAAAACCCTTTTTGCTATATACACAGTATACACTATATACACCGTAGTGTACTCTCTGGTGCTGGTACTACAATTGCTCCAACACTGCCCTAGCTCATTAGTCTGATGTGTCTTCCCAAAATGTCAGGACAAAGGCAAATACTCTTCCCCTCCTGCTGACCGCAATTACATCTTTACACAAAAGCATAGAAGGGGAATTTCAATTCCGTATTTAAAAGAGCCCTGGTATATAGGTGTAGCCAACAAACGGTGACTTTTTACTCCTGTCTCTCCCTTTTTAAAGACATCTTTCTAACACCTTTTTCTGACAAGTTTGAGAAACCATGAATTTTAAGTACACCTGAGCACCACTTTCACAACAGGTTCTGAGGATATATACTGCCACATGACATTATGAGAGTGAGCATCCTTTTTACCATATGCAAACCCAGAGCTTCAGCCAAGGGTGGTTCCTGCTAGCAACCAACAGACCTCATTTGTCATTTGTTGCCCCTGTTTCCACCACTCATTTCTAGCAGTAACTGCATTTTGAGTCAGTCACTCGATGCCTGTGAAAGAATCAATCATTGAATATGTTCATATATCATAACTAAAATATCCTGGTAGTCTGAAATTGCCCAGATGTGGGGATAAACTGCTTCACAGGCAGCAGGAATAGCATGGCAAAAGAATATCTCTGTTCATCCAAAAATTTTAAACACAGTCTACCTTGACCAAAATGTGATTTTTCAAGTGAGGTTTTACAAAGAGTGCTTTAGAATGAGAACACAAAATCTCTGCCTTGGAGAGTATTTGTTAAGGTCATGTTAAGATCAAAACCAGTGGTTGCAAGAATCACAGTTGTCCAGGAGAATGGATATATCTGTTACAGTTGTTCAGTTCACAGACCAGCTTACAGACAGCTCTCTGGAAAATAACATATCTCCCCACAAATGAGCAAAAAAGTAGCCATTCTCCTTGAAACATTTGGTGAAGAAAATGTTCCTGCCATAAATTGGGGTAAATTCCCTTACCATGGAAATGCAGGGTGGCATCTTGCACTATTTGGCAAGTGGTGCATTATCATATGTCAGCTACAGAGACCTGCACAGATCTGAAAGATCTGAGTGCCCTCATCATGATCTACCCCGAAAGAAATGGAGCTAGGAATTCCTGGTTTACTGTTTTCAATGTGAAAAGAAAATCAGGTGAGATGAGATTTTGGGTTTTATTTTTTTTTAGAGGTGAAAATTTTCTGTGGGATTTCCCTGGGGTTCTTGTTTGGTTGGGGTTGTTTGGGGGGTGGCGGGGCATATTTGGGAAGAGATTATTTCCAGAGAAAGTTTCCCTGCTTTGCTAACAAATTGTATCCATGTAATGTGCGATCTCACCACAGAGGTATCAACTTTAGAAAAGAATGTGTGAGGATATCATATTGCTCAGTTATTTCAAGACTTCCATTACTACAAAGACATCCTAGTTATAAAAATGCATGTGCAGACGCAGACTCATATTTGCAACAGAGCCCACATCTAAAGGCAAAGCTCAGCCAAGAAGCACAAATGCAAAAACAACCTGCATAATTTCAAATAATTCTACATTAAAGATCTGGTCTTATTTGCACCAACATGAGTATACCAAAATCAGATGTCAAATGAGGAGATGCAGATCCGGAGCAAAAGAATCTTTGTGCCTTACAATATATTATGTTATTGTGTTTAAATACTGTACCCTTCTGGCAGGCAATACACAGACAGAGTCAATTTTATGTGGGAGTGGCTGCTATTATAAGCTCTCATATATAGCAATCAGAGACTAACAGAGTCAGCTGACAGGCAGAACAGGTTTCAGTATGTTATTCCAGACCTTACTACCACAAAATTAGCTGTCTGAAATGAGAGAAAAATACAAAGAAACCAAGTTCTATTGAGAGATGTTAGCTGTCAATCCTGACATAAAACATGATCTCTGCATTCTCTTTTGGAGTTTTTGCCAAAAGCCTGCAAATCTTACAGTCCTTCCAAGAACGTGCAAGAATCCATTTACCAAGGTTTAAGTATCTGCAGGATAGGGCTTCAGATTTCACCCAGAAAGAGAGGCATTAATGTGGGAGCCCATCTGTGCTGGATATAGGTCACCTAGAGCAACACGGAGATGAGCAACCCATCAGCTAGGCTATAATCTTGAGCAATCTCTGATTACCGAATACTTTGAAGATTTGGTACATCTTATTTCGCCACAGAGAGTTTCCCAAAGCTCCCAGTCATTTGGGCATAAAACCCTTGATCCATAGAATGTGGATTGAAAGCGTGTTCCCATGGACATGCTGGCCCAGGACATAGGAAGCAATGCAATCTGAGCAGTGCCCCTGGCTGCTAACTTCTCATCATGAGGATGGCCAAGCATCCACACTTGTGCTTGGGTTTGGATTGGAGATGTTTGCAACACAAACTGGCAGATGCGGGCCAGCTCTGCCCATACTCCCAGCTTGAAAAGGGTAATGTAACCGTGTCACCAAGCCCAAGGTAATACACCCTTTCATTGCACTCCATCTCTCTCAGCAGGCTTAACTGGCTTAGCCTCAAGTACCGTGCTGAAGGGGTCTGTGCTGGGTTCCTGTAGTAACCAGTAGACACAAGCATCTATCACTCCCCAAACTCCATTTCTGCTGGTCCTCTTACGGCCTCACTTCACACCCACTCTCTGCATTTCCTGACCAGACAGGTAACACCAGTTTAGCATTCATCCCACAAGCCCTGTGGCCTCTACACAATCCATTCTAGCTCTTCTAGGCAGATTACCAGGCTACCTGGCAAAGCATCGGGGAAGCTGGTTCCTGGGATAATGTGGACACACAGCAAAGGGAGAACACTGCTGGTAACTGCCTCCCTCCCATGAGCTCTGAGGCATCTGATGGAGTCTTTGCTTCCCGCTGACCCTGGGGTCCATGACCCCTCAGTAGGCAGCTGGCACAATGGATAGAGGAACCAGGACATGTCAGCAGGCAGAGCAACCTCTGGAGCATGGCAGCATGAGGAAGAACAAATGCGTGAGGAAGAAGCTTTCCACTGGCAAAAGGGAAGGGGAAATTCCGCAAGGCATCTTTGCTTAGTCTTCAGCATAAGGCAGCAAGCAACAGGCTCAAGTCTTTTCCCTTTCAGGATGTGTTCTACTTGCCTTCATTGCCATTTAGTTAACAGTAAATCAGAGGTTAACTTTTTCTGTGGCTTGAAGGAATCGGAAATTCAAATTTCTTCCTACATGAGCTTTATGTAGTCAAATATTTGTAGTATTTGAAAGAAAGCCAAGGCAGCACACGTATTTGGAGCCTGCTGTGCACAGCACATTTCAGCCTCACTCAAGAAGAAGCTAGAATGCAATAGTGCTATCCATGTTTTTCCTTTTCCAGATTTATAGAACAGAAGACTATTAAACCACATCCAAAGACCTAGAATGCTCATTTATAAAATACTAACCATAAAATTTCATTTAATTATCCTGTATTGAACTCAACAACATGCATCTGATTAAAGCGTAACTTTTCTAGCTGAAGCTTACCTCCTGTGAAAATGAACGGTATTGCTCTAAAGGAATGAAACTGTTCATTCTCCTCTTCCTCATTTACTCTACCAACATTTGCTTTCCACGAATAAAGCATGCAATGTACAGGCAATTAAATATTAATTGAAGATACTTACAAAACTTATATCAAGTACTATTCAGCCCTCTTTTGCTAAATAGACTGACTTGGTTTCGGCTAGTCACTGACAGACTGTCCTTTCAGCCCTCCAATGGCTTTTATAGCCATTGTCATCATTGTCTTCAAATTTGTTCTGCATTTTAGGTGGACTCTGGTGGTGCATACCGTACTGAAGCATCAGTGCCCCTTCTCCCTTCCCTCCTTGTCTTCACTGCACTCTTGATGACAGCATCAGCCTCTCTTACCCCAGAACTGTGGTGACAGGGGATGGAAAAGGACAGACTGGCCCCTACAACCTTTACAGACTTAACACTTTGGACTTCTCATTCAAGGCACAGCCTTCATTGACTGGTTTGTCCTGGCAAACTGTCTGTATTTAGGTCTCCTGTGCTTAGACATGCTGACTCCTCCCTCCAGCTTTAATGTCCTCATCATTGATTAAAACCCTGCCAGACGTCGTAACATAAAATCACAGTTATTTACAACATGAGAATATTTGCACCTAGATCACTGATGAAAACACAGAATAGTTTAAGGTTTCATGATAATCTAGGACATGGAACATGCTAGAAATAATTGCATTTGGTGAGGTTTCCCTTTTTGGGCCAACTTTTAATTCATGTCATACTTGTTTTACTGATACCATTCTGTGCTAGTTCTAAGTTAGAATGTTATGCAGCACTAATACTGTTATTGTATTTGTATGCATTTTAATGAAACAGAGTCAAATTAGGTTTTCTCTCTACCAAATAATGGAGAATAATTACTTTCTTCCAAAATTATGCTGAATTGCATTAAATATATTCCCTATCCTTTAATCTCTTTATCACTAAATCCCCATATTTCCTATTTTCTTTCCTTGCAAGAGATGGCAAGACAATAGACTTATAACTTACACAGGACATTATACTTGTCTTTTTCAAACTTCAGTCCTCCCTCAGACTTCCAGTAGATACTTGTTCAATTATTACTCAGAGATGCACAACTTCTTCATAACTATAAAAAGTATTTTTCACCAGTAAAGCAAAGCCCAGCCAAGCCGATTTTTCTTGCCCTAATTTATCCAGAACAGCCTATTTAAAACAAAGGAAAAAGAAATAATTTTCTAACACATGTTCTTTAGATAGCCTCATGCCAATAAATTTTAAGGCAGTTTTCTACTTCTTCATGACCTGAATACATCATCTTCATTCTTTCCAAACAAAACAAAACCACCAAAACCACAAAACACAAGAGAAAAGGAAAAATCATGCGTGATTTCCATATTTTCTTTGCTGACTCTTCAGCACCTTGCAAAGTAAGCAAACTAATAAAGGGGAAAAAAACCCACTGTGACAACAAATTATGATTCTCTTTCAACTGAAACACGGACTCCGTTGCAATTAATTGAGCTGTGAAAATGAAAGGTGAATACAAACAAGTTCTCAAAAATTCAGCTTCAAGTTTGGATTTACCATTTACTCCTTTTATTACCCTCTCTTTGCATGTCCATGGTTCTCACAGGGAGACATGCACCTAACGAACCATAATTGTTTATGCAGTTGAATGTAGAAGTATGAAGAAATCATGATGCGAGTACTAAGACATCCCAACTCCTTCCTCACCTGTAATCCCAAAGTAGTGAGTCTAGTGGGTAGCTGGGTCTTGAAACAGTCAACAAGTCTGTCAGAAAAGAGTTTTCTTCATCCTTCAAATGCACAAACACCAAAGAAACACAGAAAAAAACATTCCTTGGTATGATTGTGCAAACCTTTCATTCCTGAGCAAGTTTTTAGGTCCAGCCAACCAAGAAAGAATACAAGGGGATTGTTTGCATAAATACTTGTGGATATCAAACTTAGTACATAGTTCATTGGAAAAATATCTTTTCCACAGGTAAATGGGAGTAGCTCTTTACTAAAGCTACAAACTGAAAAGTGCTACAAAGTTGGGATGAAATTAGGACTGTGGTTAGCATCAGCATTGTCCCAAGCCAAGTGTCTTCAAGGGAAGAGAGGCTCTCTGAGGGCAATATTTAGATTCATTTTCTGTTCATTGTATTACTAACCACAGAAGAAGGTAAAACTGTAAGAAAGTTTAGATCTAGTGGATCATGTTAAGCAAAGATTTTACCACAGCTACCCAGGTATCTCACCTGCTGCTAGAACCACACCATTATTACATCCAAAATGTTTTAAGCATTGCATGGTAAAAACAGGAAAGAATTATAGAAGTTGACATTAATCCGTATTGGGTTTTTTATTGCATGTTGGAGTAAGATCTACTAACACTTAGGCCATAATCTATTGCACTATTTCTGAAAAATCTGCAGTTAGTACCAGTGCTTTTCTGTGAGATTCAATTCCTTTGCAAAAAGCTATCTAATACAATACACAACACCAAACAATTTTTTTGTTGATCCAATAAGCCAGATAAGGATCTGAACACACCTTCACAGATGCAATTACTTCATGAGACAAGAGCAGATTAATTTTAAAACTCACTCTACCTGTACTGTCTCAGGAGACCAAGCTCCATACAGGCCACTCCTCTGCCAATCCCCAAACAAAAGAGTTTTGTGTTCTTTAACGCTCCCGTCCTCTGCACCGAGGGTGCATGTAGCCTCTGCCAGCTGTTCACAGCCATGCAGGGGCTGGTCTACAAGGACAGCCCGCGCTCTGCCCTCGCGGGTCTGCAGCCAGGAGCCACACCTCTGCAGCCCTTTTTTCATCCAGGAAACCCCAGCAGCACAGGTGGTGGCAGCCGCCAGCATGCAGAGCACAAACAGCATCTAAGAAGCCTCCCTGACACCAGTAGCCCCACAGGAGGCCTTCCACCCTGCTCAGGACTTCCACATCAACAGCTCCTACTACAGTCATGGGCATGGAAGCCCCATATTGGCATCTCTGGCCTCTGTGCAGACCATCATCTGTAATCACATCTCAAAACCAAACCACAGCTGCACGGTGCAAGTTGCTGAATTGGTCAAACTCACTTTTGCTGATACAAACCTGTTCCAAAGCATCTAGAGGGGGAACTTTTCCCTCAAATGCCTTGCCAGGTCAAACACAATCTCTATTCCCAGGGGAGCAAACACGCAGCACAGACTGTGTTATCCACACTTGCTAATGCAATGACAATGCTGCTGGTCTGTTTCAGACCTGTCTGGCTGTCAGGTGCTCAGAAGCACACAGGTTAGCGCACACAAACACTGAACTCCTGGCACTCCCCAAACTGCTGTGGAACCACAGCCTTGTTCCTTACTGCAGATCCACAACTTCTAGAACCAGTGTCCTATCTGACTCCTCTCACTCCTCTGCTGAGATCCACATTTCAATGAGAGTCAGTGGAGCAAGAATTTTTACCATTAATGGTAACCTTTGCACACCATGTAGTCTAACAGTTATGTATAACATCTCTACATTGTCATTTGAAAATATGAAAGAACAGAAATTTACTGCCGTTCTTCCAGTGGCTAGATTAATTCTACTTTTGTTTTGACTGCAAAAAATTGTGAAAGGGGAAAGAAAAAAAAAATTACAGGTGCTTAAAAAAATTGCTTGCAGATGGCTGCTCTTATTTTCCACCCCAAAATGGAAAAAAATAGGAAAATAAAAGGAAACCTCACCCCATTCCTCTTTATCTAGTGAGGATCTATCAAGCTGTAGCCCTTTATTTAGTATTGGTTTCACCTCTGCTCAGTCACTAGCTCTCACTATTGATACACAGTTTCTCTTCTTTCTCTGTACAATGGCCTCCAGATTAAAAGATTCTTTACAAGTTTTTCTTCTAACTTTTTGCTCATTTTTGTAAGTACTGAAGAAAGAGAACCTAAAAGGCAATGAAGCCATTATCAGAATCAAAAAAATTCCAAGTTAAAACCCTTTTAGACAAGGTATTTTTTGTCTGAATTTCTAGAGGCACAGAGCACTCTATCAAACAAAACAGAAAATAGCTTTTTAAAAGTCTCACTCAAATACGCTTATTCCTTCAACAACAAAGAAAAAAATGCTCTGTGAGCTACAGAAAGAGGCTTTGATCTCAGCCCTGTTTAAATAAATAGGACTTTGGAGAAATGTTTTTCTGAAGTAGAATTACCATAGGCAATCAACCATAAATATCACTATCTAGTTTATATAAATATGAAAAGTATTTTATCAGGAACTTGTATTGGACAAGACTTAAATGCTAAAAAAAAGGGCCTTTTATTAAACATAGAATCATCGAATGGCTTGAGTTGGAGGGAACCTTAAAGACCATCTCATCCCAAATCCCCTGCCACGGGCAGGGACATTTTTCACTAGACCACATTGCTCAGAGCCACAAACAACCTGGCCTTGACACTCCCAGGGATGGGGCATCAGCAGCTTCTCTGGGCAACCAGTTCCAGTGCCTCACCACCCTCATAGTAAAGAATTTCTTCTTAATACCTAATCTAAATCTACCCAATTTCTGTTTAAAACCATTGCCCCGTGCCTTAATCACTACAGTCCCTGAAGAAGAGTGCCTCCCCATCTTTTCTGTAGTTCCTCTTTAGGTACGGTCTGCCTGGCACTTTCTTTTCTCCATGCTGAACTATCCCAGCTCTCTCAGCCTGCCCTCAAGGGAAGGTGGTTCAGCCCTGGGAGCACCTCCATGACCTTCTCTGGAAGCTAAAATAGCCTGAAGTTTTCTTGCTTGGATCCCAGATGTCTGGCATATGTCATGTCCAGTGACCCTTCCTGCAGACATCCCAGCTGCCCTGAGAGCCCCAGCTCTGCCCAGGCAGAGCTCATGGTGGCCTCAACCAGCTGCAGAGGTTTCAGTGCCCTTGTAACGAGGTACCCTTTCTCAGCAGACACCTGCACTGCTGTCTCTATGGCAAATTGCTCTTCCAGCTGTGCGGTTATCATGCCGATAATTTCCATTAGAGACTCACCAAATTCTTCCCTTCTGTCACTTGTCCTCCTCTTCCTTACAAACTACCCATGAGAAATTTTGTTTGTTCAGGGAATCACAGTCAGAGAGAATAGTGGGAGTGCCTGGAGAATTTAGTCATCTGTGTTTCTTTTTGAAGAGAAAAGAAATACTGGGCATAATCAAGGAAGGAAACAGGACATAGTTGCTGGGATGGATGGAGTTCATTTTCAAAACTTTTAAAGACATGTTATTTTCAGAAGACTAAGGGAGAATTAGCAAAAATCCGAAAGTAAGGCATGTGTGTTATATGTAAACAATGCATATATGTATATATCCAATTTTGTTCTTTAATAAAAGGGAAGTTATTTCTTCATTGACATGTACCAGATACTCGTAGAATGAGCAGTGAAAAACAAGGTAGAGGAGGTTGCTGCAAACACCAGAAACTCCATGAATGTGAAGAGTTCTTATGATGTAATGGCAGCCAATTCTTGCTATTCTGCTTCGGACTATCAAAGTTTCGAATACTGTTTGATAAAAGGTCAGACACGTAAGGAAAAAAAAAGGATTTTCTATTCCAACACAATTCTGACAGGGTTGCAGAATCCAAGGCTTGTTGAAGTCACAGGCAGCTGCTGATGTGATTTTAAAGGAGTTGTTACAGCAGGAGAGGTATTACAGCAGGAAAGGCATTACAGAAGCTCCCAGAGTGAGGTGCAAATGTAGAAACTGGAAGAGAACTTATTCCAGTCTCACTGTAATTAAGAGTAAAAAAAAGTTGTGCAAATAATCATGAGAGTATTTCTTTAACATATGCTTTTGATGAAAGCAAATGTCCTGTCAGTCTGCATCTTTCAAACTTGAGGTACAGTTTATGACTAGAGGAAAAGAGCACTCCTGTTCATGCCAAAAGGCAAGGTGGTCTAAGCTGGAAGCTGAAGTCTATCATTCACAAAAATTGCCACAAATCACTCCTGTGAGTCAATGCGTGTGTCCACTGAACATAGCTTTTGACAGAAAAGTCAGTTGATGCTGTGGCCAGCAATAGATCATCTTGTTTTTCCTGCTTAGTCATTCTCCAAAAGTGAAACATTCAAGTCAAATCCATTGCCTGCTTCTTCACTGATGAGTTCTTAGGTTGCCTGGGCAGCTACAGTAGTTTACAGAATCAGTAGAGCTGCCAAGTTTTTTGGGACATTTTTTGTGAGGTCTTGTTTTGTTTTACTTAGTTTTTAATTTTCCTTCATTTCATTCCATATACAAAACAACATTTGATTTAAAACTGCTACTTGAAGACTACTTCATTAAAGAACGGCACTTAAGGATAGAGGGGGAACTGCATATGCACACATGGAGTCCTTTTAGCACATTAGGTCTCAGCCCCAACCCATGGGCAGGCAGGAGGGGAAGCCTTGCTGTAGGTACCTAGCACTGCAGAGCTCCCCACAAGGTTTCTTGGTGACACAACAGATCTGTCCTGGTAACAGATGTCCTCAGCTTTGGCTTGTCAGAGGGGAAACAACCACTTCAAAACAGAGCATGACCTTGACAGTGAAACCCAAAAACTTCTGCCAAAGCCTTTCCTTAGAATTTCCAACACAAAACACAAGCTCTCAGAAGAGAAAAAAATCATTTTCTTGAAAACATAAACATTTCCACTGAAAAAATGGAAGCATCAAGTGTAACCTTCAGCAATAGAAACAAATATTTCCTGTTTAAAGAAAAACAGTGTTTTGTTAAAAGATAATTCAGAAGATTTCTAATAAAAATGTATATAAATTCAATATGCAGTAATCTAATTCTTGTGGCTGCCTTGTTTCCTATGAAGAGAGGAGGCAAGGTTTTAGATCTTATTTACCCTCATTTATTAAACCTAGGACCTACTTAAAACTAAGTTCATCATTTTTGCACACAAGGATAACTTTAAATTGGCCTAGCTTGACTATATGTCATTTACTTTAGATATCCGTAAGACATCCAGACGTTGCACTGGTCACACACCTCCTCCCTCCTCAGCCTGGCACTGGAGCAAAGCACTAAGTGACAATGAGTTTGTTTCAAAGGGCAAAGCTGGTTTGGAACCAGTCTGTGTTTGTCAGCTGCGTGAGGTCCCAGTTCTTCATCCCTTACTGCCCTTTTGCGAGCACTGGTTGCGGTTGTTGTCGTGAACTGGATACTGGCCAGCTGAACAGCTGGGTATGAATGGAGAGGTCAGAGGATGGGTGCATCCAGCCCCATGCTCTGCCTCCAGCAGCACGATAGGAGACACCAGTCACGCAAGCCTGCGTTTCTCCTGGCTTCGTTCTCCTGCACCTTCGTCCCGCACCCTCAGATGCTGTGCCAGGATTGTTAGAGGATATATGCCCCTTTTTGTGTCCATTAGATCTTTAAGTTTACTGTTTCCAGCCCTATTACCCATTGTCTAATTGTATAATGTATATTTGTCTAATGTATATTTGAATATGCTGATGGCATCTGCTTCTATAATCTCCTGCAAGATCAAATTCACAAGTTCACTACTCACACACTGGAGTGTTTTCTCAGATTTGAACTGATCTCTGACCAACCTCAGTGACTGACCCAAGTCCCAGTACGTGGGACTTTAGTTCTGCATTAGGCCTATCCACTTCCCTTCTGATTTTGTAGGCTTCAGGCATAGCACTCCAGCTTCTTCTGCTCCAAGATGAGGGGTCTATTTAACGTCCTGTATTTTAACATCTCCTTACAAGATACTGATCTTGATTGCTGCCTTCTTCTAGGTTCTTCTTGCAGTGTGGAGAGTGGAATTGCACACAGAACTTGCACACCAAATAAAATTGCACACCAAATAAAAAAGTGCCTTTTTACTACTTCTCATCACTCTCTAATGCTGACCAACATTTTGTTGGGCTTGTTAGCTGCTGCTGTTGTATATGGAAAGTTAATTGAAGAAAGCCCTCAACAGTGACTCCAAAACATCTTTCCAACTTCAGCATCATGTAGACATGGTTAAGACTGCTTTTTCCCAGATTCATGGCCTCATATTTATCTGCTTTAAACTTATCTACTGACTTTTTTGCTTCCTTATTCATTTTTGCAATGTTCATCCGGAGTCCCATTTCATCAGCGCATTTGATTATTTCCTCAATTATGGAAATTGAATAGTAAGCCCACTGAAGCTCTGTCTTTTGCTGGGCAGATCTTCTAGAGGGAAGGAAGACTTCTCTCTTCAGATAAAATAGCACCTATTCACAGTTATATAGTTCACTGTTCAGCACAATACTCTTCAATCATCAAGGTCTGTCCATGGAAAGTGCTCTGTTGAAAGTGTTACAATCATATCCAGGGAGTTGAATAGTACAGAAATAAAAGAACTGGAAGGGGAAGAGATACATTCAAAGTTTTTGCATAAGAATACACCAGCCATTAAGGAGCTGTGGATTGTATTTATTTCTATTTTTGTTCAAAAGCATTTGCTTAATGCCACTTCTTAATTTTGCATGAAGCACTCTTAGAAAAATGCTTTACAGGAGGCTACATAAAGAAAACAAAACTTTGTGATTGCAAACAGAAAATCTCTTTGGTGTCCACCACTTGTGAAAGGAAAACTTCCTCCGTTATAATAAAAAGAGAATTTGAAGTATTATTATCCAATAATAGAATTAACAGTTGGACAGGTTTTTATTGGTCTTACTTCTGCTTGTACCAAGATAATTTCCCCAGGACAAGCAGAAAATGGACTGAAGTTTTCCTGACACCAGTTCTTACCCTCCCAACAGTGCCCTGCTCAGAAAGCTACTTTACATCATGCCACAGAGCTCCTTATCCCTTGGTTCCCTAACAACATAGCACATCCATGTCCATACTTGAGCATCTTGTCTAAAAATCAGATTGTTTTGTTTCCACAGCCCACCAGAGAACTCAGAGAAGAGCTGCCAACAGTATGTATCCACAGAAGTAATTTCTATGGTAGTTCTTTCCCCTCATATACTCTTCTCCTCTCTTCCCTTTCTACCTGCATATTTCTGCTGTCACTGTACTGCTAACAAAAAAAAACAAGAAAAAAAAAAAAGTGGGAAATAGCCCTTACAGAGGAGTTTAAGGTAGTTTTACTGTAATACTACTATTTGCCAAGGTATCCCCTAACCAGAATATTTTTTCATGAGGTCTGGGATGGTCCAACTGGGATTTCAAACTTCGGTTTGACCAGGAAGTTTAAACAGGTACTGCATACTGTGTTAAATTTCCCAAACACTATGTATGTGCATATGTAACACTGCATGGTGAATTTTCCAAGGACAAGCCATACCACACAGGCTGGAGTAGCAGCAACATGACCACAGCAGTTGTGTATCCATCCCATGACAGTTTGTCAGTTCATAACTAAATCCTCATTATTAACTAATATCCAAACTCTCTCTGCCCTTGCTTGCATTGCCCTGGCACCTAGCACTGTTTCCCAGAGCAGAAGGGTTGAAGAAAACACCCTTTCCACCACAAGGGATAGTTTCTAGCACCTAAATCCTGGCAGAAGCAGGGGTTCATTCCCCAGCAGTGCCTGAAAGAAAATCACAGCTGGTTATATAATGTGTATAGCACTCTCATCTGCTTCCCAGAGCACTCCTTCACATTTTGGCTGCTAAGAAAAAAAGCTTTTAAAAGCTTTAATTAAAAAAAAAAAAAAAAAAAAAAAAAGGAAGGGAAGGGAGGGGAGGGAAAGGGAAGGCAAGGCAAGGCAAGGCAAGGCAAGGGAAATGGGAATGGAAATGGGAAAGGAAATGGGAAGGGAAATGGGAAGGGAAGGGAAATGGGAAGTATTGAGGCTTCTCCTGTAAGAACACCTTTGTATATGGGGGCTACAGAAGGGGACAAAGTGCAGGGAGAGTTGTGCTGCCCACTGCCACAGTTTGAGCATCTTCACCCGACAACACAGCACTTCTGAGCAGCAGAGTGAGGGAGGCACTGACTGCTGGACTGCTGACATTTGTTAGTGCATCCAGCAAACTGCACATCTGCAGTAAACAAACTTCCTCCTCATGTTTGTAAACTCAGAGCAGAGAAAAGGTCAGCCAGGATTCAGCCTCGCTGTGCAGATCTGATCTACTGCTCAAAGCCCTAATGAAGGGACCTGGTAGAAATAGTCAGCGCAATTCTCTAATTTCCTTGCGTCTCTGCTTCATATAGGGGAGGACAAATTAGCAACAAAGTATAAGGTCTAGGCATGTGCTCTTGAACAGCAGAATTAATAGATAACATGATTAGTGGAGATCAGTAAACACAATGTGTCCCAAAAATAATCTCTCAAGGGCTCTACCAGCTAAATTTAAACTATTTAACAAGGATAGCTTGTCTACAGCAGCAGCAGATTAAACTGCAGAGTTTGTTGTAGGCTTAAGGGCTCAACTAGGCAACCTGTGTTTGCACTGAAATTTAATTCCCTTTTGACGTAGAAGGCTTGGACAAAGTCCTCTGTACCACGTAAGCTCTGCGCAGGAAGCGGGCAAGTAATCAGCATGTTGCATAGCCAAGGAAATTCTGGCTGGCCTCACGGCTGGTGGCCATGCCTTGAGCAACCAGCTTTAAGAGCCCACCTAAGCAAAACAAAGGCACAGAGGCACAGTCCTTGTCCCAGTGCCAGTGGTGACTGTGCAACCTCCTGGCCTCATCAGCAAGATGGGGAAGGTTCTTTAAACAAAGACGTCCTTATGAACTGCCATTTTCTCCCATGTGAAGTCAAGTCTAAGTGTATAACACAACCACGTGTCATGCTACCGTCCTGCCACTGACACTAGGTCAGATTTTGGCCCCAGACACAGATGGCTTAGATGCTCCAGGCACTAAACACAAGGCTTCTCTGTGCAAGTTGAGAGAATGACTCCAGCTCCTCTGATGGCATATGAATATTAATTACTTTGGAGATACTAAAACTAACTCTAATAGGGGCTCAGGGAGCAAACTTATGCTTTATCCAGCCTAATTTTCAGTGACAAGGGACTTGAGGCTCAGCACACGAGTTAGCCTAAAACATGCCATAACAGCTCCAATGTAAAGTTTTAAATCATCTGTTGGAGAAGTAGTGGAGGAGGCATCCCATCCTACCATCAGCAACCCTGCCTGCCTCAGAACAAAACTTTTTGCTCAGGAGAGAAGGGTGGCACCTACCTCCAAGGCTGGAAGCCTTTCTAATCTCCAAAGCCAGATCTCCAGGCTGGTTCTGGATATCTCTGCCTCTTTAATTCCACAGTACAAGACCACTTGTTGTTCTGGGCCCCTGGATAACCTAGCACCATGTTGCAGGTTTTTACACCATGGTTTCACCTAGAGCTACCTTGATGGCTCCCATTGCCTCCAGCAGGCAGCATGGGCACACTGCCCCAAGGACTGGCTGGCTGCACACCTCATTGCCTTGACAGCAGCAGATGGCCATGTGGTATTTAACTTCCTTATCAATCTTTGGTTTTTTAAGCATTTGCTTTCATCTAGATAATAAATACTTCTTTTGCTTCCTTTTCTTAGTTTTTGCAATAGATCCCATGCTACCACCTGCTTGTACACCTCTGTGATTCCAGTCTCCAACTCTGCACACACAATATTTTTTAGTCCTCTAAATGCCCTCTGAGGCTTTACAAGAGAGGATTATTTGCCTATTTTAAAGTAAGGGAAAACCATGGCAGAAAGCCAGGGCCCAAGACCACAAGGTAACTCTGGAGCCAGCTTGGTCCCACTGCTTGGGTCACCATATCAAAGAGGTTGCTTGACTTCACCTGAGTGGGGAATGAATGACAGGTAGCAGGTTCCCTTAACTGAATCTGCCTCCGTATCATTTTTGTTTTACCTATTGTACACACAAAGAGTGACTGGGCAGCTCACAGCACTAATTCCCTGAGCCCAAGCATTCCTCTAAGCAAAGAAGCTGATTTACCCCAGGAGTGAAAATATTCAGCACAGTACCAGAGAGAATTAATGTGCCAGACTTACCAGCAGCAAGAGAGTCAAGGGAAAAGAAACAAGGCTCAGTCCAGGCACCCACAAAAAATGGCTGGGTTTTGTCTGGAAAAAATTGTATTCATATATCATATCTCCATACCTACTGTGGAAGAAGTTACTTTGATGGAAGAAGTGAATGTAACAGGAAGATTTTCAATGGTGACATTTCCTGACAAGGTGCCAGTAATTACAGTATTTCAATAAAAGCTGTTATTTTTGAACCAGTGCCATGCAAGAGCCTTACTTTGCATGTCTTCTGCAACTGCTGTCAGCTGTGAGGGGAAGCACATGGTGCCTCCAAGAAGGTAAGCTTGAGATGTGACAGTGTAGAGGAAGCACAAAGAGGCAGGTCCCTACAGGCTCCCCTTGAGAGGCAGCTCCATCCTGCACCCCTTGTCCTGCTGGAAAGGAGTGCCTGAGAAGGAGAGTGTCTTCTGGCTACCTGCTCTGTCCTTGCCTTTGTTCAGGCCTCCACAGATGTCACAAGTATTTTTTGTGCCCCAGGAAGACCAAAATTGCTGTAAAACAAAGCCAAAACAACTGGATGAACATTAGAACAGAGCATTTCAAAGTAAGCAGAATCTTGAAGAATTTTAAAATCTAGCACTCAGACTGCAAAAAGCTTTGTTACTGAAGGTAGACAGAGGTTCAACAAATAGGTGTTTTTACAAAGGAGCAAATTAAATGACTGTGAGTTTTCAGGACATGGCAGGATTAGAACAATATAAATATAAGGGACAAGGTAAGTGGCTTTATGGCTTTTATTTTCCTTTCAGCTTGCTCCCACGAAACACCCTCAAGTTAAAAACAGGTAAAAGTCAGTGAAAGTTATCCCTTCACAAACTCATAGAGACCTCCAGAAAAAAAAAAACAACAAAAACCAACCCTCGTTCTGGAGCTCTGACTGAGTTTTCAGAGACTGAAACTCTTGTCTATGGAAACTTTTTGGGTTTGCATATTACGACTTTCCAAAAGGGATAAACAACTACTTTAGTAGTTAAGGTATTTTTAGACAGAATTGTCCAGATGGCACAAAATCTGGATGAAAACATTCAAAGGTAAAAATAGTAAAATATTCCCAAGAAAGAAAATGTTAGCTTTGTGATAAACATTTGCCTCTATTTCAAGGAATACACCTTGCTACTACAAACATTGAAAAATTAAAAATTTTGTACAAATAAATATTTTGTTTTCTCCCAAACATTTTCAAAAGATAAAAAATAAACATTTCAAAACAAAATTTTTAAGAATAGTCTTCATATATATATAAAAAAATTACCATGAGAGCCTTTTCAATCAAGATGTTACAAGATTCAAGGAGCATCAGGAGAAGTAATATAGAAAAGCCATACAGACATATAGCCATATAGAGACCCAAAGAACTTTGTAAAACGAATGGGTTTCTTTAACCTATAGTNATTTCAAAGTAAGCAGAATCTTGAAGAATTTTAAAATCTAGCACTCAGACTGCAAAAAGCTTTGTTACTGAAGGTAGACAGAGGTTCAACAAATAGGTGTTTTTACAAAGGAGCAAATTAAATGACTGTGAGTTTTCAGGACATGGCAGGATTAGAACAATATAAATATAAGGGACAAGGTAAGTGGCTTTATGGCTTTTATTTTCCTTTCAGCTTGCTCCCACGAAACACCCTCAAGTTAAAAACAGGTAAAAGTCAGTGAAAGTTATCCCTTCACAAACTCATAGAGACCTCCAGAAAAAAAAAAACAACAAAAACCAACCCTCGTTCTGGAGCTCTGACTGAGTTTTCAGAGACTGAAACTCTTGTCTATGGAAACTTTTTGGGTTTGCATATTACGACTTTCCAAAAGGGATAAACAACTACTTTAGTAGTTAAGGTATTTTTAGACAGAATTGTCCAGATGGCACAAAATCTGGATGAAAACATTCAAAGGTAAAAATAGTAAAATATTCCCAAGAAAGAAAATGTTAGCTTTGTGATAAACATTTGCCTCTATTTCAAGGAATACACCTTGCTACTACAAACATTGAAAAATTAAAAATTTTGTACAAATAAATATTTTGTTTTCTCCCAAACATTTTCAAAAGATAAAAAATAAACATTTCAAAACAAAATTTTTAAGAATAGTCTTCATATATATATAAAAAAATTACCATGAGAGACTTTTCAATCAAGATGTTACAAGATTCAAGAAGCAACAGTAGAAGTAATATAGAAAAGCCATACAGACATATAGCCATATAGAGACCCAAAGAACTTTGTAAAACGAATGGGTTTCTTTAACCTATAGTTGTCACAGGACAGGTATGCATCCTAACTGGTCTGTGGTGTTCAAGTATTTCCATGCAGATCAGCAAACTTGGATATGTGAAAATCCTTACGTATGTCACATGGGACTCACACACATCCACACGTGTGTCACATGCTCACACACATCACAGCCATGTGATGGATGTAAATTATATGTTGGAAGCTCAACCAAAATCCAGCCTCCAAAGCATCCACAAATAGAACACAACAGTATTTCACCTTTCCTTATGCAAAGAAGTTATCAAATACTTTCTCAGTTTTAAAGTCATCTTTATTGTTAGGCAAAAAGGCAACACCTAGTCTTAAGCTAGCATTTCAATGTCTACAACAGTTCCTGACAGCATTTGAGCATCCTGAAATGCTCCAGAAAATCAAATATGTCTACCCAATTCAGGGGTCTTTAGAAATGTCAAATGTCTGAAGTGAAAAATCTTTTCTTCAGCTTTTCAGCAGCTGTAACACCTTTAAATACTAGAATTAATATTGTTCAATGAGTATTGGTTACATCCCTTCACCAGCACATTTTATCAGCTGGTCTATAGCTGAGCAATGCACACCAGCTGCCAAGGCCAGTGTGCTTTGCACAAGGGCAGCAAGGACATTCCTGTTTAAAACTCAGCCTGTTTATGTGGCAGAAATAATTAATCCACACTCCTGGACTTGGTTTGGCAGGCAGACCATTGTTGTTTGAAAGAATAAAAACGGGCTTTTAATGAAGAACCAAGATAAACCAGCACTAAAAATATTATGATAGGATCTTTTTTCACCGTTACATGAATGATCATTTTTAATGCTACATGATTGCTTTACCCTGGTTCAAACTCTCAGATCTGTTGTGCACAATGAACTAAACTTCTGAAGTCCGTCAGAACATCTCCACTCTAGTCACTGATGTGCAGACATATTTGTCCAAAAAGAAGGAAACACACATTTCTAAGGACAACAAGAAACTTGCCCATCATAGGCAAAAAAAAAAAAANAAAAAAGGGATTACATACGCAAATTGCTGTGGAAGGACATGTGCTTGAAAAAACATTACTCAAAATTCAAGCAAATCTGTAGAGCTTGGCTGCAGCCAAAATTTTCTTCTAGTTAAATGCAAATGTTTCTACAGTATTTCTCAGGACCATTAACCTTTGCTTTTACTTCCAGAAAGGTGGTTACTAATCAAACTGTAACTGGGGACAGGAATCAGCAAACCTACCATGAAGTATCAGTTAGATACGCCAAAATTTGCTAGCTTGTCTTATAAGGAAATTAGAATGCTTTATCTCTCTCAGGATTTTATGGCAGGTCAGTAGTGTGATTCCATGGGTATAACAGGACACAGGGAGGAAAGCCTTATTTTTTCTCTCTGCTGAAGATTAATATCTTTAAAAACATAACAAGACAGACTGGTATAAGATTATGAGAAATTTGATAAACAATGTGGATCCACATCAAAAGTTTGATATACCATTTGTTCATCATGTAAATGATGCTGTCTTGGATAGGGAAAAAATGCTAAGTTCAAAGGAAAAAATAAGAACTGAGAAAAGAAAACCTGCTCAGAGTCATTAATTATAAATTCTCCTGAAGTCTAGTGAAGTGACCCAAGCAATGAACTGAGTGATTAAAATCATGCTTTTTTTCAAACTAGAAGGGAAAGTATGAGTAAAATTTACAGTTTCATCTGTTCAATCTGTTGTTTCACAAAAAAGGTTAAAACCCTGAATTTCTACCTTTAGCTGCAGGGCAGAAAGATTTGCCACTGGGACAGAGCCTGCCCAAGACCGTGGTGAGAGTCTTTGTGATGCAAAAGGCCTGTCAAAGGCCTCCTGAACAAGGATGAATTTCAGCTGGAGCAGGAGATCAGAGAGTATCCACGAGCAGGTTATTGCTGTGACTTGCTTCCCACCCATATTCAAAGGGAAGGGCAGTGCTGTGGCAGAGGGAGTGGGCTGCTCATAGGCTTCATGGGAACAGCTGCTGCACTCCAGTACCTCCAGAGGCTTGGATCTAGGATACTGGAACAAGAAAAAAGCCCATAATTGTCTGAGTAGATAAAAGACAAATGTGTTCCCCCTCTCAGAGGCTAGGTCTGGGCTCTCCGCCAGCCCTCCTCTGTTGAATAGTGGTGTACATGGGCGGGTTTCAGGACTCCTGTCCCTGCAGCAGGACCCAGCCAACAACTGGATATTGCTCCTACACCCAGTCTGCTGCTCAGCCACAAACACTCTTCCTGTCCATTGCCCTCTGCAGCGCACATTCTTTCCTACATTTGTACCACATCCCTCTCTCATAGTCCATCTTCCTACATGAAAAAACCTGTTTACTTCTTTCGTTCAGGTGTCCATCCCACCTTTACTTTGGCTGAAATGGAGGAATGTGGTTGTGGTGTGTTAAAAATAGCATTTGTGATGTTATCATGCCCATACCTAACTAAAAAATAACGATTTCCTTTCCAACGATGAACAGGCTTTGCGAGCGCTACAAGGCGACACTGAAATGTGGAATAATAGGCATTAAAGGTCCAGGCTGGTGCAGTCTGCCCAGGGAATGGGCTTCCCCGCTGAAGGGAGGCTGGGTTTGCACGTGTGCTACGGACCTAGGGGAACTTCTAGGACCAGTCCCAGCTTGTGGGTTTCCACTGCCTGTGCTGGCAATGCCATCAAAACTGCCACCCCTACTCTGCCTTAACTTCTGGTGCTGACACAAAGTGTGGGAGAGAAATATGTTTTTCCAGTAGCAGTTTTCCAATATCTGGACATATTTATTTCATTTTAACATGGACTAGTAATGAAGAGCACCTGTTTTTAACTATGGACTGAGAGTGTGGTGGTGGAGAATTATTTAAAAGCTAGACTAACAACTAGCTGAGGTTAAATTGATTTTTATGGAATTCAAAACTGGAAGGCAAAGATACCTGCTCCCACAGCTAACTTATTCCTGAGGTAATGGCACTGATGGTAATGGGAAAAGTATTTTTCCCAACCCCAAAATATTTCATGGAAAACAATAACCAGTTGAAGGAAGAATCATATATTACTCTTTTGGATTCAATGTTTTTTTTCCTATCCTCTTTTCCTTTTCTTTGTCTTCTTTTTTGTTTTCTTCATCATATAAAGCAGCAGTTATCAAAATCCAGATGTTTTTCACCTCTGTTGAAAAAATATTTTGGAAAGGAAACAAGCAATGCTGGATTCAAAGGTTATTGTGCTGACTCCCTGGTATTCTGCCTCTTTAAAGATGTACATACCTTAAATACACAGTGACCGCCACATGGTGTCAAGATGACTGGATAGGGAACTGTAAACATTAAAATAACCATGAGAGAAAAAGGAAAAAAGCTTTTATTAAATATCTAAGTTCTTAGAAAACACTTGTTGCTTCCAGAAGTCTTATACAGTCACTGACATAGGTGAAAAAAAGACTGACTTTGTGTAGAAAGTTGTTGCAGTCAGATTTCTGCAACCTTCCCAAAGATGGTGGTGTCCATGGAAAGAATTAGGGAAAGGTCTTTGCACAGATGTTTCAGAGAGGTTTATTTCCAGCCCACATGGCTCTGAGCCTGGACACAAAAGACTAAGACTTATGGGAAAACCAGCCTAAAGTAGAGAGTTCTCAGGGCAGGGGGACATTCAAAATGGCCAACAGGAGAAACAGGACCCCGGTACATTAGCATCAGCAGAGGAAAACCTCGTGTCCAGGGCATGCTTCCACCCCTGGGTCCACTCTTCCCGGGGGGAGGGGGGACCCCGCAGGGGTGGAGCCCCCACACCTCACCCTGTTGTTTTTATTAAGAAAGTTTTTCTTAAGGGTTTTAGAGCTCAACATTTGAAACAACAGAGTAAACACAAAATGACAAAAACAATTTCAAAAGAATACAAGCCACACTCTTGAGTCCCCCAGAGTCCAAACAGATCTTTTCTAGAGCATTCCAGAGCTGGCAGGAGAGAGATGGAGGCTCTCTGAGCACCAGGAAACTGAGTCAGGAGAGAGTCTCTTTCATCTGTGCCTGTAGGAACTCCAAGCAAAGATAGTTAACTCTTAAAAGGAAAAAGGTTGTTTCTTTTTTCAGGGGCTTTTCTTTTCCTTCCCTCCCCCTTATAATCCCCTACTCTGTATTGGAGANCTCTCATGGTGGGGCAGCCAGGGCGGCCGTCCTCCTTCTCCCACACCTGCCGTCCGCCTGCTCGGTCACTCCGCAGGCGGCTGCGTGTGCAGCCATTTCGCCCAGAGCTCCGCCTGGAGCCGCAGACTTTCATGCCACCACCTCCAGCTCCAGCCCTGACCCCCCCACCGCCAATGCATCCAGAGCTGTTCCCGGAGCTGCTGGCTTTCGTGTTGCCATAGCAATCACCATTTTTTTCCCCCAGAACTGCTGGCTTTTGCGTTACCATGGCAATAGCAACTTTTCCTTGCTAGAGCCACCAGGACGGTTTCACGCACTGGTGCACCCGCCCACAGGAGCTGCCTCGCC
>VYXC01003449.1:819-108321 GCA_013397175.1 Platysteira castanea
TGGGGACTCCAAGGGGTGGATTACATTATTTTGAAATTGGTTTTGTGATTTTGTGTCAATTCAATTGTTTCAAATGATGTGCTTTAAAACCCTTGAGAGAAACCTTCTTAATTAAAACAAAAGGGTGAGATGTGAAGGTGCCCCTGGCGGGGATGAGCCTTGAGAGTGGAAGCATGGTCGGGTTACACGGGGTTTCCAGGCTCCCTGATGTTATCCTTTTCCTTATTGGTTATAGGTGTTTCCCCCCCCCCAAAAACTGTGGTTGTCCCATGATTCCTGAGTCTTTGGTGGTCAGTTCGTGCCTGGCCTGGCTGCCATGTGGCCGGTCTGTGCCTGACCTGGCTGCCATGCGGTCAGAGAAATAAAACACCCATGAATATGCACCAAAATATTGTTCGTGATTCTTTCCACGGACAAAGCTGTCTTCAGGGAGGGTGCAGGCTTTAACCTGACTTCAACATTGGTGGTTGATTCTTTGTTTCTACTTTCTTAGCACTGTGTTCATCTTCCCTGTTGCTGAAGCCACTATAATCTCCCTAACTGGGAGGACAAGCTGCTCTAGATACACACAGGTCTTTCCTCTTCATGCAAGGTTTAAAAAGAATGGGTATTTAACAATGGGCTGGATTACAGTTCTGATATTCAAATGAGAAAGGATCATATTTGCAGGCACAGGAATGTGTAAATTTTGTGCCTTTTGATATCATCAGCTCATAAGTAAGGACAGGAAGACACATAACACAGAATGCAGTACATGCTGTCACAGACAACCCTCTATCAGCCATCTGTTTTCTGCTGATGTGCTTCATTCCTCTCAAAGATATGGGACAGGAAAGAGTTGTCACTGTGACTGTGATATTTCCAAATGGATTTATGAAAATTAGACATTTAGAAGCAATAGCAGTCATTTGAGAATGAAATATTCCTATGCCGAGCCTCGGAGATATGCAAACATATTTTACTATTAAAGCCTTAGTTTTCTTTCACATAGATTTTAAACCCATGTTGCTGTTCATCAGGATTTCTTTCTGTCAAAGATAAAAACAGGTTGGAGCAAGGTAATGAGAAGCTAAGATACGTGTACAGATGGCAGCGCACACCATTTCTCAGATGCCCTGGGGCAGAGAACCTCCACGCCAGATCAGAGATGATGTTAGGCTTGAAATTGCTCTGCCTGCAGACCCATTAGGTCATTACTCATAGTCAAAACTATCATCCCATGTCTCCTTTCTACGAGTCCATAGTGACTGCGGCCCTGTAGTGGCCAAGTTCTGAGCAGGATCAGAAGGATGCAGGGTGTCCAGCACCTCTGTCAGCAGGGACTTGCAAAGCTTTTCCTGGGCACCAGGGAAGCTGACTTCAACCCCATCCAGGTGGGTGAGATACCAGGTCCTTTTATGGCAAAGGTGGTATAATTTTATGGCAAGAATGGGATCACCAGGATAGATGGTTTCCAAGGTTCCCTAAGGAGGTAGAGCAGACTTGCTAAGGATAATGGGTTGGGAGACAGAGGAGGAAGAGGGAGAATGACAGATTTTCTGCAGTCCCTGATGTTTGGGGGTAGATGAGAACTAAGATCTGCTTTAGGAAAAGTCTACCTGGAACAACACAAACTTTTTCTGACAAGCTGCTGCTGCTGTGTGTCAGCTCAGGCCTGGACACAGAAGAAAACTGAAAATAGTTACCAGTGTAAAAACAATAAAAGCTCATATACAACAACAGTAAGTGTTAGCTTGGTTTAAAGTAATCCAGATAAAATGTCCTCTAGTATTTTATAAATTCTGGAGAAGCCTATAAAAGAACAAACTATGGTCAGAAAAAAAGGAAGAAAATAAACCATGACACGGAGAAAAAGAAACAGATTGTAAGCCCAGATAGAAAATAGTTTCTAAAACAACTGCTAGACATTTTTCTAGAATTAAAAGCAATAATACTAGTAGCAGTATGAGGAAACCAGTCTATGAGTGGAATAAAAACCATAAGGTGCTGTATTGTCAAGGAGAATAAAATTTTGGGTCTCCATAATGAAGGTTCAAACGCTGGCCACTTGGGCAGTAATTCAACTATCAGTACCTTTTTCTTTTTCTTTTTTTTTGTGGGGTTTGGTTGGGTTTTTTTTGGGGGGGGGGTTGCAGCTCTTATATAAAGCTCTATATAAACAGAAAGCTTAATATCTATATTTCTGCAAAGTCTCTCTTTCAGGAACCTTAAACATCTAAAAATTTCCAAACATTGTCAGGAATAAATTCCATAGAGACAGATTCCTTTATACAGAAGCATGTATAAAGGACTCCTCTGTGTTCTTTTAATGTACTGATTACAGTTTTAACACATCTGAAAAATACGTTTGTTTGTTGTTTGACATTTTTGACTAGAAGATCCCTATATATTTGCTTCAAAACTGTTAAAATTGGCTGCTTCTGCTAGTCCTTAAGCCTTCCTGCTCTGGTATGTCTCTTCTGTGCCTTAACTGCCTGCAAAGCTTCTCTGCTTCTTATGTGCTTTTACTGGCTTGGCACAGTCACATCCGAAACTTCCTCATTTGTTTTTATCTTTATAGTTCATCTACTTGCTCTTCCTGTGTGGGGAGATCTTTTGTGAGGAAGCCTAAGAAGGCTCTACCTGCTGGAGACTTGCCAAGAGAAGGGATGAGTGTCTGGTGCCATGCATGGGCTTTCACTTCTGGCTTCTAGTTCAAACACATATTGTGGGTAAATGACAGCTCTGGCTTTCTGGCTTTCTTCCAACACCATAAGGAAAACTATACAGTCAAAAAGTTGTGTGGGAACAGAAATTGTTTGGTTCAATCCACTTCTCTGAAAGATCCAAGTTTTCAAACATGCTGTACTGACCTACCTTTATCTGTATAATTATAATCTTGGGAAAAATAACCTTCTTTCCCTCTTAAAAACAACCTTGAACTCTAGAATACTTTTTTCTGGCCTGTTTTATTTTTCTTAATTAGCAGCTGATGAAATCACTGTGTAGTTCTATAATTATTTATCACCTGAGGGAGATCCCACTTTATTCAATGAAGGTATTTTAGGGAACATCTGACCTTCTTGTATTTTCAGGTATTTTTTTCTTTTCTTAACATTGTTCCTGGTTCTCTTCTGTGCAGTATGACATGGCACATGATGAAGTGGCAAGGAGGAAGAAGGGCACTTGGCTAAAGGAAGCCCTTTGGCTTAGCCAGTGGAAAGAAATGTTCCTCTCCAAAGCTGTTTATTTTCATGTTGGTCAAATAGACAGGAGGAAGACAGGAATAAAACAGCCTGTTTGCTGGTTATTTCTAATAACTGATTCTACATAATTCTATAAGAAATTTCCTGCTGTTTGCACACATTTTCTTTCTGATGCTTGAAGGTATTCTCTTCAGCATAATGCATTTTTCTAAAATTCATCCAATACAGGTGTTGCATCACTTTGGTTTATAGCAAAATGGAGAATCTTTATATTGTTCTGCTAGTTAAAGCTAACTAACATCTCTTTATTTGATGCTGCCATATTAGCCCTCTGCACATCAGGTTTGGACAGAAAAAAAAGTAGGATACAAGATTTAACTTCAACAAGATATTTTTCCTCAAAAAATTCGCATGAATTACTGAAAAATCTCTGCTTTAATGCTAAATGCTTTCCATTTTATTTCTTTTTTCCAAGGAAAATACATTGTGCTGTACTCACAGGCTGGGAAAACTAAAAGGAAGAAGAAGATCTTATGAATAAATGAGATTTTGATTAAGAGTAACTGAAGATGTAAAAAGTAATCAATTAAGAGGTAGCTGGAAACCTGGCTGGATGCTTTCTATTGCAATAGCCCTTCTGTCATACAGACCTTTAGTATTAGATCCCTATAAAGTGTGCAGAATGAAAGTGTTTGTCGTGCTGAGCTTTCATCCCGAAGTGATCTTAACAGATGAGGGGAGGGAAGTGGAATGATTAGCGTGGTACAGCTGACACAAACTGTTAATCCTTCATCTGCTTCAGGCAAAAGCTACCACCCTAACTTGCGATATATTGTATAAATAAGCATTGCTTATATTTCCTTTTTTGAAAGCTGTGAAAGCACTTGACCCTGCCCAGTGTTGTTTGTTCAAGAAAACACAGAAGAAATGAAAATAAAAAGAGATCTGTTACATAGCTTTCTGATATAGAAAGTGCTGGCTAATCCTTATAAGAACCAGCCAGGAAGTGAAGCATTATTCCTGACTTCAACCAGAAGGAGAGGCAGAGGTTACCAAGCTCGTATACAGGCAGGTAGTAGGGACTGGGACAGGTGTCTGTGACAAACATATACTGAGCATTCAGTGAGGAGCCAGCAAAAATCTCTCATTCCTATCCCCGCAGTCTTTCTCATTGTGGGTGGCAAATAAAGCAGGCCTTTGCCATTAAATCTGTTCATTTATCAGTCTCTGAATACAGTTCTCTGCTGCACTTACTTTGAGGACTCCCTTAATCCACCTCTGATACAAATTTACAGAAATAAACCTTTTTTTCTCCTTCTTAAACTAGTTCAGCATTTAGAGAGCCTCTAAAAACTAAACACAGTTTGAAATTTAGTATCAAAACTCTCCCGCGCTGCTTAGGAATGAACTGCAATCAACCCCTTTGTACAGAGAGCAGATAGCAGAGAGGGCAGGTCATGCCAGCAGGCCTCTTGAATTGCTCTCCAAGCAAAAGGAAGCAGAGTACAGGGACTATAATTTTAATTATGGTTCTTTCCAGTGTTAAACTTTGCAAGTTTGTTTTTAGGTCAAATAATTGGTTTGGGAGGAAGTACTGGAATAAACAGGATAAAATCCTGTTCTGTTAAATTGCAGTTTATATAGAAAAACTGTCAGGTAAATTAGAGTGTATTTTGGAAGCTTGAAAGGATTAAAAGTTAGTGCTAAAAAGAAACAGATCCAGAAAAATAAATAGCTCTAGTACAGAATAATGCAAAATGAAAAGTAGAAGAAGGTACTCTTTGAGCTGCAGGGAAACAGAAGTTCTGGGAAGATTTCGACCTGAAACTACAGTTAGCATAATTAGCATATGTTGTGTTATGGTGCTTTTTAAAAATCATGGGGAGCACACTGAGTAGAAAAATTTCTCAGTGAGAATGAGTCACTTCATATTTGTTCCTGAAATAACTACATTAAGAATAGGAGGCTTTTTTCTAGTTTTCTTCATACCTGAAACCTGCTGGTAGATTGGAGGGCAAATTGTAACCCTAACCAGTCTTAATAAAGTCAACTTTTCTGGCCCTAAGATTAACATACTTAATAAAAAGCCATTTATTGACTATAGCTTACATTTGACTAATAAATTTGCACTCCATGTCAAGACTTTTTTGGTTACTGTGCATCCCTACCATGGTCAGATACCCATCATTCTAATAGAACCATTTTCCTTGATTTTAGGACCTCTCTGAATTCACCACTCGATGCAGACCACAGCACCAGTGGTACAAAAGATCATTTCCTGATTTATAATTCACTAAGCAAAAAGACCAGCAGCTGCAGTCTTTGTACTTGGCTGGGACAAACATCAAAGAACCAAGTGGCTGCTTTGCTGTCAAGACACACCTACAAGTTTTTGGGCAAGAGAAACAAATTATAACTGATCCCCTGGTCTAAGAAAGGCACCACTGAAACAGGACTGAAAATTTAGATATTAACATGCTGCTGGTTAGCAGTTCCTCTGCTACCAATACTTTGTGTCCTTGTATCAATAGCACTTTCCACTAGAAATCATCTCACTAATTTTGTGGTGTTGCTAATCAGCATAACTGAAGATAACAGATTTTAGTCCTCAATCACTTCTGTTGTAGTACATGAGCATTCACCCTTCATATTTGTGGTGCTCCTTGAGAATCCTTGTGCCATTTTTGCAGACTGAAAGCATGAGAACTGCTTTCACATCTTCATGTTATTTCAATGCAGCTCTTTAGGAAATCCTTTATACAGAACTTCAACTCTAAGCCTTATCTCCAAATGAAAAATACCAGATTGCAAGGACCACATTCTTAATATCCAAATGCTTAAAATATTCACAACTTTTTTAAAATTCTAAAATTTTAATTCTTAAAATACCTATCGTTTTCCAGCAATCCAAGGTGCATTCTGGAATCCAGTGCCAAGCTCAGCACATTTTCTTTGATAAGGATCATAAAAGTACTCAAAGCAGCACTCAAAGCAACAGAACACAAAGATGTAAAATGTTGCTTAATTAGTTTGTGAGGCTTAGAGCTATTTTGTATCTGTTAAATATAACATTTCAACAAGAAAAAAGACATACAAAAATACATGGAGTTACTGATGTTCTGGTTAATAACTGACTGGTCACAAATAACAACTCTGAGACACTCAAAGAATTATTCAGTGCACAGCCCCTTGGCTTTGGTGGCATCCTTTCCCATTCCAAAGTGCTTGTGGTGGCTGCACTCTGGGGTGGGATACAGGAGATGACCTTGGACAACTGCAGCAGTTTCTTCTGTGGGAAGAAACATTCATTCTGTCCACAAGGTTTCCTATTGCTGAGCTCTTCCCACAGATCCAGCTCTGGTTATGAAGGGTTACACCAAGAAGGGAAATAGTTGGTGGTTTGTGACAAAATTGCTACTGCACATGTGGTACGTGCTGTGATTTGTGTCACCCATTTGAACCTCAGCAACAGAGATGCACTTTTTATCAAGGATATTTGCAAATATGTGACTGCTCTGAGGACATATGGCCAATAAATAATTCAAAGTTATCTATCTTCCCTGCAGTTTTCTTATCCACCTACCACCTTTTAATGTGTTTGTTGGCCTGGAAACAATATTGTTTATGGCACTTCTAGTATAAAAGTGTTACTGACTGGCAGTCGACTATTTCCAGTGTGATACCTTGAAAATAAATGGGTTCTCCCCAGTCTCTATCTGTTTTGCTCTCATCTGCTATTAGCCCAGAGAAATCTTGTTTTGCATTTTGAGTGCCTGAAACTGTTCATTTTCAATTACTGATACCAAAATTGTTACAATGTGATTGAATTTGTTACTCTTTTTTCTCTCCCTCTCCCCACCCCTTTGTTTTCTTTTCAGCTCTATATCCATCTACAGTCCTAAGGAGAATCCTAATGCTTTTGATGCTGCTGCTTTCTTCCAGTCAGTGGGAAATTTTCTGGGTATCTTTGCTGGATCGTTTGCCATGGGATCCTCTTATGCTGTTGTTACAGCTTTAATATCCTTTACGGTTTGTTTTCGGGGAGCAAATTTTTATATGTTGGAAATAATGTGCAATATCTGAGAGTGACCATATTTAGTTTGAGCCTGGAGCCTTTCACTCTAGGCTCAAGTGTTTGCAAACAAACAGACAAATCATAAATTGACAGAAAATGTCATTTGTCAGAATCTACAAATTTCTTTTTTAACATTTAACTTTAGGCAGGACTCTAGCCTTTATCATCCAATTGGTAAATACTTGTATTTTAAGGTAAGTGTTTTGAAGTATTTCGAGGCTAAAATGTCCATTTATTAAATACAGCAACTTACTAATGACCTCCAGGCTAGCAGCAATTACACAAAAATACAAGGGAAATTCTACACTGTGTCAGTGTGACCGACAAGTCCATCAGTTTATCTAAGCTGGAAATGAAAGGTCTGTCTGTTTCCCTGCATTTTTCTTGTGTTACAGTTCATATAAAATGCTACTGTAGAAAGATCAGTGATTTTGATCTTTCTTGCATTCACAAAAATATAAACAAATGCCACTTTGTTTATAAAACTGGACAAAATTACTTCCTTTTCCTTTTTTTTCTGGGAAAAAGAATATCAAATGCAACCAACTAGGTATTAATTCAATCTCCACAAAAGTGCTTAAAATACCTGACTTTAAAATCTCTTCTGGATTTTCCTCCTTCAGATAAGTTAGAAGCTGTGCAGTTTTCCCAAATTCAACATGTATAGATGCATATGGTGGGGAAGCTTTCTTTCTTTCATCCTTTATCAGATTGGGGGTAATTTTAGCTTATAAAACAGTTGGGTTTTTATTTTTCCTTAGTAATCTTTTAGCACTTGACAAAATTTACAAAGCTGTGTGAGTTTCCTATGTTGGAGACAGGTCTGTTTTTCCTCCTGTCCTGGAGTGCCTTCTTATCAGCAGAAGCCGCTGGGCTTACAGGTAAGTGTTGCATTTAATTGAATGAAAGCAGTTTTATAATATGCCTCTACTGTGGGTAAAAGGCCTGGTTTATTTTAGCATGACATCTTATATAGAGCTTCTAAAAGCCTGTTCCTATATTGAAGATTATTTAATCTTTAAGAACAAATCTGTAGTGACATTGAATTTTCTTCCAGACAAAGACGTAATAGATGAGGCTCAAGTCCTCAGTCTTTCTTCCCTGAATTATCCCATCCCTATTAGTTCCTCTGTTAATCCCCCTATTTTCTGGGACCAAAGATAACAGTAAGTACAAGGAGGGGAATAGGCAGTGCCAGGTGATTAACAGAGACTGTGTGCTCCTCTGCACATGCTGCGTGTCCTGGGCCCTTCTCGTTTTTACAATTATCAGTAATTGAGACCAATTATCAATAATAAACAGAGAACAGAGGCCAGTCAGTGGCATCCACCTCTGTACTTAAGGGAAAAAAAGTCACCTTGTTCAGTGCACCTATATGTACAACTTTGGCACAGCCGTGTCCCAGTGACAGGTAGAAAGATGTGTGATCCGATTGTTTTTTCATTTATGCCAGGAAAGAAATTGTACAATCACAGTCAATTATGTACCCCGGGCCTCCATTAAAGTGTACACAGAAGTTTAGGCAAAAACTGTAAATGGATATAGTTTACCTCCACAGCAACCTATTGTATAGTGTGATTCGAAAGAACAAAGTTTGTATGACCTTGATTGTTTTAATGCTCTGGAGGTTGTCGCCCCTGAAATCTAGTGCTCTAATTCATGTCAGGGAAAATCAGGAGAAGAAAAATGCTTAATGGAGTGGTAATGCAGCCCATGCTGGTTTGCTTGCAAAATTGTTCAAAGCCTTTTGAAGGCAACAGTTATATTTTTACTGAGTTCTCTGGAGCCAGCATGTTACTTTTTTGATATCAGCCACACAATCAAACTATTTCTGAATGGGTATTAACATCTGCATCTTCTGGCATCTTTGTCTTACTAATTATACAACTTTTCATCCTGTTTACTGCCAAATTTTTCAGGCCAATGAATAGAAACAGTGGCACATGAACTGAACAAAAGGGTGGTATTTCATTACATCAAGAAAATCAGATACCAGTGGAATGAAAGTCCATTTTGTCTCTTAACAGTTGTAGCTCTGTACAACTCTGTTTGGGTGTTAATTTTCTTCACAGTAGCTAATTGATTGCTGGCAACTGCGTTGGTAATTCAGGGATATTTCAGGTATCACTGAGAAGCACTTACACAGAGCCAAGGGATTTTCTGCCCCTCACCCCACCCCAGCAGCAAAGGGGCTGAGGGTGCACGAGAAGCAGCGAGGAGATACAGCCAGGACAGCTGATCCCAACTGACCCATTCCGGAGCAAGAAAGGCTGGAGGAAGGTTTCTCGCTCATATCCTTGTCATTCTCTCCCCCATCCCACCAGCGGGGAAGGAGGGAGGGAGTGAGCTGCTGCCTGGAGTTAGACTCACAAGCTCTTAAAAATGTGGCATGAATGCTACAGAAAAATGGAAGTGAAGAAGAACGATTGTTGATCACCTGCCTCCAACTGGAGATACTGATTTCCTAATCCAGTGACTTCCAAGTAAGGACTGTTTTAAAATGCATTCCTCACAGAGCACAAGGAAGCTATGTTTCAGCAGCTGAACAACTGATTATACATAACACACAAAATGTAGATTTGTAAAGGAAACACTAATATCTTTCAGAGCCTCAGGTGCTGCCCCAAAGGTAATTTCCATTTCTCAGGCATAGGAACAGACTGTATGTCCAGACAAAAATAATTGGCATATGTCTTTTTTGCATACTGCAAATGTGATGATGGACAGCAGAGTCTCTCCTGATAGTTACCCTGAAGAGTGTTTCATTGCTCTTTTCTGTTGTAATATATAAAATATCTGAAATAAAAGACTTAATTATTGAACACCACAGATGGTGATAGTAGCCATGGTAAGGAATTTTAAACGGGCAGAGGCAGAGACAGAGGGAGAGATTGGAACCAAAGTAAAGTTTCAATTTAAGGGAAAAAATAGAAAATTGTTGGGAAATTTACCTAATTCTTATCAAAAAAGGAACTGATGGAGGAAAGATAATTACCTCACCAACACATATATTCCAATAAAAATTATCAAGCCCTTTTAGGTCTGTAACTAACATTTTTTCATGGGTATTTTTTCATGGGTTCTGAGTCAGGTGGAAATTGTTTAATTACACTGTTGTGAGAAGGCAAAGTTTAGTCTTGAAACTTTTATCAGTTAAATCTTTGTCACTTAATTTCTGTAAAAGGCTTTTTTCAGAAGCTGTTATTATGGAAAAAGTCATCGAGCCTTTCTTGTGGCTTCAGAAGTTCAAAGCTGTGTTTTATAAATGCATTTACTTTATTAGTACTGTGCTGACATTACCCTTTAGTTGTCTGGCTTAACCAGTTTTGATGTTGCTTTCATCTTGTCTCAATTTCCTCTGAAATAGTTCCAACTCCCTGCCTCTCAAAATATTATTTTAAACTCCCAGTTCAGCAGGAGAAATACTCCACTGGTTAAGAAATTTTCAGCTGACTGGTTCAGCTCTGATTTCTCATACCAATGCTACAGAAACCTGTGCAAAATGCAGTTGTGAGCAGTCCCCACACAGGTGGGTTACACACAAAGCCCCTGATGTCAGTCATCCTTCCGGACACACTCAGCTCTTAATCCACACTCTACTACTCCCAGTCTTTTCCAGCTTTCTTGCTTTGCCCTTTGTCTGTCTCAGTGCATGGAGGTTCTGGTTTTACAATCGAGTGTGCCTGTCCTTGAAACAACCATGAGAATCCAGAGAGCCTCGCTCCAGCAATGGCACAGCTGCACCTCTGCATTCAATGGACCACACTCCTAGTCTGAGCTCTCTGAATTCAGTTGACATGCTTCAAAAATTAACTTGTCCCATTAGACATTTATGGCTATATTCATCTTCATATTCCTTGGATATTGTGTTTTCTCTGTTCATTCCTTCTAAATGAACTTCAAAGGATTAACACTAGACATCAGTTCTTCCCTGTAGCTATTAAGTAATGTAATTGCAAAATAATTTTATTCTTAGAATGCTTTCCACAGCAGTCCTTCAATCATTCTGAGCTTTTTGAAGTGTAATACTGAAGTATTTCATAATTTAGAAATAATGGGCTATACTAGTTTTTTAGTGGGTAAAGTAGGTGGTAGGGCTCACTTATTTAGCTTGCAGATTTTTAAAATAAAATTTAAATGGAAGGTAGTACAGGTCAATATTTTAGAGAATATTTCATTCCTCTGCCTCAAGATATCCCATGATATATAACACACAATATATGGGCCTGACTCTGGTTGAAAAATGGGTGTGATCGAACCAGCAAATCAAAATAAAAATCTGGGATGACTACACAATTATTGTTATACTGGGAACTGGAAATTATAAATTAATGTTGTGGTTATTAATCTTACAGCTGTATCATCAAGCTGTGACATAGGCATGATAAATTGATTCTTATACAGTAGAATCTAATTTGTGCATTTTCTCATTTGCCCTGAAGTATATCATTCCTGACTGCTGAGCAAAGCTGTAATAACAGAATACTAGAGTAAGGTCAGTGTTAATAGAGTTGTTTCCATTTGCAAACTTCATTACATAGTATTTACTAGTAGGCTATGAAAAAAAAATCATAAATAATTTAAATTAAACACTTGTTAAAAATAAATGAGAAAAGTACATCTTGCAGTTATTAATTGCTTGTTATCGTGAATTAAAATTAACAAAATTTTCTAAATTTTAAATGATGATTCAGTCTGGAAAAGGTTGCATGATGCACTTGGGCATTTCATGGTCACCTCAGTTAGACCTTCTCTATCTATAGCTGTTTAAAGTGAGTAGATACTCAAACAAAACGAGATTAATTTACCTGCAGAAATACACTCAAGCATATGTATGAGAACTGACTTGCATGTATGTGTTCAATTGATGCATACTTCAAAGTCACATAGGGACTCAGTGTAAAGGCGTCAAAATTGCAGCCAAGCACCTCTGATTTTTACACAGTAAAGACCTGCATTATGAAGACAAAAAAGATGATAGACCTTGAAGGAAAAAATTGTTGGAAAGCATGATTTTTGTTCCTTTACTGGTTTTCAGAGCCCTTTGATTTCTGATAATTATAAAGGGAAAAGCTTGTGATAATAAATTACTGCTGCTTCCTCACCTTCAGCAATTCTTGTCTGAACATTTTGTGATGTGTCTGCCTTTGTGACACTTGCCTTCTTATTCAGGGCCTCACCGAGTCTACCTAGCAGGAAAGCTTTTCCTCCTTTTCCTCCAAAAATAAATAAGCAGCATATTATGAATGAGGTACTCAGGATGAGTCCAAAGATCTGGTATCTCACTGGGGCAATTTTGTGCTACCTTTGTATTTAGAACATAGCAAGAGTAAATGTGACCAACTTCCATTTTCTTTAATACTGCTAACAAAGTGCATTTATCCTCATGCTGTTCACTTCTATCTATTTGCTGTGATTTGTCTAGAATCTGCCATCTACCTCACTGCTTTTTTAAAATGCTGTGACCAGTACTTCTTGTGACACTCTCAGAAGGGATCTACTAAAACATTTCTGTCTGCAGTACTGAGCACTGTGAGTTCAAGACAGTTTGGTGCCTGATGGGCTTTAGTTCACTGAGCTGACATTATTCTACATGAGGAAGATGTTCTGGGCTTTGCATTCTAAACTGCGTGGTTTTCTTTTCTTTATTCATTAGTAATGTGCCATGCTGTGTCATACAGAGTAGGCAAACTCCTGCCAGCAAGGAGGAAGAAGGGATACCTTGGCTTCCAGGTCAAAAGGAAAGAGACCATAACTCTTGTAAGATGTAGTTCTGCTACTCCCAGGAGCACAGGATGAAATCTAAGCCTAATTAGGAAAACAGGCTCTTCATAGGTAAGAAGATAGCACTTGCACTGCTGTGCAGAAACAGATGACAACTGAGCTTATCTGCTGCAAATCCCTTACTCAAGTCAGGGCTTGGGTCTGGCTAATTTAGGGGCTGCTGTAGGTACAGCCTTCTAAGGCAGTAAGGGAAAAAGAGAAAGGTGCGTGTTTTTAGGGAAAAGTACATCTTCTAGCAAAGCATTAAGCTGAGACCAAAGATCAGTTGCATAAAATGTGGATGGTGGAGTCTTATTGCTAGTGCAGAGGTTCAGAATAAACAGGGTAAGCACTCTTAGTGCGTCCAGAATAAAAGCTGTTATAGTCACCATAGGAGTTCCAATCTAAACTGAATTCAGCAATTCATTTGGGGTTAGAAAAGTACAACACTGAAGCCCAGGTCTCACTTGAAGCAGCCAGGTGCAATATCAATGAGCAGTTCTCAGATAAGGGCCTAAAAAATCCCCTCAGCTCCATCTTTTGTTGCTTTCTGTCACTTCAACATAAAATCAACGTCAGACAACTCCAGAGATAAAAGCCTCATGAACAAAGCATGAGCTTTGGTTCTGCATTGGTGCAGGTCTGGTGAAGGAAGCCTTAAGTCTTCTCTTTAGTATCAAAAAAATGATTAGTCACACTTCATACCCCCGGTGAAAGCAGCCTGAACAGGGATATTGTTGCCACGGGGTGTATGGCCTTATTACTGCAGCAATTTGAGGCAGATGACAGAGCCTCATTTCCTGCCACTCACACATTCAGTCTGCATCCCAATAGGTGCTGTGGAGATTCTGACATAAATATGACTCCAAAGTAAATGTTATCTGATTTAAATAATTTCTCTTTTACCCAATCCTCATTGTTCCCTTTTCCACGCAATTCACCACCTTTGATGAAAGACCAGTTCCTGCTGCTTTACTGCGAGATTTCAGTATGTTGTGCATCTTTAGAGAGGCATCCCAGAAGCTCTGGAAAACTTCAAAGTTGGGATGAAAACTGGTCAGTTTGCTTTCAGATCTTTTGAAATGAAGCTGTATTTTCATCTATTCCTTTGCTTCCCCAGAAGGTAGAAGTTTGGGGGTTTTCTTTTTCTAAATTTCCTTTTTTTACCACCCAAAGACCTGACAGCTGGAGACAAATAACAGTTTTAGTCTCTTAAATTAGCAAATTCTCAGGTTTTGATTGTGGCCACTCACTTACAGTTTGCATTAAAAGCACATTGCACATGCTGCTCTTCTCTGACATTGCTTTTTGCATGTTTGTGAAATGATGTAAATAAAGGTTTTGTCTCTTAGTGACAATATAGGAGCTATTTTCGGATTAGCACTTGTAAATTAATTGCCACACTATCATTGTAAGGTTGACACTATCAGCAAAATACTATTAAATATACAAGTTCCTATCCTATATTTTTTACAATACTAGCTTTTGACTTAACAACCATTTCATCTACATGTATTTGTAAAACCTAATGTAAGAGTAAGTTGTCTAGCTGTATTAACAGCTAACAAGCTGTCTCTATTTCTCTGTTATAAAAAAATCAAATAAAATGGTAGGATTTTAATTTCTAATAAACCTCTCCAAAGAGCTTGATCTGCAGCTGAAAGTTTACTAGTGACTACAAGCATTTTTCTGTCTCATCTTTTTTATTAAGAGAAAAATTTCAGTAATCTGTTAATAAACACAAGGAGCTGTATTGCACTTAAAAACTGACCACCTCTTTCAACTCAAAACATTCCCTGCTTACTTTAAGTTAGCATTTTGTGCTGCAATTGTAGTACTAGGTGTCTCAGGAATGGCTAATTTTGCCTCTTAAAAATGTAATAAGTGAGTGAGCTGCCTCCAACAGTCTGAAATTGAGCACTGGTAAAAGGGCCATCTTGTTTTACCTGCCTCCCTACACCTAATGGATACTTTCTGTTTACAACTCCAGTATTGCCATATTTGCTCTTATCTGTTTCTCTCTGAAAGCAAGCCCACAAACACAACCTCATTTATGTGCCATACTCTGTCCATTCAGTATTTTGCTACCCAGCTTTAACTTCAAAATCCATCTTTATTAGTCCTACAAAGAAATCCAGATTGCTTTTTCTGTGTAATTAAAGAGTTCTGTGTTTGCCTCTTTAGGTACTTCTCTTTCCTTTTTAGTTAACATGTAATTGGTCATTACTCTTAAGTAATCATTTTTTATGGATATTCATTACAAACAATTTTCTCCAAGCCTTTTAACGAAGTATTCATTGTGAGAGGCATGGCTGGTACATATTAAGCTTTCGATTGTAGCAGTTGAAATATTCCACCGCATTCCCCAGTCTTCTGGGGAAACAGGGTATCTGGTTTCTACACTTGCATAATTGCACGGTTCAGTTCATTTATTCCTATTGCAAAATCAGATTTAAGCCATTTTATTCCTCATGACACTCTCTCAGTTCTCTCACTACCCATAATTAACAGTTTCTGAGCAGTCAAAACCAGTCTATAATCACAGCTGAATTTAATAGTCAATTTTAAAAATGCAAGACTTGACATCCTGATGATTAATAGAGAAGAAACTGCATCAGAAACTCTTATCTCCATTTCAGTTACTGAGCCCGGAGCTAGTGATACTTAGCAACATTACTGATTGGCTGTATTTTTAACTGAAATGTCATTGTTTGAGCATCCCATTGCATATTATTAATGCCTTGAGAATTTTTAAATTCCCTGATCAGTTCTGCACAATCAAATACAGCTACTGAGAAAAGAGAACTAAACACATTTATGAGAGCAATTAGACTTCACAAAAATATTAACTCCCTGGAATGTATTTATGCAGTGAAAATCTCACCACTCCCCACATCATTTACAGTGAAGAAAAGTCTTAGTGTAGCTAGAAAAGAATAAATATCAAAACAGACTTAAGAAAATAAATATTAAAAAACAAAGACACACTAAAAACTCAGTGGAATTTCTCTTGGCTAAAGAGTCAGTGTTCCATAGAAGCAGTACAGGTAAATTTACATTATAAAGAGAAGCCAGAAGCAAAGAAAATGTCCATGGTGGTTTGTGAGGGGGAAAAAATATATTTGTTTCCTTATTTTCTTTCTGATGACAGTTGTCCCTTGTGCCAAATCAACTTAGAAGTATTTACTCCATACTTTTGTCTTCCATCAAAGGCATATTAATGCCAGGCCTCAGTTCTTCCCCCAAAAAAGAGGGGCTTGCAAGTAAAGAAAATTGGAACTTTTTGGCCCAATATTTTCTTAGTTAGCAATCTAAGGAGAGTCTAAAGAAAGGCATGGTAAGGTAATGAGTAATTTAACTGGTATGTGACAATTCACAGATCCCACACACACAGTCTCCCCCAAATGAAATAGTTTCAGCATTGTCTACATTATTACTTTCATCTGTTTCCTATCTATGTGGTGGTTCAGGACAGGAGGATATTTCACCTACCTCAAGGGCCCTCTTGCTGCTAAAATTCAAACTTTTAGAGATTTGGATAAGCCTGTTAAAGAACCTGTCGAGGCATCAGTGCTAGAGGCAACTGACATTTGTTCAGTGTGTTGCTATCCATTTTTCCTGGGACTCTGAAGCCTGACTGCTTCTATTAATGCTTCTGAAGTAGTAGATTGTTTGTATTGGGTTTGCTGGGCTAAAGGTGCAGTGCTGCAGATTCCGGCCCCTTACTGAACCTCTTCTTGCTGGCCCCCATAAAGTCAGGAGAGTCACCATCCTGGAGAAGATGGAGGAAGCTTTATCCAGTTTCCAGTCCAGGGCTGGAGGAGCAGACTGAGATTATTTTCACCATTCCCCTTCATGCTCTTTGCTTCCAATAGAAGTGGTTTATATGTTTCAGTTCATGGTTGTTTAACCCCATAAATGCCTAGGAAGCTGAAGCACAATCACATCACAAGGATGAATAGTGCCTAAACCTGGACAGGCATCTTTCTGCTTGCTTTGTTGCCTCAGAGTCAGCAGTATAACATCAGTACACGTGAGCAGCCTGTGAGCTAAAAATTATCTAGCAATGTGCAGAGCAGCCCATGAGGAAGCAGAACTAAAAGGCTGATAAAGGTATGCCGCAGCTCCTACATGGGAGGCAGGGAGCAGAAGGGCTGAAAGGCACAAGGACTAAAGCACTGCAGGGTGGATGATGGAAAATTGTGTGTTTGTGAGCCCTGGAGACCCTGGACACGCAGGGATCCACCGCTGGCTGGCTTTGTGCTCAGCCCAGTCCACGTGCTTCAGGAGGCATGTGTGGAGGGTTTCAGGGAACAATGATCAGAATGGACACGAGAAAGCCCTGAGCTGCTGTGTAAATAATTATCTCTGTAGACATGCCCCGAGTTTAAGAAAAACACAGAGCTTTCTTCCTCTGTGGGCATTTACATATGGCTACTGGTGGACACTATTTTTGTTTTTGTTTTCTCCCTGTGTGGGTTCCTCCTGCACTATCTGTGTCCAGATCTTACAATCTTATCAGCTACTTTAATTGCAATACTGCATTACAGTGATTTTACTCTGTGATTCTAGTGAGTAAGGACCAGGGCCAGGGAAGAAGTATTGAAAAATATCACTATAAAACAAACTTGTTATTATTATTCCTAACAAACCTGCTTCCCTGCTCCTCCAGACCTTCCACAAGCTGGGACTATAACTGCTGCCATGTGTCTACAGTCACTGACCTGGTTGTTCTGGGCAGCACAGCTTGCACCTGCCAGAACACCACTTTTAAGAAATGTGGGTTTTTTCACTTTGACATTTTTACCCACTGCTTGTGATAAGCTACAATCAGGCACAGACTGAAATGATTTTACCCTGTTGCAGTCATTCAGTACCAAGTGGTCTCAAACCATTTAAATGTAACAAAACTATTTTTTCCTTTCCTATTCAGCACCTGCCAATTTTTTTCAAACAATCCAAAAAAATAATATTATGATTATTAGTCTTGCATTTAAAATTAGTGTCAGTCAGATTATTGTTGGATTATACCATGTTTATTTGAAACAAATTTTCTACAGCCTTTGTATTTCCAAATACACAACAGTCGAAATGCATGATTGTCCTTATAACATTTCTCCCAAATTTCTTTTGTTATAAAAAGCTTTTAATAGACTTATTTGCTTTTTTATGCAGCCTTTTGCAAGCCTAAGTAAGAAAACAGGAGCAGCTAACTCTGTTTTTTCTTTGAATTTCAGGTATTGTTGCTGTCCTTTTCTGTGGAGTCACACAGGCCCATTACACCTACAACAATCTGTCACCAGATTCCAAAATGAGAACTAAACAGGTAAGGCCTGGAAATACCTGACCTCGTGTCTTCCACCGGTGTAAGGAGTGACAGTTACTGGAATATAGCTGGATATTTCATTAGTGCAAAGCAAGAGGCTTATGTCTTCATTAGGGGAGACTGGAGATCTTGCCAGGAAAACAGTAACTATTATCTGGATAAGCAAAAAATATAATTTAAGAATCTGTTCTTCCCAAGAGACCTGAAATGTCAGACATGTATGGAGATAACATCTTACACCAACTTCCATAGAAAAATGCTTCAAAATTAAGGAAATAAAAGAGCTCTGGTAAAACAGAAGTGGTCTGAGACTGGATCCCTGTCGATTTTTGCAAAGGGACTGTATAAACTGCAGTCTGCCCCACAAATTTAAGGAATGACATTGTTTAATTTCTGTTTCATTAAAAATTGTCATGACTAAAAAGATGGAGATTTTTTATTTCCATTGTGTTATTTAGAGTTTAGAAATGTGAAATTTGATCATCTATTTTTTGTTTGAACAAATGACTGGTACAATTGTAATTATTTTTTAAAACTTGAGGCTGTTCTCAGATCTATGGCATTGCAGTGTTCAAAATACTTTTCAACCCAAGCAGTAATTTAGACAACCCTGTCACTACCTAGATCCTGTAAGAAGTAATTTAAATGCAATTTTCTTCACTTTTAATGTTGGCTCATATGTCCCAAGAACCCCAGGTAGTAGGAAATCTATCTCCTAGAACAAAATGGAAACACATGGTCCAATACTATAATTTTCATGATGCAATCTGGTGCCTTTTTCAGCAATTGTTTTCTTTTAAGCATTGGAAATTTTACGTAGAAAATGTCATCACTTCTTGCACATCTAAATTTTATCAAAAATCCAATTTTCTATCAAGGACAGCTTGATAGAAAAAAGTACTGGCCACAGTATCAGTTCAACTGTTACGAGTCTCACAGATTTTAAATCACAGAAAAGTTTCTGGTCAGTACTCCCACAATAAAGTGTTAGCTATTGAACAGTATAAGTCTTTTCAATTGTATTTCTTCATACCAGCAGAGGCTGATGCTTTCAGAAAGTCTTTCCAGCAGAGAACTAACCTTTCTCTGATAACTGTATTGTGAAAGAACGACATTGGAATCTACTGTAGAATTGTTTCTGTTTTGCAGAAAGATTGAATTACATGTGCCATTACTCCCCTTGCATATAACGTACAATTTGAATAGAAGGTTTTTTCATGGATTCATCTGCATGTTTCAGTGATGCCTAGCCTCACAGAGAGACAGAAAAAGCAAAGGTTGTGATATTTTTAATTACCTATGAAGCTTTTCAGCTGCAGAATTAACTAATATTCTGTTTAAATGCATCGTGGTTTTGTTCTTGCTTACTCTGTTATTCCCTCCTATTCAACAAGTACAAAACAAAATAGTGACAATAAACCAGATTTACCCTTGAACACACAGAAAAGGGATTATGTGTTTCTCTATGGAGCTATGAGTTTTATGCACTTTCCTATTCTATTTTTCTCTTTCCCATAAGCCCTTAATCCTCATTCTCCTTTACTATATGGTTCAAACATTATTGTTGAATTCCTTTGAATACTTCTAATTTATTTTCTAATCCAAATATTACCCTTTCATATGCAGCTGTTTCAGTGAGACCTGTGCTGCCTCTTTCTTTCTCTCCTCCCAAGAATTCTCTTCAAGCAAATTTAATAAGCTACACACTTGACATTCTCATAATCATATATAACATCAGTGCATTTTAAATGAATATTGTTGCTCAGACAGTTGGCTTTGCCCTCAGTCTGTGTCATTTTTATTACTCATTACTGGCCAAAATCAAGGGCTTTTCAGTTCTTTTATAGAATTATTCCAAAGCAGTCTCTCTCTTTTGTTAAAATATGACAGATCTTTCAGTAAGGAGAGCTGAACTGTAATGCACACTGACAAAACAGTGAGTTAAGGCTGAAGCTGAAGCTAACAAAAACCATGGAAATTAGATTTAAAACCGTAAATCAGATTGCGAAATTGTGTTAGCTCTTTTTAAACAAATACCTTTTCTTTACTGCTTTGCATAATTTTTTTTACATTTTTTGCTTGCTTTTAAAATTTTATGGCTTGATGGTAAAATCCAGTATACAGTGATAGAGAAGGTATTTCTCACCCTGGTGCCAAGTTCTGCATTTCCCATAATGCACCATCATTTGCTCTAAAAAAATACAGTTTTTCTTCAGTCATTGATGTAAAATGAGAACTTATCTACAGTTCTTAAATTAGAACATCTATTTAAAAGGCCTGTTAAAAGATGCCATGTAATTATTAGTCCTTATGTATCCTTTATTATTCCATCAATCACTGTTTAACGTTCCATGAAAGAGAAGTATTAGGTTTCAAGCATCTGAAACTTACTAAAGCAACACTATTTTTTTTTACAAATAAATGAATTATTTTAACACTGTCATAAGAAACGTAAGATAACAAAGATTTAAGGAAAATGGAGGCTTTAGATAGTTTTCATTCAATTCAATTATCCCAATTTTCATTAAGTATTTATAAACACTCTGTGTGCTTTTACTGTCATTTTTTAATATGGATGATGTTTTATGGCAATATTTTTAAGTCATCATCATTGACCTGACCATGGTCATCATGATTTTAACAGTGAGATTGACCTTGCCCTCCATGGCAACAAGGTTAGCTCAAACAGAGTGCTCCTGAATTTCAGGCACTTAAAGTTTAATTTATCCAGTGTATCTTTAGTGAAGGAGAAGATCTGGATCGAAAGCTATCTGATTCTGAGCAGCTTTCTCTAGAATTATTTACAGCTGCTATCTCACCTCACGTTATGCTGCAGCCAGACATTTGCTTCTAAATCTTGGGACATTACAGTTCAGATTTTACATTAGGCTTCAGATGTACAGCTGGGCTGGGTTGATTTGCTGTGTTTCAAGTAATTCAGTGGCTGGGCAGGGTGTTGTGAGATAAATAGATATCCCCGGTTTGTTAAAAGTGGGCAGAGTGTAAATCCCTACAGGTCACCTCTAGAAAGGCATGCATGGATAATATTGTGTTTTCTACAGGAAGATAAGACATTCCTTGGTCTCTTTTTCTCTCTGCCCTCTATCACTTTCACTCAAATGCCAAGATAAGACCAGCACATTTTCCTAGTTGTGGCATACTGACTAATGGCCGTAAATATTATCCATCATACTTATGAGTTGAATCATTTTCTGGTTATGTTCCTCTAACTCTGGGGAACAACTGCAACAGTGAGAATAGGCAGGGCAATACCTCTCTTTGGTTAAGTGTGCAAGGGTATGGAGAATTCTCTTTGCAGCCAAAATAGTGTCAGCAAGTTACAAATTCTGGAAAGGGAATTCTGAAACGCATCACCTATGGAAGAAGAGCCAGGGAATTACAAGACACAGGAAAGGATGTCCAGCCGACAAGAGAGTATGCACACATTGCCCTGCCTCCATTCATTCCCCAGTCTGAGCCTTGTTCTCATGGTCACCTCTGAAACAGTTGTGTCTAACTGTTGGTGACGGTTGCTTTCTCAAATTAGGTGTAGGACATGTACTCTCACCACTGGGAGTTAAACAGTTACTCACCTGTTTTGCTGCTCCCGATAGCAAAGCCATTAAGGGAACAGCTGCCTTAGAGACAAGGGCTCCTGGCCTGATTGTTCAGCTGCACAGGGCGTGCTGTGTGCACAAGATTCCAAGTTAAGATTTCAGTGGCCCTTCACCTCCAAGGTTTAACACAGGCAGGAGACTGAGGTAAAGAAAGACCAAGAGAGCTCAGTGCCACTTAACTGGTAACTTTACCGAGACATGTACTCTCACTGGGAAGCTTGAGCAGAACAATTTACACTGGAGAACTGAAAGTTCAGACTGGTCTTGGGCTTTGCTCACTGATGGACGTAGTACTGATTGCTTCAAATTTTAATCTCCACACTATAAAGCACACATGATAATCTCTGATTAATAGAAGTCATCACTTTGCAGGGGAGCGGCTAAATTTCCTGGAAATCCCTGGAAAATACATGAAGCTTTCAAAATGTTCCTAGCTCGTTGGTGATGCAGCTGTATGTCTTCCAACAAGGACACTGGCTAGGGATCAATCAGCTGATTGCTGGATCAGAAATGAAGCTGCATTCCAAAGACACTTTGGTGTAAAAGGACTGAAGTTTTAAGCATATTAATTTAATTCTAATTAATCACATTAATCAAAACAGGTTGAAAAAACAGTCATAAAACATGTTTTTAATTTGTCAAAAACTGCAAATCAAATCATTATAGTCCCTTGACCCTAATATGTTATAGTATAGTCTCGATATAGACTTTAGACTTAGAATAACAGAATCATTGAGGTAGGAAAAGAAATCCAAGACCTTCAAGTCCAATCATCAACTCAATACCACCATGCCACATCTACTCATTTTTTCAATACTTCCAGGGATGACGATTCCACCACTTCCCTGGGGAGCTGTTCCATCCATGACTACAGACTCATTTCAGAAGCAAAGCAAAACAGTACAGTAAAAGTAAAGTATGGCAATGAAGGTGTCCAAATCAACTGAAAGGGGGAAAAAAAAATCAATTAATCAAAGGAGTGTTACCTGAATGCCAACAGACAGTGTTTACTAAAAAGAGGTAGGACTAAAGGCAAAGAGGTGACTGAAGTCACTGCATCCAAATGAAGCACCATCACTGGGATCTCAACATTCCACTGCTTTTCTGCTGGCCTGTGTATCTTGTAAACCAGTTAGAAGCACACCTACAGCCAGCACTGGAACTACAAATCTCCTTTCTCTAGATACATGGTACTGTCTTACAGGATTCTTCCATCAGCTGTCTCTTGATAACAAAATAAATAACGTACTTCAAAATCTGCTTTAGTGACAGAATGATTTCTCCTGAGTTTGTTGTTAAAAGCACATGCCAGGAACTGCAGGTACTGTTGTCTTTCTGTGAGAGAAGGAGAGCAGCTGGGTAGAGATGATGGTGCACTACCAACACCCAAACTGTGTTGATCCGGTTTGGGAGGGGTCCCACTCCAGATATCCAGCACCCATAGTGTACTTGGGAGAAGCAGCCTTCTAACTTCATAGGGAGCTGCAGCACAAAATGAAATGGTCTGGTGCCTTTATCTTAAATTCTCCACACTTGACATGTGTGTGCCCTGGGGCTTTAGTTCTGCTATTTGTATGAGTGTTTAAGAGACCAAACAAAGAGCTGGGCTTGCTTCTATAGCACACAGCCTATACTAATTTATCTCCGGTTAATGCCTTTTATTTTCCATTATCAAATATTGGACTGTTTATAGATAATGAGTTTATATTTCTAGGAAGAAAAGTATAGGCACAAATGTCAGGTTATAATGGCTCTTATAATTCAGACTCTTAATTTATAAAAAATTTGATATTATTTCTAGGCTGAGGGAAACCCTACTTACAGCAAAACATCCTAGATTGTTAGCAAGGCAGAACTACCACAAAACATAAGGATACACACAGATAATTCTCATCCTTTTGAAATGAGTAGCCTAATTGACAGCTGTCATGATTCTTTCAGAAACTCTACTTAGGGAAAAATGACCTTTAAGGCACTGCAAGAGGTCAGGTATTTCTATACAAATGATTGGCAGAAAGAAAGACTGAGAGAAAAGTTCTCTCTCAGAAAAGTTACCACCAGTACCAGATTCTAGTCAGTCTTTGCATCTGTGCTGTGCAGGAGGAATCTGTTTTCCCAGCGCACCACAACTGCAGTGCCTACAGGAAAATTTCATACCTCAATGGGGGTTTTATTATCTTCCAAGGTATACAGCTGGTTGTCTGATATGAGATAACATATTTGATGACCAGTCCTCTGAGACCAAACAGGAAATTCCTTTTAACTAATGCATGGCATTCAGGTCTGGCACTCTTCAAAAATACACAAGAAATCTTTGCCTAAAGAATCCAGTAAAGTCCAAATTCTTGGTTAGGATTAAATAGGTTGCGTGCATGAATCACATTTTTCCATTTAAGTGGTGACTGAGCATAAAAGTTAGCTCTGATGGGCACTGTCACGTGATTCCCCTTCTGTAGCTGAAAAAAAAAAAAAAAAAAAAATCCCTAATTTCCAATCTCCTTGAACTCCTGCAAGTTCAGACTCAAAACTGATAAAGACTCAGGCTTCAGGCAGTGCTGCTCAGGTGGCCAACTAACAAGGGTCTGGAGAAGATGCTCCTTTTGATAGCAAGATTCTGAAAATCAAATAGCATTGGGAAGATTTAGCTGTACTGGAATAGCATTAGTATAGTTTTGCCCATGTTTTAGCCAATTTTGCTTAAAGTAAATATTTTGGAAATGAATAATATCAGGGAAAAAAACTTGCTGTTTTCTTCTTGTATTTCACCCAGACTTTTTCTTTCCTTTTTTTTTTGGGACAAGGCCTATAGCAAAAATCTTCATTTCGCAGCTGTTCAAAACATTCAGGGAGAGCACAGAAATGCCCCTGTTGTTTTTCTTTTTGAGCGAAGAAAATTATACAAACATAAAAGGGTTGTTAGCACAGTTTAAAAAAGAATGGTTTATGCAGCATTTATCTTATGGCTATTAAGAGCAGATACCTGAAACTGTAAGTAAAAACTATTGCTAATTTTGAGGTAACTAACCTATATTGGAAACAACACAAGCCAGAGTCTTCCACCCTTCTAGAAGTCCAAGAGCTGAGGTCTCTCGACATTAGCTATCATTACAGCTCCAGCCTAATACCCTAAAGAGAAGCAGCCCCTCATTCTTGTCTAGTGCTTTCCCTTTTAAGCTCCAATTTTCCCTCCCTAGGCACTGATGAGATCCAGCAGTGTCACGGACGTGCTGGCTGAGCCCTGTGCTCTTGCCTGCAGAGCCAGAGCATCTCTGCAGAGCCCCCGGGTCTGTTACAACAGCCCTCATTCAGCAATTGCCTTCTTTTCTCTAATTGAATATGCACCGCATGTGTAGTACTTGTAATAATTATTACCTTTAAAATGGATTGCAATTGACAGGAAGTGTACAATGAATTCCAGTTCTCTGCACAGCCATTTTCTGTGTTTAGCAGAAAAAGCTGAAGATTGGAAATGTGCCAGGTGCATTGTTTGACCAGATGTACCATAAGATCTTATGGAACCCTGTAGAACAGTGTGAAAAACAAAAGAAAGCTAAAGCTGCTTACTGTATGAGTTTAACAAGAAGAATCATAACACAAGAAAATCTTGATTTCTGCAAAAGGAATTATACTACCATGTCTTTCAATCTGAATTTCTTAACAAAATCCCTCATTATCTGACTGATGTTCCTGATTACTTAACCACGCTAAAAGAATGTTAATCTGCAGTCTCTATACATGTGACTTCCCTTAAATTTATGTGAAAATGCTGTAATTGTTTCCTCTCTTTCCGCTGTGAGCTACATGATGGATGGTAAACAGCTAGGAAACATTGCTAGGAGTAAACAGATAACAGTAGACTTTATAACTCTGGTGTATCAGCAATTACCTGCATAATTTATGGTTTATATCATATATTAGCTGCTGTTCTATCCATAATACTGAAAATATTGGGTGTCTATATACAGAAATCTTGTTAAAATATTCAAGTTTATACTTCATTCTGTAGTTTCCATTTCCATCTGTTTATGTACACCTGCATTAGTGATTCCTTAACTGAGAATGTGCAGATGTACTCTAGGCTCATTAATTCCCATCAAGCATGTGTCCCTTTGTCATCAGCATTTTATGAGGAATATCATATTCTAATATCTTAAACACACACACACAGAGAGAATAATAAAAATGTACTTTGGACCTAGGAAGAAGAGAAATTCTCTTGAAAAACAAAGAAAAAACCGTTTTCCTTCATTTTTCTTAAGCAGTGAAACTGGAAAATACCATGCCCAAATGTAATTCACACCCTCAAGTAACCCAGAACTGTAATGAAACAGTATTTCTACAGAGAAGCTCATCATGTTGAAAAATGATATCACTTTTGATGCTGGTAGGCTAAGGAACATAATACCATATGCAAACTAGTTTCCAAATGGCTTCATTAAAGTTTTTACAATCTGTTTAAACATTAAACATTTTCTTTAAATATTAATAAAGATCTTAGATTGTTAAGGTTGTAGTTTACTCTTTACAGCACAGAATCAGATGCCAGCAGTTAGCTAACAAAAATCAATTGGAATGATAACTGATAGGCCAAAATCTCATTGGCATATGGAGAAATGTGTAAGGAACTTCCGAAGTGAGACTTGTGCCGTAGTTTCTCTGAAACTGCCCTGAATCCCAAATGAGGCTCTGATATGTCTTGCTCTGTGCAGTGGATTCAAACTGCTTGGGGCTGTGTGAGCTGCTGCAGAAGCCAAACGTTGTTTTATAGAACTCTGCAGATTGTTACTGGGCCACTGTCCATCTTCTTACGAGAGGTTTGAAGAGCGACCTCTGAAATATTTCTCCCTACTTTGTGTAGCTAGCACTTATCTCTAGTTTTTAAGTCTGCAACCATGCAGACATGCAAATATCCAGCCTTGTGCCCCACTTGTGTAAATCTAGTTTTATGAAGAGAATTCCCTCTAAGTATGTAGCCTGTGACATCAAGGCCATCCTAATTATTGCCACCCTCCTCATCACAGCAGCTGTGGAATGCATAAAGAGAAAAGGCAAACCAGAGTCAGTGTAGTTCTGGGCTAGGAACATATTCTCACATCATCAACATGCAGTGCTGAAACAGAGCGGGGTGCACTTTAACATTCCATAGTTAGAGTAAAAATGGTTAACTTTAGCTTGAAGTATGCTTTATACAATCTCATGTTTTGTAAAAGTTGACAATTATAACAATTCTCTCAAACATGCAGTCAGTCACAACTCCCTTACCTGAGAATTTGTGACAAGGATAAAAAATAAAGGTAGGATTCTTCTTTTAAGTCTTTCTTAATTTTTCATACAGGTAAAATAATTTAGTAGAGTTTTATATAATGAACCAAAGCCTTTTGACTTTAATGATTTTTGTCTTATTCTATAAATGAGCAAGTTCTAAATATATATAATGATAACAGAGGTAAAAACACTCAGTCTCTTACTTAAAATATAGTTATGTCCTATGCTAATGATTTCCTCTAACTTGGAAACACTGACACTTCAGATTGTTGTGTTAGATGATTTTACTACAGGATTTATCAATAAATTCTTCAGTTATGGAATAAATCTCTAGAAAAAAATTGTCTGTTTTGTATTTCTGTGCATAGTACATTATACTGCTAAATTGGAATGCAGTAAAATTATTCAGCACATAGGTAAGTAGTTTTTAATGTTGAGGGTATTAGCAATAGGTTCCTTAATTAGCACCCTTTGTTGCCTTACAATTGCATGAGTATGTGTCACCGTGTTCATAATTGCTCTTCCTGTGAGGCCTGTGTTTGGAAACACAATTAAGATGCTATTTCTGGCATGGTTGGAGAGGCTACACTGGGATCTTTACAGAGTACGGGACGTTCTGCTGCAAATGTGGACTCACCTCACCCAAAGCAGTCTGCATGGTTTGGGAGCTTTGCTACTTTTCTACTTTGTATTTTTTTAAACAGTAGTGCTTTTGCTTGCCCAGAGAGCCGTGGGACAGTGGGAGGCCTTAAGGAATCTGAGCTGTTTTGTGACTCCTGACAACACCAAACTGCTGCTGACAAACATCCATTCTGGCAGTCTGAAATACATTTCAGCTGTTTCTCCTTTTTAACTTACATAATTTTTGCATGACTGCTGATTCCTTACAGTTCTCTTTCAAGGGTTATTATCTACAAAATTCCCTATCAACTGTAAGAACTGCACAAAAGCTTTGGTCAAAACTTGTAGAAGTATGTAGGTAACACTAGACTTCTCACACAATAAGCTGCAAGAAGAAAATAAATACATGTAAATAAGGCATTATAATAGTCTGAAGCACTTGCCAGCATCCTGTCTTTTTAGTGACTGCACAGCTGTGTTTCCATTACATGATTTATGGATTTCCTACCTTCCAAAGAGACATTTGTAGCAAATGGTAGCACAGTGCAAGACATACTAAACAGCTGACTATAGCTCATCTCTTTCTCATGGTACCGCCTGTGCACATAATTAAGGGCTAAAAAGCCCTTTGTCAAAATTTTTGAGAATAAATGTCTAAATCATGACTAGGACTCAAATAAGTGTGCTATCTTTGCACATATTTTGGTACCTATATACTTCGATTAATCTACAATAATCAAATAGGATGCAAGTTTGAGGATCTTTTTCAAGCTTTTGACTTTTAATTCTGCGTCAGTCACACAAATTAAGGGAGATATTGACTACTCTATGCCTCCAGTGAACCTGAGAAGAGCTAGGAGTGTTTGAAAATTCCAAACAGACATTCAGAACCCTCAGAAGCACACAGTCATGTAGTAATTAATACTTTTCTCAGAAAAGCATTTTTCTGAGGTGCCCCATCATATGTTCCTAGTTTACCCACCTTCTGCTTTCCCACAGAATCTTACAGAAGGTATTTTTAAGGTGCGTTAGTATCTTTTTACTACAGATTCCTAATTTTATGTAAAGTAGTCTCCTGAGCTCTCAGATTTCAGTACAGTTGAAGATGTATCTTTGTGAAGGATTTTTAATTTCTCCTTGTTTTACTGTGGTTTTTTTTTCCCTTTGGTGATATCAGTAAAACATCGCCAGTGTGGCCACAAGTAATTTAGCAGACCTGAAAACAATGGAAATCTTTGCAATACTTTTTCCAACAGTTTAGGAGTTTCTATTCCGTTTCAGATGGAGTCAAATTATGTCTCATTTATCACACCTCCACAGAGCACTCTAGATTACAGCTTTAAGTGTAAAGGACGGTTAGATGAGAAAAGTCATGTACTCTAATACTTAGGAAAAAAAGTGTGACACACAGAACATAGCTGTTATTCACGTTTCTCTGTCTTTTTGTCCAAATAAATCATCAGTTCTTGAATAGCAGCTTACATCAGGAGGCAGGGAAGCTGTTTAAACATGACTGGAGAAATGAAACAGAAGAATTCCCCAAATTCCCACATATAAACATGTAAGAACAGATCAGTTAACATTCTAATTCAGTATCCTACTTCAGATACTAATACTAGAATTGCAGAGTAATTGGAAATAATTCTGCCTAGTGTAACTCCAGGGTGGTATTCTGCCAAGGTAATGTAGTTAAAAGTTGTCTCATCAATAATAGGTCTTTAAGAACAATAAAAAGAGCCTAATATCATCAGGATCTCATACTACTCAACACTGTTCACAGCAAGAGCCTTGGTCAGAGTGAGGATGCTCTGCTTGGATTAGACAGTGGTAAGGCCTTGTGTCTATCCCCCTCCGGTCCCTAAAAACAAAGCAGTGTACATATGAAAAACCCTGAACAAGTAATTGTGGCACAGAAAGGAGACAGCTTATTTAGTAAAAGCTCTTTTATCTTAGATTAGGCCCTGAATAAAAACAAAACAACATGGCACAAGAAAAATGCATGTGAATACTGCTACTGTTGTCTGGTTTAAGGCTACTTCTGTTTTTAGCTCTACAGCTTTATTTTTCCAGTTAGTTTTACAGACTTTGAAGGGAAACATTGATATTGGTAGCTAGAAGCTCCAATATAATTTCTATAGAACAGATGCAAAGAGGGCAAGTATTTGTCCTGTAGTGTCAGACTTGCAGTGAAATTGAAATCTCATAGTCATGAAGAAAAGACATCACAGACTTCATGAGAACCTTTTGGTTTTATTCCTGATAGGTTAAAGGCCCCCATATAAGTCACTAATCCCTAATAGGTCAAAGACTAACTGAATTTCTTTCCAACATCCAAAACTTGGCAAGGAAGGAAGCTGTTTTTAAGAACACACTTCAACAATTAGTATTTGACTATATTTCCTCTCAACAAATTGAAATAGAATAAATTGCATTTGTCCTCCTTAGAAATTGAATTGATTGCAAGAGGTTAGGACTGTGGTGACAGGTCACAAAAAAAATAAAAACACATTTGAGGGGAATGAAAGGGAAAGATGAGATTGATTTTGTGTTTTAATTTTGAAAAATCAGCAGCAGTTCCTCTAATTCTAATATAAATGCAGAAATGCAAAGGATCTACTAGCTCATTGCCATTTTAAAGATAACTATATTACATTGATAACACTGCTATTTTTCTTTGATCAGAAGAAGAACAGCCATGTTTTATAGCAACTAAGTCTCCTTTGCTATCTGAAATTTGCTTTGGCAAAGCCACAAATTTTTTCTTTCTTTTGCTTATTTTTTAACCATTGTTCTACATAGCCCTTAACTCTCAGTTTATGTCCCCACTTCCCCATGATCAGTGATTTGCCACCCCAGAAAGAACCTTCCAAGAAAGTATCATTCAAGTTGTTCAGAATATGTCCTTTAGCTTCATTTTCAGTGATGTTATTATTATCTTGATTTTTTTAATCGTTTTTCTTCTACACAAAGTCTATTCCCTGATTTCAGCTTCGTAAGAGTACTTGTTTAATCCTGGACAGCACAGGCTGTTAACAGCCTCTTCATTTTCCATTATCATCATTACCTCTATCAGGGAATGGAAGAGGCATCAATATTCCCAAAAATTTCTAAATTCGTCCCAAACACTGTTGTTCCAGTACTACCTTTATTTGCTGACCAGTCACAAGTTCTTTATATCCCTTCAAACAATTTTCCAGCTGCATTCTATTATGTCCCATCCAGAGCAGAACCCTTCCTTAATCCTTGCAGAAAACAGTCCTGCTAAAATAAACTTAGGGAGTTTGAACTGCAGGAATCCCTGAGCACATAATCTTGATACAGCAGAGCACTGGGGCACTCCTTCCTTTGCGCCTCCAACATCTCAGTTCAGGAATTTAAGATAAATAAACACTTTGAAAATGGTTGTTTCTAGTTTGTGAATGAAAGAAGAACTTGGCTGACAAGCTGTAGGAGCAACAGCACTATTCCCTGTCTTTTGGTGACACCTTCCATTCAGGGGTCATTCTGGGGTTATTTTTAGGCACAATTTAAGGTGCTGTATAATAGCAAAAGTTGGTTGTGCTGCAGGAAAAGGAGATGCTGATCTAAAAAGTTTCCCTCTCTTACAAACAGAGACATGTTTAAAAAAAATAACTTTGCAGAAATCCTCTTTCCTAAGCAAATTAGCAAGACTAATGATCTAGAGCTAGATCCAAATTTGATTGGAGGCAACATTTAATGTAAATGCCAGATTTTTATTTGGATGCCCAATTTTCAACATTTTTGGTTTAAACTTTTTTTTTTTTTAAGCAAAGCCATTCAAGACCTGTGATAATTTTAATAGTAGGATTTGCCTTTGTATCTGAGGCCAACAGTTTTGCTTTGCCGGTGGTGGTCAGAAGTGTATTCTGTGCCAGTAGTTTACCCAGCTTCTCCCAAGCTGAACTTTGGTGATGGTGAGTAGATTATGCCAGAAAGAGGAAGCCACACCATGGAAATGCAAAATATTGCTGGCCTTTCCTTCCCCTTGGTGCTACTGTTTTCTTTTATATCTTTTTCCTTCCCTAGTTCTTCCTCAGGCCTTATGAACCCTTTAAACCTCCCAGATCTATAGGGAAATAGAAAGTTATTGTGTGCCTTCAATAAATCTGTTGGGGTGAAATTCATTTAATTCAGTAGCAAAGCCGATTGATAAAAAAGGCCAGAATTTTTCCCCAGGACACTAAAGATCTTTTAAGAATTTCTCTTTGCTAGAGTGTTTGCAAGTTCAGAGTCAGATATCCTTGCATATCAAAATTAGCATCATAAACCAGTTTATATTCTATCATGAATTTGAGTTACTTTTGCTGATCCTTTCATCTAAGCATGTTATTCAGAAATGAGCATTATAACTCTATGCTGTGAAGATTCATTATAGCTGTATAAGATTTCAAGCAAGAAGTTCAAATCCAAACCTTTTTCCAATTTTGAAACCTCTAATCAGAAGAGGAATTAAATAAAGCAATTAGGCTATAATAAAGGCTTCTGCAATCTCAGGAAAATTATGGTAGTTTGAATTCTCACTAAATTTTAATTCAAAAGAGTTAAGGAAAAGTAATTTTCATCAATTATTAATTTATCAATTTCCTTGACTTCATGGAATATTTTTGATATCTGAAATCTAATTAAATAGCATTATTCAAAGATAATAAATTTTATAACCATCACTTAACATCAACATCTTGGGTTTTTAATAGCTCTGCCACCTTTAGATCTCTCTTAAAAGTATAATCAGTTTTACATGCTAGCTTCCTAGCTCCTTTTGGACTATGGAAACTCTCCTTGTTTTGATGCAAGAATATATCACTGTAGGGTCACCTCCCAGACGGGTGGCATTTTCCATGTTTTTAGCAAAATCAGAGTATCTGCAGAGGGCCTGCAGGTACCTGCAAGAGGTGGATGACATTCCTTCAGCAGATACTAAATCAAGAGAATGAATGCAATATTGCCATCAATGATTAAAATTCACTAAATTTTGCTGGAAGGAAGTTATGGATGTAATTCCACTTCTAACCCAATACCGCCATACTACTGTTATTCCCTGAAGAGGAAAGAATGCTGTTTGCCATTCTGCTTTTGTCCAGTCCTGTCATACTAACTTTATTCCCTTGAGATGAGAAATGTTCCTAAAAATATCAGTATTTGAAAAATCTTACATTTTCCATCTCCCCAGCCACAAGGGAACTGTGGCACAGATTATGTTCATTTTCTCCTTTTGATGCTCCTTTAAGGAATTCTACTTTTATTGCAGATGAGATTGATACTTAGTGTATTCCATCTTCCAGGTGCACTAATTACTTACCTATAAAATCTCTCTAACACTCAGTGAAAATATAAGTAGTTCTAGAAAATAAATTGAGTTGCAAAAGCCATTCTGGCAGAGCTTATTGCTCTAATTGGCTGGAACTTAACTGTAAGGGTGAAGGAAAGGAAGGAGAGGAAAAAAGACTGTGCTTTCCTTATCTCACTGAAAAGATAAAACTAATATAGTTTTTATATCATATAAAATTTTTTGCTTGAGTTAAAATAAAACATTGGTGTAAGATAAACTCAGTGGTTACAGCAAGGCTTAAGGTGCAGATAGCCTGGATTGATTCCTTCCTCTGGCAGTGAGAACCGAACTGCAAGTGGCATTTTCCAGAAGAATATCCCAGCTTAAAATGGAATTTTTGCACATCTCTCTTATGGACATCTCTCTTAGTACTTACAGCAGCTGAGAGTAATAGAAAAGCAAAGCAAATTTAGTGAATGATGTGTTCTTAAATACATAAATATTATGTCAATTTTAATCTAAATCTTTTGTAATAACCACTACTTACACAGGAAAGTACCAAAGCAAAGCAAATACCATTTTCAGTAACTCACTGAGCTAAACACCTTAACCAAGTGCCTGGATTAGTTCTGAACTGGTGTTTTTGAAATTAATACTCTACTCTGCAATGAGTTGACACTGGTGATTTATTACAGCTCTTACATGAAAAGTATAAGCAAATTTATAGACTTCGTGGAGAGTTAGAAATGCCATATTACAACTGAGGGGTTTTAGTTTTATAACAAAAAGATGTCTTATTGCTATGTGTATATTAAAATGGCTTTCTGGTACCCTTGGGAAAACTAATAGTGGTGTATAAGCACTTTATACCAGTTTCGTTTAGAGTAGAAAGAGGTTGGTTTTCTGTGTGGGTGGCAAGGGAAGGGAGTTTATGTTTATAGACAAAATGCTTCCAAACACTCGGTATCCAGGACTTCAATCTTAACTTTTTCTTCCCACAAAAGTAATCCCACTTGCAAGTAAATATACTCAAAATATTAAAATTTTTTCAGTGACATTGAAGCAAATCATGGACCACAGCATGGATCTGGCTTATGGCCCCTCAGACATGAGAGGATGTCACCCAGAGGCTGCTGTGTATGGTGCAACTCCTTGGGTGACCCAGGAATTTTTTTAATTCCAGTTCAAAGCCTATTCCTCCTACTTTTCTATTTCTCATCAAAAGGTCTTGACATCTCCTCTTTAAAATAACAACAGAAACATTGGACTGAAAGGCATGACAATTTGGGCAAATGCTCCTATGGAAGATGTTTCTTAACGTGGTTTTCAGAAGATCTCTTTAGAATAAATTGTTTTGCTCTGAAGGGGTTTGTGCTGCACAGCAGTGACAGTTAAGTGCTAAATGGAATCTCTCCATGGGCTCTGTATTACTGTTGAACAAAGCACAGAAGCTGAACACTAAATAAAACACTGTGCTTAAACACACAAATAAAAGTAAAGTTGGGAGAACAGTGGGTAATCTTTATGTTATACCTGCAAGTGTCATGTTCCAGGAAAAGGCATGCAGCTATCACTTCTTTTATGACAATAACTAGTTCTGAAGCAGTTGTTTTATTTAATTTTTTCTAACTCATGGTGAGAAATTTGAATATGTTGCAGTCAGTGAATAAATGTGTCACTCAAGTGAGTGATAGACTTTTAAAAAGAGAGCAAACTATGTGGGGAACACAGAAGATTCTGAATGAAGCTAACAAGCTACTTTTACCATTTTAAGGAGCTGAATCTTTGATATGAGACCGTATCATGGTTGTGCTTGAAATAAGGAGGAGTGGTGCCTGCTCTAAATTAGCTATTGAAATCGCACCTGGATTTTTGCTACACAAAGAAAGAAAAGTAGTCTGGATTTAATCTTCTAGCAAGCAAGCAGTGCTCCGATAGAGAAAGATCAAAATACAGAGAAACTAGAGATAAGAGGAAAAAACCAGCATAGTTCAGCAAAGACACACTCACACACAAAAAAACTCCCACAAAAAATTCACAGAGAAAAGAAGAAAAGGATTTGGATTATATTTGCTCTTGAAAAAAAAAAAAAAAGGTCCAGCAATACGATTCCAGCATTGGATGCATCTGACACAGATTCTGTGGCTGCAAAGTGTTACAGCCACTGTCAATAGAGGCCAAGGAAACCATCAGGCCTGTGTGTGGGACACAACACCTTCACCCAGGGAGCAAAGGTTGAATGTATTGTTCATGTTGAGTGGAAACACCCAGACAAGAATGAGGGATTTTTCTCTCTTTAACAATCATTTACTCAAATGAGCCTGGAGGTTTGAAGTAAGATGAAGCAGGATGCAGGTAGTGAGTAAAAGGAGGTAAAGTTATAGGGAAATGAAAAAGATGCACTAAACTGGATTTGCAAGAAATCCATAAAGATTGTATCTTGATCAGATTGCTGGGAGACAAGGGGTGAGAAGTGTAAATCCAGCTATGCCATGAAAGCACTTCAGGCAAGAGTAAAAACTTGAATTTAGTAAGATTGCTGAGAAAAATATAGAGCAAAAGAAATGATATAGCAAATCTGGTTTCCTTAAAAAAAAAAAAAAAGTATATTAACAGAAGTTTTGAAGATACAAGAAAGGAAATTTGGTTTCAGAATCTCTGTTTCTAAAATTTATCAATAGCACATCTACTTTAAATGTTTTTGAGTCTTGAATGAGATTTTCTAAATGAAAAAATGAAGTATCATTCAGCTTTAAAACCTGTGGAGCACTTTATCTCATCCCAACAACTGAAGTATGCAATTGTGGCTCCTCAGAGCAGTATCCTTCCCTCAAAAGCTTTTCATATATACATACATATCTATTTTATGGCACTCCTGATACATTTGTCTATTGTTTCAAACAATGCATCAGATGACAGTCCCACAAAGACATGGGATTATGTTTGCTCCCAACTGGAAATGCAAGGATTTATCATAATTTCTATGGGTCACAAGATCCCATACTTTGAAATTTTTGGCAACTGGTTTCTCTCATCTAAATTTAATTCAAATAATTTAAGACTGCTAACCTGCAAGTATTTTTTGTGGGGTTTTTTTCATGTTTTCAGTACTGCAGCACAAAATGAGAGCTATGGAATGTGTGCTTGGGGTAATTAATGGTGCTGTCATTGGGTCCAAAATATCCTCCTATATACCAATGGGGTTTATGCCACTTTGCCTCTCAAATTTGTTTTAATTATTGTGACAGCTCTCATTTTTCCTTTGTTAAATCTTAGTGACTGTTACTGGATATTTATTTTTAGAAGCACAAACACATTACAAAAAATACATAAGCCCACTGAGGATGAATAAAACCTCTGCATAGTAATGTTCTGGATAGTGATGTATGGCTGGTTGCAGACAGACTGACAAACTTCGGTCCTAACTCTGCATCAGGATTTTCAGGCATAGAATCCTGAGCTCAAAAGTGACTTCAGAAGTGAAATGCCCCCTTTTTCTCTCTGTGGTTATTTGGCAGCAATGACTGATATTTTTCCAGATGTGGTTAAATAGGAAAATTCATTTTATTAGTTTTAATATAATCAGTTACAAATACAATCAAGAACACCCCCTCAAGGCAAATGAATACTTTGGCTTTGCTTGTTTTTCCACAGAAGAAATTCTACCCTACTCATGTATTTTAAGCTTATTTTACATTACTTTTAAATGATATTTTAAATAGTTTGGGTTGAAATGGGCATTGATATTGATGTCCATACAGTGCAGTAAGAGTTTCCATCTGCAGGAACTACAGAACTTACCACCATTCATGACAGTAAGAAAGACTGTGCTATATTTTAAAGGGACACGCTCTTAAAAGTCCATCAAGGAAATACTTTTTCTCTCTAGACATTAGTGTACCCATACCCAGGACTGCATTATGTACAGCCACTTGTGTAACCAGGAGCCATTTCCCAGGCTCACCCCTGTAAACATGAGTGAAGCTAAATTCCCTCAGCTTCCTTGCAGTTTGCATTGAAGCTCGTATAACTTACTTGCTGTTTTTTACCAGTTGTCTATGTCAAGCTTTCATATACAAATCAGAGAAAAACATGCAAGCAACTATGATTTTTAAGGTTAAAAGACACCTTGTTATACTGTATAGCAAATTGGGTGGGTTTAAAATCCACCCCTGAAGTAGCACCAACTTGTGTTTCTTTCATCTAAACAGTTCTGTATTCCAAGGGAACCTGGGATAATCAGTAGTTTGTTACAGTCATGAGTCATAATTATGTTCTTTCTCTCTCATTTAAGTTGTTCGAGTTCATGAATTTTTTGGCTGAGAATGTCATCTTCTGTTACATGGGACTTGCACTATTTACATTTCAAAATCACATCTTCAATCCTCTTTTTATATTTGGTGCACTTGTATCCTTTGCTTTAAAGAAGTATATATCTCTGTACGTGTGTGTGTATATATATATATATGTATAAAGAATGCATGTTCCATGTGAAAAAAGTCAACAAGCAAACCAATCAGTTCCTTGAATACTAAAAATCAATATTTTGTCAATTCCAAGTAAAATCATTTATTACTTATATCCTAATAATTGCCCGAATGCATGTAAGAACATGTTCTTTGCACAGCTGCTCTTTTGCTCCTCTGCTACAGGCAAATAGCTTTAAACCAGCTGGGGAACTTTTGCCAATGGTTTAAAAGTGGGGTGGGAAATTGGGATAAGTATTGGGACACATCTGTGGGGACAGATGCAACACAAAACCTTTTTTCCTGGCTGGAACCACTGCAGATCCACAAACTGGAGAGCTGCCTCGGGACAGATGTGTGCCATAAGCAGGACTTCCCCAAAACTACTTAAATTATATGAAGTCATTGAAAATCACACAGTTCTGCTTCACTCAAATCTTTCCTTCTTTATACTCGATATCTCTAGCATAAATGGAATTATTTACACCGTCACGTGCCTAAGAGACTGGTAAGAAAATCTCTCTGTCTTTAATTCTGCCATGGTTTCTCAACAAATCTTACTTGTGCAGTGGTATAGATTCTTTTCACACGGACAATTTATCCAATGAAATTTTTTTGGCTCAGAGCAGCAGCCCTCTGCTTATCACTTTTAAACGAACTGTAATATTTTTGAAAGTTGGGATCATACTGTTTGCGTGCAGTAATTTTTATATGTAATTTCTAAATGAATAATCAGGACTGCACCAGAGCTGCCTTGGCTGCCGGCTGGGCTGGCTGGCAGCGAGCTCTGGACGCAAGACTCACTGTGTCCCCAGCAGGGCAGTGCCATCCCCTGCCCTGCACTGCTGGCACGGGCAGGCAGTAGGAGCAGCACCCTGGGAGGGGCTGTGCTGCAGAGCAGGGCAGGGACCCGGCTCTGTCCTTTCTCTCCCTGAGAGCCGGCAGCCTGCACAGGGGCTGCCCGAGCACAGGCAGAACTGGATGCTCCTAGCGCTGGTTCTCCCAAGCCATGGAGCTTCAGGGAGCTCTTGGTGCAGCTGATGGGCCACAGGTACTGCCTCTCAAACGCTTCATCTGTCCTGCAGCCCACAGTGTGTCTCAGACTGGGAGTGTCATAATTTAGCCCTGAGAGCCACAAGACAAGGGGAGGGCAAAAATATGCAAAATGTGCAAAAAGCATATATGAGGAGCTCTGCCTTTCTTTAGATCTGATAATGACCTCATGTCTCTAACTGAGGCAACTTTTGTGATAGCTCCACAGAGGAGTAATAAAGAACTTCACCAGAAGAATCTCCACAGAGAAGGGGAAGAAAAAGCAAAAAGTGATGGATATAGACAATATGAATTGCCTGGAAATAAGGCAGTAATAATCAGGTCCAAAAGCACATTTATTCTCTGCAAATTGCTGCTCAAGGAGATAATGTTATCTCTGCAATTGATTATGGGCATTTTCCTGAAGGGCTGAAGATGAAGTCACATGCCACACAAATGTGATGAGTAGTAGAGATTGAAGTGAGATGCAGTATGATGAATATGAAACCAGGATGTCTGGGGAAGGCAAATCTCTGCCACTGCACAGTTTTATTGGAAGCAAAAGGACATGGCATGTAAAACATGCCAAGATAATATCATACTTGTTTAATTACACTTCAAAAATAATTTTAGAGAAATATTTGGGTTAAGTTAAATCTGGTTTTGTCAGTAGTTTTTCCACTATTTTCCTCAACATCTTACATTTTAGGTGGCAGTTTTTGTAGCAAGAGCTTCCAACATATACCCACTTTCTTTCCTTTTGAATTTGGGTCGAAAACAAAAGATTCCCAGGAACTTTCAGCACATGATGATGTTTTCAGGTAAGAGCTATTTTGGTATTTTTGGTATTTTTCCTGTCCACATTTAATGACTGACAAAAATAGTCATCTATTGCTAGAAAAAGCCACATCTATCACAAAGAATTCATTGTCTTAAAACTCAAGGTCATCTCTTCACAGTATTGAAGCAAATGGATGCATTCTGATCAGCCTCACTGAGCTCTTGACCTATTTTAATTAATGTTTCGGAAACCCACTGCCCATGAAGCCATTGTTTTTCAGTCCATTGTCCCCCCATCTGTCTACACTTCCAGGACAATTTGGGAATACCATGTTTTTATGTTATATTGTTTTAGAGGCACCTTTAGTATACCTGAGAGTATTTTACATAGCAGCAAATAAATATCCAACTGGGACAATGTTAGCACTGATACTCAGATCAGACATGGTCTCTGGCAATTCCTTAAACTTCAGGAACAGTTTTATTGTGAAACGTGAGACTAGAATGCTTTAATTCCACAGACTTTTTCATATGTATTTCAGCTTGATATTTAATTTTATCAATTTTGTTAACCCTGTAGAATAGTAAAAAAAAAAATCAAAAATCCAGAAGAGGGAGCCATGTTCTAGTCTGATTTGCACATTATCCCCTGAACTGTTAAAGCTCATCTGGATTCCATATTTTTTAGCTTGTACAAGCTAGAAATAATTCTACTTGATTTTCTGATGCTAGTTAGGAAAAACTCACTTATAAGCGGAGAATATCTGTTCAGTAAAACACAGAAATGCAGATCCCCCAATGCTAGTGAGGATATAATTTTCTAAAATTAGAAACTCAGCACCTTTTTTGCTTCATTTTCCTGTTTGTTATGTAAAAATTTATTCCACATTTTTATGGATAGAAGTTCTTGATTGACATCAGCGATCCATTTAGCCAGATAACAAGTGAAATACAATGTGCTGCATTTCAAGCTTCCTCATCAGGACTACTCCACATCAGGGGGCCTCATTTATGCCTATGTAATTCCAGCTCTCTAGAGAGCAACACAGCAGTTCATTTCTATCCCCATTCAATCCTTCTGCTAAAAGCTGCCACTGAAAATGTCAGCTAATTCCAGCGAGACTGGAGTGAGGGATGATGACACATCCAGCAGGAGCTGCCTTTCAGCCCCACTGCTCCCCTGCGACTGTTCCGTGGGTAACTTGTATCTGTAGATCCCTCTAGTAAGCCTAGCAGGTGGCCAACTAGACAACAGCATGAAAAATAGCTTCATATCATTTGGTATCTAGTTTCTGGGCTCCATTTTGGCTTTTGGTTTTTATCAGCTGAACTATAGAATGAAAAACCTTCTGAAATCTCTCTTATTCTTTAACTTTTTTGTCCTCCTTTTCTGCAGTCAAATTTCATTCTCCACAGAACAGGAGCAGAAAGTAGCCTGCAGCCAGCAACTGAGAACAGAACATGAGAACTCACACACATTAGCTTTCCAGGACAATCTGGCAGCTGAGAACTGAAACAGTACTATTGCAGGCTTCTAAAATGTAAATGTTAAAATTCTCAGAGAAGTAATTTTTAACTATTTTCAAAGAAAAAAAAACTCCGTCTTAGAGAAAAACGTCTTTATATTATAATAAAGTAATGGCATAATCTGCAACTGTAGTAATAAAGACTGTCTCTCACACTGCCAGCAGCTGCGCACTTCACAGAGCACAGGATACACAGATTTTCTGTGTAATTCTATTTTTTAGGCTGCACCAAGGTTTGTGCTTAGTTACCAGTAACATTCTTAGTGCTATAAACTGATCATACTGCATAGTCACAAACAGAGAGGACAATGACTGCCAGAAGAGAGATGCATTTCTGATGAGTAAACAAGACATTGAATTCGAGTTTGAAGGAAAACATTATCTACCAAAGATCAGCAGAAATAGTCATAGAACAGTTTGGGTTGGAAGGAACTTTTAAAGGTTATCTAGTCCAACACCCTGCAATGAGCAGGGGTATCTTCAACTAGATCCAGTTGCTCAGAGCCCCATCCAACCTAACCTCGCGTATTTCCACGGATGGGGCACCTCAGTGTGTGTTTTACCACCTGCATTGTTCTGGTTCAACAGAACAGCATCAGGTTCTAGTTGGTCACATTCACCACAGCATCACACGTTCAGATGTAGAAAACAAGGCATTTGGGGTTAGTTTTGTTTTCTATGCTATCATTACCAAATCCACCAAACATTTACTGCTTGTTTTACTGCCACAATCACCAAAATGATTGCAGAGAAAAATTGCTGAGAAAAGCAATTAAGGTCAGGCAAGTACACTGTTCATTAGCATTTGATTATACCTTACTCTGCTAAGAACTGTCCTGAAGTCATTAAGTTCTGCTTTTTGATGAGCATTAATACAGTTGAGAAAAGGTGGAAGAGTTAGGCTTGGAGGTGGCTTATGTAGCATTTTGATTTATCACATTCTTTATCTGCTTCTGCCACTCCTCTAACAATACATTACAGAGGGTGGATTCACTTCTACAACTGTTTTAAATCATGATTCCTGATAACATTCCGTCGTAAATGAAAACTTGATTAGTCTTTTATACAAGGACTAATTAAGCCTGAGCTTCTCAAATTAAGTGGAACATCAGCTAAAGTGAACAGTCCAGCAGTCTCTGCTCATGTGAAAAAGAGACATTTTAAAGTTTTAGATTTTATAGCACCTTCCACCCTTCTTCCAACATCTTTATTTACTTTTTACTCTGCTTTCCTCTTCTCTATAACACATAAACAGGCAACAGAGAGGCTTGTGGGACACAGTGCTGCAGGGGTGGTTGCTGTTAATATAAGGCATTACAGCAGCAGTGGAGTCTGAAAAGGATGAACACAAATGCAGAATTAAACCAAAAGATGCCAGTGTACAGGCAGCTGTTGTGCAGGCATTTACATCTGCACACTCATACAGACACAGAGGTGGGAAGTGTCAATGTGAACCTTTCCAAAAAACATAGAGATGTAAAGAAATAAGCCAAATAGGAAAGAAAGCAAGGAAGAAAAAAGAGTAGAGAACTACAGTTGAAACCAAAACACCAGATCTACCCTAGGAAAGTCTTCTCTCCCAGCAGATTCTTCTCACACCAACAACAAACACTCCAGCCCTCACAGGCTCTTCAGAGGGCTGGGTTTGGAGAGGTGTCTGTGTGGGATGTGGGCAAAGGATGGCTAACAGCCCAGCAGGGCACACGGTTCTGTTCTTTGGGAGCTTAACCCTGGTCTGGTTTGCTTTGAAGACTCTGGCACATTAAAGAATACTGTTTAAAGATGAATCCCTAATGGCTGGCACAAAAAAAAATCTATTAGGAAATCTGTGATACAGCCCAAGGATGAATGGATTAACAGAGATGTGGAGCTGCTGCCAGTGCAGCATCTCTGAAACATGAGGGGAGAGAATATCTGCAGATGGTTCATCAGAGTTTATCCTTCTACCACACCACTCTCTCCAGTTGTAGCTGAGGTACCAACATCCACTGCATCCAGTCATTCCACTGGGCTTTGTTGGCATTTTCCCCTGAAGTTTACAGAAAATCTAATCTAAATTTCAGTCTATTTCAGTATCTCAACATTTTCTGAGGTTGTTAAAATTCCCTTCCTTCATTTGTATTATTACCGGGAAAGTATTTTGAGATATATGTATATATAGTAGTATTCCTTGCTTCTCATTGAGTCTTTACATTTTAGGTGGATTCATCTGCTTCACACTGCTTTACTTGGAAGCAAATGCTTAGTTTGCTTATTTATTTTACTTTAGACATGTCTTTAGTTGAAACTGAATTATCTCTTATAGACTGTGTTGAGTCTTTTATAAATGAAAAATGCAGTGAAGTCACTCACTATTTTTCTAAACTGAAGAAACAGCCATTCCAGTGCTCAAGAAGTAGAAACATATTAATTAACTTATATAGACATAGATGATATAGATAGATATAGATATTTATATAGATGATACAGATACAGATATATCCTCTCTTACAAAAAGAGATGTTCTAGATTTAAAATTGAAGGTGTGATGCAATTGTGGAAAGCAGCACTGTTTTCCATTGAAACGTAGCTGGTTTTATCATCCAGATTACCACTATAACCACTGAAAAAAAGACCATTTCAATAGTGGTTCATTCCTTCCTCAGATACATGTTTAAAATGAGCTAATATTTTTTCCCTGTAAGAAAATAGTAAAGCATCTGCATCCTCAGAGACGTCTTTTACACAAAAGCAAAGCCAAGGACAACCCCAGTGTCTGTCTGTGGTGTTTTGAACCTGCTGCCACTGAGTATTTTCAGATAGTGCAACTCCAGTCTGCTTCTTCCTTGCAGAAATGGCTTTGTGCTGTTCCCTGGATAAACTGCCCAGCTTCTCTACCAAATAATTCACATTCTAGCTATGTAATCTTGAAGAGCTTTGGAGTTCTAGGACAAAAATAGCTGCATTTAGCAGTTAATTAAATGATTCTGCATATGTCATCAGTGCCTTACAAGAGGTTTGATTACTAGATTTAGTCTCTCAATACTTGCAAAGTACTTTTTGGATTCAGTCTGTATTGCATACACGTAATGACTTTGCTCTCTACACTTATTTTGTAAATTTTTTTTTAGAAAACAATAAAGTACATTTAAATAGATAAATGAAAGGCATTGGAAAATACAGAATATTATTTGTATTATGCATGCTGAGGGCTGCAGGCACTAGCAGACTTTTACCCCCTCGATTTTTAAACATGGCACTGTGTGAAGACCTATTTAGTCACCTTATTACTACCTATGGGGCTTTTTCTAAAAATTCATTTAGCTGTTTTCACCACCTTTGTAGTTTCTTGTTTATTCAGTCCCTGTAGGTGTATAATTCTAAAACTATTATAATGTTTAAAGTGCATTAATTTATTCTGCATCACTTTTTATATATTTAAAGTCATCTTTGTCTACCTATTCATCATTTTTAAGTCCTATTTTTTCTGACTAATCTTAGAACATTAGATTATTTTAAAGGAATTTTAAAGAAATATTCTATATTTTCAAGGAAGAAATGAGTAGCATATTTGGGTACAAATTTTAATGCCAGCCCTCTTTTGCACTGGCTCCTGACTTCATGATTAGTCTCCCTTAACACAAAATAGAGATTTCTTCTTTGATCTGCATTAAATTCAGATTACTACTTAATTTGCAGTTATTCAAGACAAAGAATTCAGTGGACGTAAAGCAAACATGATTATTGTGTGAGTATGAGAGTACTTTCATTGTTCACTTTTGCAAAGTTGCTGCATTAACTCCCACCCTTTTAGTTAGCACAATTTAGTATTTTATAAGCAGAATTATGATCTGAAAATTTCCTCTGCCCTTGGAACTGAGTTTGGACTGAAAAGACTAAAATTCTGTCTCTCCATCACATTAAGTTCATCATCCTTGTCTTTTCTCAGGTTTACGTGGTGCGATTGCATTTGCATTGGCCATTCGAGACACAGACTCCCAGCCCAAACAGATGATGTTCACCACAGCCCTGCTGATTGTGTTCTTCACAGTCTGGGTGTTGGGGGGGGGCACAACACCAATGCTCACCTGGCTGCAGATCAGGTTAGTACTGCCTGTACAGCATCAGCCAGCAAAATGGAACAGGGTCCCTGTGGATCCATCACTACATTCTTACAACTTTCTAATGCTTACATATGCACTTTCTATGAGCTTTAGCATGCACATAGGAAGTATTTATCTACCTGTTAAAGGCTCCAGACCAAAAGGAACAGGTTCTTCCCAAGTTTGTTGTGAATTTAGACCTAAGTCAGATACACGCTTGTTTCCTAAGAGTTTGTTTCACTACTGCTCCTTATGAACATTGTGAGTAAATGTTAGTAGTGTCCTCCTCACTGCTGAAGAAAGAGCTAAAAAGGCAGATTTTGCTCTCATCTTAAGATCTGTAGTTATTACACAAACACGTAATAAATCGTATATTTCTGTTTATAATGTGAATATGCTGGAAAAATCTACCTCCACTGGTCCCTTATTCAGGCATTAATTTATTACAAATTATTTTATATATTCTTCTTTACTGTATTTTTTAAAAATTACTTCATAGTCACTGGTATTTACAGAGAGCAATGAATGACAAAGAAGGTTAAATGACAAGAGAGAGGGAAATAGAAAACTGGAGTAAAAAGGATCTAATTTAAATGCAGTGTCCTTCCAACTGTGCTTTTTTGAAACCCGACTTTTAATAATGAGTGTACTCATGCTGGTTACTGATTCTGGTTACTTCACAATCCATTCAGAACTCCCTGCTGTGATTTGCAAGATCACCACAAAAAACCTCAGTATTGAGATAGGCCTGCAATTCATAATTCCTTATCATTTATTCTATATATAGCATATGTTTTCCTTGTTTACAAAATTATGTCTGATTACAAGCCTTCATTTCAGATTCCTGCTATAAAATAGCAGCTGAAGATTACCAAATTGGGGCTTTTACAAAAAGCATAGTTAAAACTTGCAGACAAAATGAGGAGTAGCATACAAGTGCACTGGATAAACATAAAACGCAGGCATCCATATACAGTGTGGAGGCTTTCTATTTCTGTGACAGTTTGATTCTTCTTCATGACATGTCTCATGTCCCGTAATGTCAATCAAGGCCATTACAGTTTGGATACACTCTGGCACTATCAGTCATCTTCCTGAGATTTGCCACTTTTTCACTGTCAGTCAGCAAGAGTTTTTCTGTGTGGCAATGGAAACGTGGGTGAGCAAGAGCATTCTCATTACATCTTGGGGACCAAATCAATCTGGGTTTCTATAACAGGAGATAAGAAATAATTCTGAGAATACAGTAAGGGAAAAGGCTGTGAGCAGTAGTCACATATGCAGTGTAAGAACTTGGGTTACTAGATGCCTGTCCTGGTTTAGCTCTCTAGGGAATTTTTAAATTAAGATTGTCAAGTGCTTTCACTAACAAGCAACTGAATTGGATGCAATGGCATTTCTTCTTCTACTTAGTGCTACCCAGAGGTGCAAAGCTCCCCAAGAACACAAGTGAGGGGCTGACTCTCATATTAACTGTTTATACTGTTCAGTGCATGTGCCTATTTCTCTAGCCTATTTGATTTCACCAAAGACACTGAGAGTAGATAGTCATTATTGATTTGAAATGCTCATCTCTGAGAATTTCCTCTGAATCCCATCAGATGTGCCAGACATTTTTACCAATCAAATGAATTGGTTTTGTAATCAGGATATATATTTTCTTATTATAACGCTATTAGGTCCATAATTTCCACTTAATTTCTTGACATTGGAACATACATCTTCATAAATTATAAGGAGGTCAAACTGAGATAAAATTTTAAATAGACATTTTTAATTACAAATGTATCTTGAGGCTCTGATTTCTCCTTCTAGTGAAGATATTTAATTGTCTTTATAATTTATGACACCTCAGTATGGAATTTTGTCCTTAGCTACCAGCATTTGTCTTTTTAGTCTTAAGTAATTTTGCTAAGTAATTGTATTTAAAGGTGGTGGTAATTCATGACAATTGACACTTGTATGGATTCAAGCAGATGAGTTTGCTGAGGAAAGATATGGAGCTGTGGCTAATGACACCAGCTTGCTTGGTGTAGACCCCCAGGATGCTGGCAGCTGTGCCTGAGCAGCAATTCTGAGCTGCATCTATCCCTATGATTCTTTAGGAGAGAAAGATGGTGTTTTTCAAGATAGTTCATAGGGTTCAGCTCACAGAGCCAAGGGAAACTGCATTACAAGTACAAAAATTATATGATTGTCTCTGAAGAGATTTATTGGAATGGGTTGGTGTGTCATCAATTACAGAAAAAAAGGGGTGAAGCCAGGGAAATGCTGCAACCACGGCTATAAGCACAGAAGAGAGGGACTGGTCTCACAGCAGCCCTTTGTGTTCAGCTGATACAAACGTACCTCAGCCTCCATCCCAGGGCAGTTTGAAACTCTTCTGTGTGATTCCCCAGTGCTTCAGGGAACCAGATCTACCACTACTGGTCAAATCCAAAGCACAGTCCTAGCTCAGTTAACCTAAACAACTAAAGTTGTTTATCTTATCAAAATAAAGTGCTTACAGGAAGTTAAAAATATATGAATGGTCACAGTGACTACACTGGCTTTCCCTGCATAAACTACGAGTTTCTGTATAGATAAACCTTCTCAAGAGAGAATGGTCAAAAGCAGCATGATCAAGCAAATAACAGTCCCAAGCTAAGTGTGGTTTTTTTGCCAATTTTTCATCGTAAAATGATTATCCAGCAGATAATGTATTTAACTGAACTGGAGGCATTCAGAGACTAATAGAGAGGAGCATGTGATTTCTGAATCTATTCGGATGGATTGAATCTTATTCACATAGGCTCTTTTGTGTCCCCTCTCACTCTGTGAAATAGCCTGCAGTTCCTATCATTATTTCAGGAGATGCAACTCCAAACTTCTCAAGGTCAATCAACTCAGTCTTATCCTAGTGATAAATGCTTGAGCTTATATGGTATAGACCAACTTACCCACAGTTTGGTTATAAAATGTAAATAAATCTATCATCCATGCAGTTCAAGATATGTAAAAATAACATTTATCAGAAAGAACTCACAATATATTTACCATTTCAATATATTTACCATTTGCTCTACCGTAGTGCATTACAGTGTTAGGGCAGAAAACAGTACTAAAGATCTATACAGCCTTCTTGCTGTGTATTACTGCCCACATATTATACCATGTTTCAATTATTTATTGCACTCTCCATAATTTACATTGTGAAGTTCTCATAACAGTGACCAGGACTCTTGGCGTATAAGGGAATAGAACAATGAAAATTTTTTAAAAAGAGTAGGAATGAAACTTCTTCTGGAAAATCAATCTTTGTCTCCATAATAACTGGAATTTCCATAATTTTACCCCTCTCCTCACAGCAATAGCATCAGATCTGCGCTTTTCTTTTTCAGTTAAAATTTAACATAACATAAATATAATCTGTCACTATTTTTAGAGAAAAGATTAGGATGTGTCCTCAGAGATAACTACCAGTTGATTTATTCCAGATATATGTAAGGCTTATACAACACTTGCAAATTGCTGCTAAAGCACATAGTAAGATACACTATCAAAACTAACCATGTGCTACCGAAAAAGGCTCAACTTCCACCTCCCTTTTAGTGCAGCAGTATCAATCAGTTATGTCACAAGAAACAAGCACCGCTAAAAGCTTTTGTAAAAAAATGTTAAATGGATCCCAGGAATTCATTATGTTTATGAAAGTTAAGAATTCTATTTCCCTTTATTTAACAAATGAATTCTATTAAAACATATATTCCTACTTAAACTCTATCTTGAATCTAAGAAAAGTCTTAGAAAGTCTTAAAGACTTGGAAATATGACCTGTTAATGACAGAATTTATGTCTACATGTGTCTATATGTCAAAACACAGTTTTAAAAGAAAACCATACCAATAATTCTCATTTTACCACTGCATTTATTCATTCACAGCTGCCTTCAAAATAAGTCTTAAAATTCTTGGCAAAGACTGAAAATTTCTTAACTTTGTTCTAAAAGAATGAAACATATACTTTTTGGAAATGTCTTATTTATTTTAGGTGTCTCCTTTCTAAACACCTGAAACTCTTGAGTTTCAGAGAGTATTGAGTGTTCCCTTTCTGAAAATAAGGCCCTATTTAAAAGTTCCCAGTTGTCTGGTGCAGCAACTGGTGCATTTCCTAGCACAGAGGCACATGCACAGTGTTTACAGCATTATCAGCTGCCATGCTGTAATGTAATTTAGGAACTGGCTGTGCCATGTTCCTAAATAATACATTGTCTTTTGACTTATCTGAGAGTCGTAACAGGAAAAAAAATTGCCCTTACTCCCCATGTGAAAGGAGTGCAATATTCAGTTCTTGGCAGACAATGAATAAACCTGGATCAGCGTTTGAGAATAATTTTGTGATACATCAACACCAAAACAGAGATAGTCATTTAAGTTCACAGTCAAATTGAAGTATTCAATAAATGTGCCTTCCGACATGTTAAGTATTACTTGCTAATGTTTTTGGATATATGATTCCCTTCATTCTCCATGCTCTAATTAAAAATGGAGAGCTACATTTTACAGTAAATCTGCAATGAGAAGTTTGAGGATAAATGTTTCTCCTGACAGGCAGAGCAAAAATTCAAAACTGTTAATAAGACATGTCCTATAAAAGCATTGTGCTAGGTATTAGGTCTTGTTTTTTTATCGTCACCTCCTGTGTAAACTTCAAGGGATTTCCAGGCTCTTTGTGCATCTCTTTGCAGCAATTCTTCAGTTAATAGAAAGAGTTTAATTTTGCATTGTAAATAAATACCAAGCAGCACTGAATAGTAACTTTTACTACTGTGCCTAGCTGACCATTGCTTTTCATAAATGTATCTTAGAAAAGAGCTGTCTGTGTGCCTGGCTGCCCTTAAAATCACACCATTTCTAGTTCACCTAAAACTTCAGTTCCAAACATCCAACTTTCTGTAAATACTGAGGCCTGGCACACCACATTTTTGGGGGGATGACCACGGCTGACCAAACTCACATTCTCAGCAAAAGCATCTCACTCAGCAGAAGTAGTCAAGATTTTGGCTCCTTCACTATCCAATACTTTGTTTCAATATCAAAGACTAAGGCAGTGTATATGTTTACCAGAATGTCTTATTAGGGATGTAGATGGGCAGTAGGATGAAATGCTCTGCCTTGACTGTGTTTGACTTTGGCTGTCTACCACAAAGAAAACAAAAACCTGGTTGGTAGAATATGATTCCGTGTTTATCTCAGCTCTTAAACAACTAGTTATAGACTGCTGAAAGACAGAACTTTATGACAGAGCAACCACAGTAACGACATGATCTTGGCCAGGATTATAGCACTACTGTTTCAGTAACAAAAATATTCTTTTCATTGTTCCCAAATCCTATAGTAGCATTCCCTGTGCTGAGCTGTGTTCAAATGGCTGCTGCAGAAAAGAACGGTCTCCTGGCAGGTGATCTGGGTAAGGAGGCTGCAGTCAGATGAGGCAAGGAGGAATGATCCTGTTGCCTGGTTAAGAGAATATTGTGCTGCATTGCTGAGTTCTGCTGTGCTCATGGAGAAGAGCATGAGGTAGTACATCTCCTTACAGCCATTTCTTATGAACTAGATTCAAACTACAGCTCGATCTCTAGTGCTTCTCATTTGTTCCTAAATTAAGGAAACACATCTTGGCTTTCCTTTCATCTCCACATGGGCACACAAGGATTATTCTTCCTGAAACATGGCTAGTCCATGAGACACTGAATGTATCAGCCAAAAGTGTGGGTACATATCTTCGTATGATCCATAATTCAGTACTTCGGAATTTTTATGAACCTTGTTAATTGTTTTGCTTGTATTCCTTTGAACACATTTTCCTGTCACCATATGTCAAAAAGGAGGAAAGTCAGTTTAGAAAAGGTTTAGCTAAATGTTTTTTCCTGGCCTTGGCAAGTTCTCCCTTCTATAACTGTGTCCTTTTGGGTCACATTTCCTCTTGAGTCCTGGAAAACAGTTTAGTTGAAGTGAAGCATCTGTTATTTACTGTGGAAAACAGAATATTCAGCTGTAATTTGTGAGTGACCACAACATAGAGATGAACAGTGCAATTAAAGGCAGGATATTTTCAAGCATAGTTGTATTTCTGTGGACTTCGTATTGGTTATTATTTTGTTTTGTGTTTAGAATAGTCATCATCAGCCTAACTGGTGTTCCCTCTCAGTAACAAATATAGCTCCAATAAACAAAGTTTGATCTGGTTTGCAGGGTCATATTGCTCTTTAGCCATGGTACAGTATGTATTTAAAATCACACTGCAATAAACACGCCTGTTGAGAGGCCAATTTCAGCCAAGTCTCTTCAGCCCACTGAGGTTTTTTTCACCCCGATACACTTTCAAGAGAGATCACACTGTCTTTGCCTGGAAAAGCATTTAATCATAAAAAACCCCCTCCGAAATCCAGAAACAGATGTAGTTTAATGAAACAAGTCTAACCATAAATGCTGCAACTATTTTTTATTAACAAATGCTGCCCTTAGCTGGCCAACTATCTGCTCCTGTGAACATCCACAGGACAGTCTTCTGCCTGTCATCTTTTATACTGATGATAGTTTGAATATTCCTGCATTACCGCTAATGGCATATACATAAGAAAACTGTTGCTGACCCCCAGGCTCTCCTCAGCATTAGGATATTACTGATCTATGTGCAGACTCTCAGGTCACAAAATCTACATTGCTGGTTAAAAGGTGATTTTCACAATTGGGAAGAACACCTTGAAAATTATTCGAGGACAACTAAACTAATAAGGAAGCTTTAGTGTGTCCATGGACAGCCCAAAACAAAGGCTCAGAGGACACACTGTCCCAGAGTTATTGAAGGAGCATTATCTTCAAGATATATCATTTTGCTGATGAGCTCCATCATTGTTCGCACACAATATTCTGTAATAATATAAAATTATTATTATTATACTATTATTATTATGAATTGTTATATTATTATTGTTATAAAATAGTAATTTGGGATTGACATGGGAAACCGCAAGGCTGCCAGTCATTCTCTGTCCACCCAGTAACCGACCAGCCCAGTAGGGTGGGGAACAGCTGGTCCAGGAAGACAGTGGAAAAGGCAGAGTTCTGACTTCAGATATTGGACATAGAGCCACTATAATAACTATCTGCAATTTCAAGTTTAGCCAAGCACGTTAAAGATCATTGTGATTAAGCATTTGAATAATTTGTATTATAATTCATTGATTCCTTGTGACATGGGCCACATAAAGCAGAAGATCAGATTCTGGTTTATCACTTTCTTGCACTTGATCCCCTGTAGAAGCACAGACTAAAATACTGGGTTAGAAAAGAGTCAAAGATCTTATTTTAATATAAAAATACTGCTACATGTGACACTTTTTCTTTGGTTGGTGATCTTTGAAACCAGTTCTGGATTGGTGGGTATGTAAGCACATCATGTGTAGTAACTACAAGAAATAGCAAATGGTCAGGAGTTCCTGACTGAAGTCATATTAGAAAGGCATTCTGTTTCAAACCCAGAGGTGGTCAACATCACACATGAAATTATCCTTGAGCAAAGAAAGCATTTCTTGGGGCACACTCACACTGAAAGGGTTAACACAATAGCTGTTTTTGTAATGGTAGCTAGAGCACGATAACCTGGGAAATGCTATAAATCAAGAAGCACTATAAAATTGGACATTAAATGTATTGGATGATATTATGAAAAAAGAAATTGGATAATTTCCTTTCATTTCTATCTGAAAATGAGAAATGATCCAAGTAATGAATCTCAGTGATCTCCTGAAATGTCTGTCATTTATTTCCAATGTACTTCGCTGCAAAGATAAGGTGTGCATTTGATCTCTCACAGTTATTCACCACAGCATTTTGCCTGAATGGCACTAAGCAAGATTTATAAACATTTGTGCTTGATAACAAAATAAAAGACTGAAATACAGAGGACTTGAGCTTTCTGACTGCAGCTGTGAAGGTAGTCCAGGGCAGATGTTGAATAGGAGACTTTGAATTGCAATTGTGGCTCGTGCCTGACTTGTACATGACAACAGCTATCAACTCTGTTGGTCTTTATTGGCCAGAGGGGACTAATTTTGTGCACAGTCTCCTAACAGGGCAGACAGTTAAATCCCACTGCACGTAGCTTGTATTTGTAGCTCCACACAGCTATTGAAAACAGAAAAAGAAAGATATGAAAGATACGCTTTTGTTGCTAGAATATTTGATACAGGAGAGAAGGAAAATTACACAACAATAAAAGATTCATCCTTTCAGTTTACTAGCAACAAATGGTAAGATGAACTCTCCACAGCCCAAAAGCTCTGAATAGTTTATAGACATTTCCAGAAAACTATAAATAAATCTACAGTTTGGAATAGAATCCATCCAGCTGGATTTGTGTCAATTAAACTGTTTAGTTTATTCTATTTTGAAATACTGTTGCTTTGATATGTCTAAATTTTCTTCCATTTAATGCAATAATTTTTTTCTCCCATTAAAACTTTTCTCCTTGTCATACAAAAGGTGGCTGCTATACAGCAGTCCACATGATGAAGTTCTTCAAATTACAAATAAAGAATCAAACAAACCTGTCTGGAAATAGTGCTAGGGAACATCTTAATTATTAGGAACTTTGGAATGAAACTGATGATTTATTGCTTTCTACCAAAATATGCCAAATTAATCTGGAGCTCTAACTAATCTGTCAGAATTAAATTGGTGAACACATAAACCCATCTTATTTCAAGCATATATCAAAACTGTACCATTTGAAGGTAAGCAAAAGGTACAGAAAAATAGTTTGAGCCTTTAAAAGTTTGAGATAAATATGTGGTATCCAACTGGACTCTACTAAAAATAAGAATCATATTTACTAAGATGAATCTTATATTCCTGATCTGTAAGTACTGAACAAGATACTGCTTAATTCTATTATTGGTCAGAGACTGTTGCTTTCTGCAAAATAAGTGCTCTCAGTACTCACTGAACTCTCATATTTTAAGAACTGGGTGATACTGACAGCTGGACTAAAAAAACAGAAGGGCCTGGAATGGTTTCCACATTTGTTAGTGTAGTGGTTTTGTTCGCATTTGTCCCTTTTGTGAGATAAAAATAGGGAGAAATACAAAGCAGGCACCACACTTTAAAGAATGCAATGAAGTTTATTACTAAAACTAAATAGTAAGAAAGAAATAAGAAGGAATTAAAGCATAAACCCCCTTTTCCTTCCAGCACCTCCCCCCTTTTTACCCAACTCACACAAAGGACAACACACCATCCTTTTAGGTCAGCATTATCAGTTCTTAAAAGTTTCTCCACTATTCAAGGTAAAAAGGTTTCCTTTGCTTTACGTGGTTTCCCAAACTGCTCCAAGGGCAAACAGACCCCACCCGAAAATTCCGCTGCCGTCAAAAACAATCTCTCCCATAAATCTTGCAGTCCTGCTGAACTGCCAGCATGGGCCACACGTGGGGTGTATCTCGTTTTAAGGATAAGCATCTTGGGGTGACTGCTCAACAAGCAAACTCTAGCTTTTTCACAATATTTTTAGAAGTCTTTTTATAGCTTCAAGGTGACCTGGCATGGTCACTATTACTTTTCCCACAGGCTGCACACAAAAGTTTTATCCCCCCATGTTTTTAAGTGGATTATAGAGAAGAGAACAGNAACACCAGAGGGAAGTTCCTGCCTCTCCCCAGGGTTTAAATATGCAAATTTCAGAAAGCGCTATTAGTCCAAACAATTGTCCATCAACCCAGGTTCAAACCACAACAGTTAGTTTGCATAATTTCCAAAGTGTGTACATTCATCTTTCTCCTATTTTACTTGACTAAGGATACTAGAATTTCTTCAGCAAGAAAATATGAAATGAATGGTTCATTTAGAAGGGATGAAAGTTTTCAGCATGACTTAAAATATCATTTCAGTATGAAAAAAACCCCAAAATTTTTCAAACTTTCTCGGGTTTTTTAACCTTTCCTGTGGTTTTCCTTCGTCTTATCAAATATTCCAAAAAGTGCAAAAGCACTTCATTCTGTTTTTAAACTGTACATGAAGAAAAAATTCCAAAGCATGCCTTGTGTCTTCCAACAAGAATAAAGGTGCTAACTGGGAAGACTTGGGGTCTTAGGCAACATATGGACTGTGACAAAAATATTCTAACTAAATAGTGAACCTAAACAATAAAAACATTACTGGGTACATCTGGATTTGCAGAGGAACTTTTGTGACAGAAGAGGAGTGTGACTTCAACTTTCAGGAAACTCGCAGTTCTTGTGAAACATTCCTCTGGAAATTCGGAACTTTGTGTTCTTTTTTGAAATGTAGAGTGAAAGGACAGGTCTGGCATGCTTGATAGCAAGCCTATCAAATTGTTCCAGAATTAGTTGAATGTGAAAAGTTAATTAAAGCAGATATTAAGTAATCGAGGCTCTGTATGGCAGTCTTGGCTTTTAGCTTTTAATAAACAGATAATTACAGTGTAATAGAGACTTCTCTATAGTGAGTTATCAGAAACAGCCCAACAGTGACTGGCTGGTCAGTACATTGATGAGCTTTAAATGAGAAAATTACCTCTTATCTCAGCAAGAAGTACTTGATTTCAATGCCCTTAAAAGTATATTCTGCTTCTGCATTTTTTACTTCTTCAAATAGATCCACCATTTTGTTATAATGACAAATAATATATAAAGGAATCTTCAAAGCATACATAAAATTCTGGGTTTATAAATCAAAAATATTTTCTTTGCAAATAAATATAGAGAAAAGATGTTTAACAAAAGTTTATATAAGTGCTGTTTATGTAAAATACCCAAACAGGAATTCTAAGAAACCACACTTTGCTGATCTAATCTTACAAGCAGACAAGGTGTTGTATAGTGTGACCTTGGAACTACCCACTTGCCTTTGCTTCTCACTTATTCATGAGCACTAAGCCTGGTCAGGAATCACAGCGTAGGTTCAGGGAGTCTGCCTGCATCTTGATCTGAGTCTTAATCAGTCCTCGAGCTTTTCTAATCTCTACCCCACAGGACTCCTACAAATGCCATGGCAGCCTGTTTTAACCTTTTTTAACCTTTTCTCTCCAGCAGGAGAAGCCGTGCTCTCCCTCTGGCCTGCTGCATCCACAAGTGGCATGGGTTTGGTTTGCTTCCTCTGCCTCACTCAATTTCTTCCACCTTTCTGGAAGAATTCTAGCCCAAACCTCGCCAGTTCTGTGTGTGCATGCATATGCATTATGAGGTGAGGAAAACAGAGAAGTTAGAAAATTATTTTAATTCACCAGAAAATGAGATAAAATTATTATTTAGACTGGTGGCTAATGTGTTCACTAAGGAGGTGTCAGCTTCTGTCCAAGTAAGTGTTTCTGTTCCATTTAAAATGAGTTATCAACTAAAATACAGTCATCTTCTGCAGAGTCAAGTTCAGAACCCAGGTCTTCCAGTACCGTATTCAGTAGTCAACAGAAGAATGATTCCTCACATGCTTTCTGATCTAGTCACCCTTATATACACATATATTTGAATTCGAATTCTGTTTGCTCAACTTAATTCCAAAAGACAGTCTGCAGCCAATGTACTTTCTTATTTATGCTCGATGCAATACTGGGAAAAGAAACATTGAATTCTCTGTCAGAGCATTTCTTCGTATTGCCTTATCACTTTGAAATCTAAGACATAATTGATATGTGCCACTTTGCTATCACTTACATTGAAAATCAGAATTATAAACAAGTAACAAGCTCCCCAAGTTAGATTAAGCAAATGTCGACATATTACAATTATGTCAATACATATATCTCAACTTGCATGTTCCAGAAAGGAGTAATGATACATTTTAAGAAGTAAAATTATTTAATCTGTTCTTTGTTTCCCAAAAGAAGGGAAGAAGGCTCTTGCCCTTCCAGATGTAGATGCGGCACATGCTTTAGTTGTGGACTTGGCAGTGCTGGGTTAATGGTTGAACTCAACAATCTTAAAGGTCTTTTCCAACCTAAATGGTTCTGTGATTCTGTGGGGTGTTTTAGGCATTAGACTTGTTTTAGGACTTAGACTTGCCTTTCTGCTCTGAAGTTTACTGGCTCTGCTCAGTAAGGTAGGAACCAGAAGCCAATGCCAAAGTATCACATATTTATGAATACACCGACAGAAATATCACATTGCCTGAAGTCATTGGCCACAGAGAAGTACTTAGAACCCCAGGAAAGCTGTATGGCACTGGAGAAATGGGGACAGATCCTGAGCTGGTGCAGGCTGTCATAATGACATTCATTTATTTTCTTGGCCTGTAGGCAGAAGTATACTATGCTTTCAGAATCCCTGATTGAGGCAATTTCTCACTCTACTTTCTCACTTTGTCTCCTTAAACTCATGCAAGCTATTGCTTTCCTTGTCATCACCACTAGAATTCAGATGTTGGGTCATATTGCCACACAGAGCTGTTTATTCTTGTTTTTACAAGAAGGCAATGGGAATAGGGTCCCTTTCTTAACCATGATGCAGCAAACATCTCCCAACACACTGGAAAGCAACAGAAGAAGCTTAAATAAAACTATGAAACTTCATAGCACACTCCCTATCTCATCCTCCCAGCACTTCTTTTCCCCTGCACTCATTTTAAACTTCAACTGGGTGCTTCAGGCTTTTTGCTCAAGCTGTATATGGCTATAAAGAGAAGACAAAACAAAATTTACATAAAAAACCCCAAACACTAGAAACTTTGAAGAGTGTTTTTAAATGCACTTGTGAAAAGATAGATTTTATTTCATTAAAATGAAAATGTTTTACCAGTGTTTCCCAATTAATAAGTACTATTCAACAAAGGGGTGAATAACCTTCTTCCTGGGTGCTTATGAAAAGCTTGCAAAGAGAGGTGCAGGCAGTGTAAAAATAATATCAAAACAGCACATGTTTATGGGACAGCCCCCAGCAAACAAGGCAAAATGCCAATTTGGTTTATTACCAAAAGAAAATTAGGAAATTTTTGACTTGAGATCAACAGAATCAGCAGAATTGAGAGGTTTGCAGCCACGGTTGAGTTGCTGAAACAAAAGGAAAAAACCAACACTGCCATGTGAAACCTTTGCTTTGCCAGAATAAGAATGCTCAAATACAAAACAAGTACCTGACATTTCCTCAATTCTCCTGAATATCATGTAACTCAATGCAAATATATGTATACAAGTTGAATTTCACCTATGTTAGGGCATCAGACCTGAGCTTCTGGATCATTTACATTCCATTTAAGCTCTTATTCTCTTCAAATAAATGAATTTATTCCCAAGTCATAAAAACAACATGGAACAGCACAAACACTAGATAAAGGGAAGCACACCTTTCCAGCACTTCTACAGTCACTCTGTCAAAAAGACTATTGTGTTTTAATTGATATTTGCTATATCAGGTGGATATAATCTATGTAGGTTTGGGAGTTTAAATGGTATAGTAAAAAATTAAATAAAGTGGGTGTCTTTGAGTCATTATTTTATTTCGTTTTGCTGAGAAGCAAATTGGTGTAAAAGAAAAGTTAAATTTTCCATTAAGCAGCGTTTTAGAACATTGCCTTCAGAAGACACTTCTGTTTATCCTGCTGTATTTAAAGTGGCTTTAAAGTGTTTTGACATAAATGCACACAGGAGTTTTTCTGCCATTTAAACAAAAGTGTAATAATTATTGGCACTGTACACATCAGACAATGAAAATTTAGGTAAAACTCTTCCATTTTAGTACCCAACATTTTCCTGAGTCTGAGGTCTTTTTCCCAGATAAGAAAACATGGAAAGATCCTATCCATGCTTGCTCAAATTCTGCACTGCGGTGTCTCTGCCTATGAGCAGAGTGACCTCAGCTCTAGACACCCTTGTGCTTCACGGTGTTGAGAATTCAGAAATGCCATTTTGATTTAATGTCTGATTTTTAAAAATGGCATGGCATATCTTATATGGTATACAGGAGAATATACCTTCAACCTGCTTTTTACAGCCTTGGGTCAATCAATTCATACAAGTCCTTACTGTAACTCCCTGCTGTTCTGAGCATTTCAGACAGAACTTAGGTGAACATATTTCAAAGCAGGAATGAAATATGATCTTAAGCAATGCAGCTGATTTACAAGCTGCTTGTGAAAAAAGTAGCCTAAATGGGCAGATAGGTGACAGCTTCCACGGCACCAGTTCTCAGCAGCAAAGCCAGAAGCATTTACTAATGCATGTAACCTGCATTAAGCTTGACCAGCATTACTCTTCCCTTACAATGGCTCTGTGCACAATTGCTCCCNGAAGCTTAAATAAAACTATGAAACTTCATAGCACACTCCCTATCTCATCCTCCCAGCACTTCTTTTCCCCTGCACTCATTTTAAACTTCAACTGGGTGCTTCAGGCTTTTTGCTCAAGCTGTATATGGCTATAAAGAGAAGACAAAACAAAATTTACATAAAAAACCCCAAACACTAGAAACTTTGAAGAGTGTTTTTAAATGCACTTGTGAAAAGATAGATTTTATTTCATTAAAATGAAAATGTTTTACCAGTGTTTCCCAATTAATAAGTACTATTCAACAAAGGGGTGAATAACCTTCTTCCTGGGTGCTTATGAAAAGCTTGCAAAGAGAGGTGCAGGCAGTGTAAAAATAATATCAAAACAGCACATGTTTATGGGACAGCCCCCAGCAAACAAGGCAAAATGCCAATTTGGTTTATNAAACTTTGAAGAGTGTTTTTAAATGCACTTGTGAAAAGATAGATTTTATTTCATTAAAATGAAAATGTTTTACCAGTGTTTCCCAATTAATAAGTACTATTCAACAAAGGGGTGAATAACCTTCTTCCTGGGTGCTTATGAAAAGCTTGCAAAGAGAGGTGCAGGCAGTGTAAAAATAATATCAAAACAGCACATGTTTATGGGAGAGCCCCCAGCAAACAAGGCAAAATGCCAATTTGGTTTATTACCAAAAGAAAATTAGGAAATTTTTGACTTGAGATCAACAGAATCAGCAGAATTGAGAGGTTTGCAGCCACGGTTGAGTTGCTGAAACAAAAGGAAAAAACCAACACTGCCATGTGAAACCTTTGCTTTGCCAGAATAAGAATGCTCAAATACAAAACAAGTACCTGACATTTCCTCAATTCTCCTGAATATCATGTAACTCAATGCAAATATATGTATACAAGTTGAATTTCACCTATGTTAGGGCATCAGACCTGAGCTTCTGGATCATTTACATTCCATTTAAGCTCTTATTCTCTTCAAATAAATGAATTTATTCCCAAGTCATAAAAACAACATGGAACAGCACAAACACTAGATAAAGGGAAGCACACCTTTCCAGCACTTCTACAGTCACTCTGTCAAAAAGACTATTGTGTTTTAATTGATATTTGCTATATCAGGTGGATATAATCTATGTAGGTTTGGGAGTTTAAATGGTATAGTAAAAAATTAAATAAAGTGGGTGTCTTTGAGTCATTATTTTATTTCGTTTTGCTGAGAAGCAAATTGGTGTAAAAGAAAAGTTAAATTTTCCATTAAGCAGCGTTTTAGAACATTGCCTTCAGAAGACACTTCTGTTTATCCTGCTGTATTTAAAGTGGCTTTAAAGTGTTTTGACATAAATGCACACAGGAGTTTTTCTGCCATTTAAACAAAAGTGTAATAATTATTGGCACTGTACACATCAGACAATGAAAATTTAGGTAAAACTCTTCCGTTTTAGTACCCAACATTTTCCTGAGTCTGAGGTCTTTTTCCCAGATAAGGAAACATGGAAAGATCCTATCCATGCTTGCTCAAATTCTGCACTGCGGTGTCTCTGCCTATGAGCAGAGTGACCTCAGCTCTAGACACCCTTGTGCTTCACGGTGTTGAGAATTCAGAAATGCCATTTTGATTTAATGTCTGATTTTTAAAAATGGCATGGCATATCTTATATGGTATACAGGAGAATATACCTTCAACCTGCTTTTTACAGCCTTGGGTCAATCAATTCATACAAGTCCTTACTGTAATTCCCTGCTGTTCTGAGCATTTCAGACAGAACTTAGGTGAACATATTTCAAAGCAGGAATGAAATATGATCTTAAGCAATGCAGCTGATTTACAAGCTGCTTGTGAAAAAAGTAGCCTAAATGGGCAGATAGGTGACAGCTTCCACGGCACCAGTTCTCAGCAGCAAAGCCAGAAGCATTTACTAATGCATGTAACCTGCATTAAGCTTGACCAGCATTACTCTTCCCTTACAATGGCTCTGTGCACAATTGCTCCCAGTACCAGATTCATATGATAAATTTCAAATGTCAATGCAAGAGATGAAGTGCATGATACATTTTTCCCCATGCCATGAGCCCAGGGAACTTAGACTTGGTCATGTCATTATTTAGACTGATGCCTCAGGAGGATTTAATGTTTTACTTTGGGTTAACCACATTAGCAATAATATAATGCATCTACCACGGCCTGGGCTTCTTTCCAACACTGTACCATTTATGTTCAAGGAAAATAAAGGAACAGACACCTGAAGTGATTCAGAGAACAAACATTTTACTGCTCTAAAAATCACTGACATAATTCACTGGAGGGAACTGTTATTTCTCAGCCAGAAATTGACTAATCTCATCTATAGGATTTTGTCAAAATACATCTGTGCGCAGTTTCTTTTCCTCATACAGATCTTCTGTAAAATCAGTTCTCATTTTTCCTAGCTGGCAAAGTTTATTAGTAGCCTAAGTAAGACACCAACAAAATGGCCTAATTCCTTAATTCCTTAATTTTTTTTTTTTTTGAAAACTCTATTCATCTCCATGGAGTTCATAAAAGTAGCTGCTAGGATATTTACTATGTGCAAAAAATTATATTTTTGTAATGCAGTGGTTTTTCTGTCTTTTTGCATTAACTGAAAATGCATTTTTAATAGTGTTCCAGGGATTTTTTATTAATCTATTTTCAATATTGTGTACAGAGAATTTGATCTGTAGACCTCCTCACAGCATGGGGAGAGGCATGGTAATAATAATGAAATTCTTAAAGCACACAGAGGCTGATCAAAATTGTGGCTTGTGTACTGCCTCATATTGAAAAGATAATACACAGATGTGTATCTAAATAATACACAGATGTGTGTCTAAACCTCTCCATTTGCAACATCTTAAGTAAAAGCAAAAAAAACACCTGCCATCACCAGTAGCTCCTTAAGACATGTAGTTTGGGATCAGTCCCAGCAGGTGTTACTGAAAATACAAGATCACTGACTTAAATAAAGTAAGTGAAATCAAAACATACCTCCCCTCCGCCTTTTTTATATTCTCCCAAAACAGATAAAGATTTTGGATGACAGGCATCACAGTCACCTCATGACAAGCTTACCACACTGTGCTGTGATTCAGTATTTCAAAAGCTCAACCTTTGCTGGGATTAACTGGAAATAACGTCATTACTACCAAAAAAGGGACCCAACCCCATCCTTTCTTTGAAGTCAATGCTGCATCAATATTATAATATGATATCAAGGGATTCTTTTATACTGTGAGTCACAGTTCTCATCTGACATATAAAACTCGGGTGAAATCTAAATTGCAAAGTGACACCTTGCTGAGAAAGTGATAATTGCTCTGTATATCTCAGCTACTACCATGCACACTTCTCATATCTGAACTTCTCCTGCAGTCTTATAAAATTATTCAAGTCACATTATTTTTCATGTATTATTATTTTTCAGTTTCTCTAATTTGAACACAGTATTCCTGAGTGATGTGATCCTTGTAACCACTTTTTTCTCCAGAAGTGTCTCCATCTCAACTAAGCCTGAACAGATTTTTTCCAATTTAAACAAAGCAATTTTTTATTAATTTTATAACCTATTGATATCAAACAATCTACTGTTAGCATAAGAGTTTAATTTTAGAAGTCTTCTGGTAGCAGATATCCTGAATTTTAGATTTACTGAGGGTTTGGGGTTTGTTTTTTCTCTGTAGCTAAGATTTAAAAAAAAAAATCAGGAGGATTACAGTCCTTTCAAGCTTTCCCATCCTTTGCCCATAAATCTGTGTCTGATTGCTTACAAGTAATCACCTCCCTGCTCAGTAAGTGCAGTGTTACTGTGAGGAGCAGTGCCTATTAAATGACTGTGGCTGTGCCTCCTTATAACCCTGTTCCAGGCTTCCTGCTCTTCTGGCACTGCTGAACAAGAGGGAGATTATAGACAGAATCTAAATGCTTGAAAAGCAGGCAGTAAAGTGCTTACCTTGTTCTACAGAACTCAGGTTTTACAGAAATGAGCTGCATAAAACAATCTCTTTCTTTCACTGAGTAAATGGCAGCAATGCCAGTGAGTGCCCGTCTCCAGTTAATGTTAGTGAAATCCAGGCTGATGAGTGACGCCAGTACAATCATAAGTGGAAGGTTAAAATGACCACCACATCCCAGTATAACTCAGAAATGCTGAGAGCTGGCAGAAATACCCGGAAAATTGTCTTTGGGAAGTGTAGTGCTAGTGTACTAGCACGCAGTGCTAGTGTAACTTTGCTCCCTTTTGAAGTCAATGACATCAGTGACTGCTTGACTGGGAGCAGTCAGACTCCTGCCGAGAGCCCTGGGGAAACCTCCCCTCAAATGCTGCAACTCAGAGCCTGCTCAAAAACCAGAGGGGGCATTTTAGGATAAGAATGGATGAAAAAACCCTGCTCTTTTGGTGCAGGGAGAGTGGAATGGCTCACATACAAGCACAAACCAGTCCTTACTGAAGAGGGGGGAACAGAACAAAGATTTGCCAAACTGTCAGAGGGATCTGATCATTGCCAGGTTCCTAGGAAAACAATTCCATCTGAGATACATGTTTTCCAAATAAGGACATAAAAAAAGAGGGGAAAGTGGTGGAGTTTTCCACATACTTTAGAAGAGAAAGTTTATTAATCTAAATGTGGACTTCTAAAAATACCATTTTATGACCATCGTGGGGTGACTTTATGATGTGTATTCCCTACTTCTCTTTGCCGTAAGGCAGAAGTAGAAAAATAAAACATGCAAGTGAGTTGTTACTCAGTAAAGCAGAGCTATAAACACCAAAGTAGAAGGTGATAGCTGGATCACCTACCACGGTGCAATGAAAGGTACAGGAACAACATATGATCTAAGCATCTATAAATAGGAAAACCAAAACTGGAAAGAAAAAAAAAAAAAAAAAGGGGCAGGGGAAGTAAAAGAAGCAAAATAGTGTTGATCAGCTGATATCCCAAGAGGATGCTTAACATTGCTGCCAAGGGTCGATGGGTTTCACTAGTTGTCTGTGGACCAAATACTGAATATATTTATTTGTATCATTCTTGTGAAATCCAAGAACACAGTTCTAGAGAAAGCACAGCAAACTTCTCACGCATTCACTTTGTATCAGAGGCAGGAAGCAACTGTGAGTTTGGATCCCTAAAGACACATGTACATATACACACAAGAATGTAAAACCTCTGTAAAGCCCTCCGTTTCTCAACATCAACTTTAAAACAGGAACCGCCTGCAGCCACTGCCTGAAGATGAAAAAGTGCTGAGCTGACCTGCAGCCACGTGCTGTGAGTTAAACCTCCTTAGCTCACTGTGAGTAGCACGGTACTGGGGCAGAGTGGTTGCGGCACAGTCAGTAGCTGCTATTTTTCCAATTTGACATGGAATTCAGTATAATCCGTGCAATTACTGTGTGGACATAAATATACAACTTGCACTTCCCATCCAGCTAGATTTGGTAACCTTTGACGTAACAAGCCTGAGTGTTAGAATAAACAATAACGCCTTTTATTCTGTCATAGAATCTACCACAATAACCTTTCCTTAAACATGAAAACTCATCCCAGTTCTGACACTGTCACCAAAAGTTTATGTTATTTTGGTTGCTGCCAACTTTCATGATGAGTTTTTTCCAATTCTATTCACATGCAGTGATACTACTATAAATGATGATTTCTAAAAATTCTGCAGAAGTTAAATTATGTTAATTTTAGTCAACTTAGGTTTGTATTTTTAAGCGAGAGGCCTGGTTTCTCACTAGAGCTATATTCACACAGCACAATGACATTGATAATTTACTGTGTGTGCCAGAAGCATTGTAGGGATGTAAATCACTGCTGCTCAGGATGCTGCACTGGAGTGCCTTGCTCCCATGATGGCAAGACATCTGACATTGCATTCTGCCATGCAGATGGACCCTGTGACTTCAAAGTGGCCATACTATTTTAGTGCCCCCACTCCAATATTAGGAAAAAATAGGATTATCAGAATAGAGAATCAGATACCAGCTGTCTACAGATCCAGTTCATCAGTCTGGTTGCTCTGGAAATAAGTTCATAATGTAAATGCAAACCATCATCTGCTTTTAAACTTTAGCATTTTCTTTACACAGCTGCACAGCTATAGGAAAGTGGTAAAATTTTATGCAGTGACATTACCCACAATTTCACAATCTTTTTGATAATTGAGGAAACATCTAGAAACTATAACTTGTGGATCTTTTATAGAGCACTACAGTTCTTTCTTCAGCCTTATCTTCTATTTGCATTTACCCACTATCTTCATGCATTGCACCCCACCTTTATTCGGACACCATTTATGCAGGTGTATTAATATAACTGTCAATTCTGCAATCAAGTAGTTCTCCATATGTCCACCAAAAATGGTGCATTGACTGACCACATAGCAAATGCGTAGCATTTAAAAAAACCTATCTTACCAGCTTTGTGAAATTCCAAGTTCAAAAGTCAAACTATGTCACAGTCACCTCTTACATGATTGGAGAGGTTTAAATTATAGTTTTTGTTCCATTTCAGTTCAGTTCAGATGTTGCGTATAGTAAAGGATAGCTACATGACAAACAGCTGTCATAACCATTTAGGAAGTATCATTTACCTGATAATTTCTTTTAACACTCCTCAGCATGAAATTAAACCGATTTGTTCTTTCTGCTGTGAGATGCAAGTGGTTACTCTTGCCTTAAACTTAAACTGAAGTGTTTTCCTTTATTAACAAAATCAGCTTGAGCTGAACTTTGAAGATCTATACTCATGTCATAATTCTTCATTGGTTTATGTCAATGAAATACTGTGCTATAAAAAAGCAGATGTTTTTGACAGCATCAGTCCACAGAAAAAGCTGCATGTAGCAGCAATAGAGCAATCTAGAAGCAAAAGCAGATTTTAGGTATCACTTTGTTAGGATACACATCACACTTACTGCCACATGGATAAGAATAATGTCCTGAGAAATCATTATTTATCCTGAAGGTTTCTTAATTTCAATTACAATGATTTATTAGAGATCATGAAACAATCTATGTTTGGATTTTGCTCATGTTTCTAGTCTTTACAGTTAATCATTCTGTACTGAACGCAATATGCTGATGATGGATAGCTACAAGCTTGAGATTTATTCATGCAAAAATATTCAAGACTCCTGTTGCAAATGCTGTTTAATGGCCATCTTTGAAAATTGGGTTATAAATCACTTACTCAAAAAACCCTTCCTGGGGTTTAGCACATCCTGGGATATGTAGCTTTTGAGATGTAAGCTGAGGCTTAAAGACTGGTTTAGTAACCGTGAGACAGCCAGTGGAAGGCTGAGGCAATTGCACTGACAAGGTGAGTTCTTCCAGTGACACCTTTGACAAGCAAAGAAGCCAGTATTGTTATTAATTAACTTACAGCAGCCCTCTTAGAGCGCTAAACAAAATCATAGCTCTGCTGTGCTAGATTTTGTACAAACATAATAAAGGATGTGTAGTTACAAGCTAAACACACTAAACAGATGAGCAATAGGGTGAAGGAAGTATTGTTATCCGCATTTCATAGTATGAGGCCAGAAATGGGTAAAGATACCAGACTTTTCACCTCTTGAACTGCCTTTGTTTCTCCACTGATGTAGAAAAGGATGTAGAGGAGATTTGGCTAATCCTGACCCTTATGTGGCAGCTGTGTGAGGTTCTGTTCCATCAGGCACACATTTACCCTCACTTAGATCAGGGGAAGATTGCTGCTTACATTAGGAGATATTTCTCTTTCCCAAGTTGGATATTTTATTCGTTGAAATATTAGCTGCATTAAATAATACAGATATTAACAACTATTTCTAGAGGCTTCAACTAGATAGAATCAATTACATGCTCTCAGAACAAGTTTTCAAGTAAAAGCAGTCCTGGCTGCCTCAGCTGGAGCACAACTAACCCATGTGAGTCCATGGTGGTTGCAAACCAGACTAGGTAGGACTGCAAGCAAGATTCAACTTGCATGAACCAGACTCTGCTCTGTGAATACAGAAAGGCTCAGAAGAAGCCTTCAGTAATTAGAATTCAGATTTCAGGGAAATGTCTCTATTTACAGATTTTTTCAGCACTTAAAGTGAGGGAGGGCTGAGAATCACACTTGTAAGTACTGACACCAAAAGTTCTGTTCTGTGAGCCTAGATCCTCATGAAGATGTGAGTCTACGCGGGTTTTTGTGACTTCACTGTAGAAAGCAGAGATTTTATCCTACACTGTTGATTTTGTGGTGATTTGAAGTGAGGGAATTAAAAGTTTACAATGCCTGAATAGTGATTTACTACTCAGTATTCCAATGGATTGGGTGTGTATTTCTTACTATTGGTTCCCCTGACAATTTGGGATTTATCTTTTGATCCATTTTCATTTCAAAGCACATAAGAAAAGATGTTATCAACTGCTTTGTATTCAGAGACAAATTCCTTCTCTTATTACCAAACGCATTCTGACTCTTGCTAAAAAAATGATGCACTTGATAGCACACGGGGATTTAAATCCTATCCACTGCAAGGGGTACTTGTGCAGATTAATGCGCATTTCCCAGCAGTTCTTAGGCCTAATTGCTAGAGGCTGGCTGAAGTCAAAATCTTCCCTTCCAACTTCTGAGCATAGCAACTTGAAGCATTTTCTGAATCCAGGTTTTGATCCATTCCTTATTTAAAAACAAAAAACCACCATGGCACATGCCCTACGACACCCCAATCCCCCACCCAAAAACAACCAAAAGGACAATAAAAAGAAGCTGTCAGGGTTTTGATTTCATTCCTCTCTAGATCATTTGGACCTGAGATATTACTAAAGCCTCTCTAAATACATAAAGTAAACTTCACTGCAGTATAGAACTGATTAAAAAGTCTTGGCATTTGTCTTCGTGGAAGAGTAATCATCCTAATGTTTAATGTATAGAATAAAAAGATGCAAAAATAGAAAGGCAGGGAAAAAAGCATACAATATTTAGAAGACAAACAAGGAACAGAGAGCAACCAGGGAAAGTGGGACAGAAAGATAGAAGAGAGACTGCAAGGAGTTAAAGAAGACAACAGGAGAAAAGAGACAGAAGTTGATAGCAAGAAAGAAGGAGATACTAAGAAAATATTTTTCTGAGCATCCATTAGATCTTCTCACAGGAATGGAAACCTGAGAATGTTAAAAGGGGAAAGATGTTTGTACAAATACTATCAGGATATTTCTTAGAGGAAGTTATGGTAATTTATACATATATTAGGCTTGGGAATTCTACTGGCAATAGCATTAGATCTAGCACGTCTTTTGAAGAAGTCAAGAATGTAAACTTGAAGAGCATAAATATGATTCATTTCAGCCATCTTGACTGTCTCCTATAATTTGTTATACTTCATTTTTTCAATATTTAAAATTTTAAAATAACATTCTAGTTCATGTCAACTATATAAGAGTTAATTATAGAAGACCATGATTTTCTAGTTGCCTGATATTAGGCTCCCAAACCTATGTTTGGATATGAAATAATTAGCCACAATTTCACAACTGACTGGACTGAGTTTGCTTACTTCATACTTAATAAAACTACAGAAATGTATTGCTATTTTAATACATTAAAAAAATCTCCCATAGAATTCAAAGAATAATTTGGCTCTTTTCCCACGGGACTTAAAATCCCTTGGCAATATTGTGCTATCCATATTAATTGCCACTAGTGAGATATTATTCCATGAGAAAAACAGCAATTACATCTGACCATGTATTTTAAATGAGGGCAAAGAACAGACCAAAGAAAAGTGTCAGCTCAGACTCAGTGAATTCATGTGGCATAGAAGCCTTCTTTTCTTTTTCATACGTGAAAAATCTAAGTTTGATTTCCTTAGATATTTATTGTTGCTTTTTTCTGGCTTTAAATGTAATACTCCTGTTAGGATGTCATGTGAGAATCTTCATCTGTGCCATATTATGATAATCTGCTGTCTGCAAAGTAAAGCAAAATGTCTAGCTGTCTCTGTAGCTATAAGGATGAGAAATGATAGATGCAGAGAAGCTTCAGCATACCACAAATTCTGTGAACTGAGGAAAACAGAATTTGGATTTACAATACCAGTTAATTCCTGTTGACAGTGGGATTAGCTATTAGTTATATCCCTGCTACTGAATCAATATCACAGCCAGAAACTCTGCTTCCTATCTTCCCCATAGCCTACCTAGCCTTTTTCCCATTTACTACTACAGTCCTTTGAGTCCTGGCTGAGACGTTTTCTCTCGTCTTGGCTCAGTCTCTAATAACACATCACAACTCCAGCACACACAGTCAGCCACAAGTGGCGGTTTCTCAGCTCCAGCAAGGTGAGAACTGCATGAAGGCTAAATTACTTCTGTCCCAGAACTGACCTTCTTTGAGGTCAAGTTAAGCTCATTAAGAAAAGAGTCTCGGGAAGTCTGTGCTGTAGCCCTGCCTTTCAGCTGCACCTATTGCTGTAAAAACGTTGAATTTTTTTACTTCCAGAACTCTGCAGTTCTCTAACTAATGTACTGCTGGTGGGTTTATCTTGGCCCAGTGGTGATGCTGGTGAACACATCTAACGAATCAGCACAGTCTAATAAGCAGTACCTGTGATTGTGTTCAGGAGACTGAGATTCCTTTTCTGATTCTGACCTGGGTTCTGAGTTTGGGACCACAACACTCAGATTTGTGCCACTGCTTCAGCCTCCACTCCAGCCACTGTCCTTTCCCTGAACACTCTGCAGGGCAGGGCTGTTTCACACTGCTCTGTTTTACAGAGCCAAGCACAGATAAGGCCCTGGACACTTCTGTTCTGCACATGGCAATAATAAACCCACTGTCAGACAGATGGTTAAACCTCTGGGAAATGATTCTTTTCCTTTCCATATGCAAATGGTTCCATTTTAATGAAATGGAAATACCTTACTTGCTTTACTCCGAACTAATGAATAGGGTTAGTGTCATCAGAAGCTTTTCCTTGCAATTTAAGGACGAAGAGGACAAAAAAAGAAAAGAAAAGAATCTGCTATTCATCCTCTCTCTTTGTTGAGTCAGCACCAGGATGGTTATTTTTAATAAAAAGAGAGAAATATTTATGCCTGAAGGACTCAGGTTTGTTGAAGCTCGAGAGCTATGACAGAAAGATATGTCTTTATTTTTTCTTCCATTCAGTATTTACATATAAAAAGCATCTACTTTGCACATAGTTTCTGTCATTGTCTCCAATTCAATAAGAGTGTATGCATAAAATTTACAGGAAAGAATGTTGAGGTATGTAATTGTTAATATTAAATATAATTTTAAAATATAATGTGATGTGTTATTACCAGAAGCAAAACTATACTCAAGAATAAAGACTATCAGAAAACCAGTAAAGTGGCCTTAAATTAAGATCTAGTGAAAGACTGCATTTTCTTTGCATCAGTAAATTCTGTTGTAGGTTGGTGGACCTGCCACTATGTGGGAGCTTGTGAGGCATATGGGGGCTATTGGTCACCTTAGCTTTGGGCTTCAGATTTGGGTGACAATAAGGTGCATTATTCATCATCCCTCACTGTTTTCCATACTTTCTTGTGTCTTTCATCAGCACAAGCCTCTGTTGTTCACCTTAAGACATTTTTCAATTGCATTTCTTCTCAGCTCTGAGTATCAGCCATGCTCCAAAGATGTCAATTCTTCTCCCTCATCCCTTTAAAAAGCCAATTTTATTTTTTTCCCATCCATATGGGATGGGAAACTGCCACCCAGGTTATCATCATCTTGCACATCACTCACTGCAGTCTCCTCTCTATTCTGGGTTGTTTTCCTGTACCTGGTACGCCAAGTAAAGCCTTTTCCAAGGGCTTCAAGAGATCCAAGATGCAGCACAGTCGAGAAACACTGGAGTTCTGTAAGCCCATCCTCCACATACCAACTGCAGTACCTCAGCACCACTCTTCTGTCAGCAATTAAGGATTTCCTGCCACAGGTTAACAGCTTGATTATCTCTCCCCAGAGATGGATCAGAGCCAGGATAAAGATCTAATCTCAGGTGCTAGGAGTGGCAGTTACAAGGAATCTTAAGTTTCCTAAAAACTTCAGAACTTCTTTAATTTAAAAAGTGATCCTAGTGTTTTCCCAGCTCTTCTCCTCATTTCTCACATAGTAGGAAATGAGTGACACAAGAAACATTTTTACAGTCAAAACTCCCTAATATACATCAGATCATTGCCATATGTCCTCAGGTTTGGTTTTTTGCTTTTTTTTCACAGAGTTGGCGTAGATCCAGATGAAGATCTGAAAGCTAAAGCTGCGAGCCAGGTACGTCAGGCTTTTGGACATATGTGCTGAATTAAAAAGTGTTCAATTTTTGGCAGATCATGGCTGTGGAAATGAGACATCTCACAACAATGTTTAATCCCTCAGAATTAAAAAGGAGAATGTGTAATGTTCAATTCTAGTAGGTCAAGTTTATGAAAATATTTTTCAGCTATTTTTTCACATGGAAGCATAAGTACATTGTGAACTTGGAACCTTTAAAGGGGGCTCCTGAACAAGCTGCAGCTGTTCTGTGCCCTTCCCTTTCTCGCCATGCATGTATGGTGGAGTTTCAAATGCAGCACTGCCTGCAGCAGCAGGAGAAATCTGTGGAGAGTCGATGCACAGAGACATAACCTGTGGCTCAGCACGGGAAGAGGGACAGTGGAGAAGCCACAGTACAGCTGACAAGGTGCCAAAGCAAAAACTCACAAGTGCCTAATGCTGGTAGTACCATCCCATGCACCCTTTCAGACTACACAACTGGAACTGAAAATTGAATCATCCAACAATAATATAAATGTAGAAAATAAGTTGAGGAAGACATTAGATACTTTATTCATTGAAAATATATTACAGATATCAGTAGGCAGAATTTTAATATATCTTATGTACTGATTATTCCTAACATTTACACATTTGCATATATCTGAAGGCACATGAGTCTCAATTTTCATAGTAACAAGCAGAATTCAGGTACCTAACTATTTTAATGTTTCTTTAAAAAGAAGGAAAACCAGTATTATTCACACTGACCATATCATTCATTTTACAACCCAGTCACTATTAATAAAGGTTTAGCACAACCCTTCATTGCACCATGGCAAGGTACTGTTTTGTTCTGAGTCTGAGGAGACTCATGGCTAAATTCACTTTTCTAAGCATCTTGGTAGGAATTCCTGCAATTCCCATGTCCGAACAAGGGCAGGACACAGAACCATAGTCTATTCTTGATTGCAGTATAGAAATATAGAATTGCAGAAAAATTCTACTTTTCAGCACTCATGAATTATCAAAGATCAGGGAATGCAGAATGAAGCATGAAATTGACTGAATGCATGTTTTGCAAAAAACTGATTTCTTCAGAGGTGACTAGGCATCTAATTTTCTCATTCTTTTATTAAAAATGAAAATAATGTTTATTTACAACAGTAACTCATCCAGTGTCCCAACTGTGCTCTGTGAATTAACACCTATCCCTGCTGATAAAACTCAGCAATACAACACAGAAGGTGTAAATAAATATAACACTTTTCATGCTCTATCATGTCCAGTTCAGCATTTCTTATAGTAGTATTTTATACCTTGGAAAATAGTTTTGTTGTTCTGGTTATTCTTCTCCCCTTCCCACTCCCATGGTATTTTATTTTCATTTATCTGACAATTTTTTGTATTTGACATCTCAATCTTTTAGTAATTCAGACTTTTGCTGCATTCTCCGTAGCGCTCACTGTTTTAACTGAGTACCTATCACAGTTATTCAATTTAAGTCATGTCGTTTCTTCTAATCTTCTCTTTCATCTCATATCTCTCTCATTAATCTTCTTCACCTGTGTTTCTTTTTTCTTTCCCTTTATTTCTAAAACAATGTTTTTATTTAGTTTTCCTTTCATTACTTTTTATTTTCTTCCTATGTTACTGTGTCTTCACAGTGAAAGCAGCTGATTTCCCCACATATATCCCTGCACAAATAACACGTCAGGTGCCAGTACCTCCCACTGCCAGTTAAAGCTCTTGCCCGGATGAGCTTTAAACCACATGCCAACTCTCAGTGCTGTTAATTGAAACTTCAGGGGAGATTGTACCAGAAATAAGAACTAAATATCTTCAAGAATAAGGTGTTTAAAAGAGAGCAAAAATTAATGGAAAATAAGCCTCTAGGCTTCTCCCTGCTCAGACTACTCAGCCAGAATGGGAAAGCTACAAGGTCTGCTACCGAGATTTGAATTTAGCTCCTCTTTGACCACTCTAACTACCAGGACACTGGTACCTTGCTGTGGAAACCTCTCAGTCCATGTCTGTAACCATACCTAGATTTTTTTTAGGGGCAGAATAAGCCTTAACGACCTTCCATCTCATGGGTACTATGGTCAGATGCAATACCAGCTATATGACTGCAAAACCCTTTTCCTTCCTTACCTCTTCACCTTTATCTCCCTTCTTTCCTTCCATTGCCTCCCACAAATTCAATTTTCTGTGAAGAGATTTGATTTATTCAAGAATTCTATGCACACAGTTATTTCTAAACTTCTGATTATGTTCTATTTTGGGCTACCTGAACCAATAATTTTGGCAGTCAGCTGGCAGCAAGTTCCAGTTCAAATTGTAAGACCTGGCACCTAGAGCTCCTTCCCTAGAAAAGGCGTAGAACCTTTCTATGTATAATTAACATCTGCACTTCACCATACCATGATCCATCAAAAGCATATCTCAGTTTCAATTCTGTCTTGCCACCCTTAAATTTATCATTAAATCATTCTCATAGCATAAGCATAAATAAAAGAAAGTAGCCTCATATTCATACCCATTTACTTATCGATGGACTGTCATAACTTATTTCTGCAAGAAATTACATAATACATACTAAAATAATACATATTATTGTATAGAAAATGGTTTGTAAAAACAAACCCCTTTGCTGCATATCATGTACATTCAGTGTGTAAACACCAAAGCTAACTCTGAAAAGCACAATGCAGGATACATAATCACTAAGCAGAGTTACAAAGTTGGTCTATTTTAAAAAGGCAAAATCTTTATGGCAGTGAGCTATTTAACTAAATTCCCATAAAGAAAGGCAGTCAATAGCATATTTCATTCAGATGGCTTACGTATCTCAAATTCTGCTATGTTAGTCTCAGTTGAGACACGGTAAGAATGTATTTTCTACAAGCACTTCAGAAAAAATGTTGTAGATATGCTATTGATCTCAGGAAACAACTAAATAGCCTTCAAAACACCTATCAATATCATCTCTGTCAAACTAATCTGCATAGTTTATTTAACCATCCCTACATCTTTGTAAGTGTAATAAGGCATTTAGTTACACTGTTCTCATCAGTTTCATCTGCCAGCTGATTGGTGAATTTATCTCAAGGACTAATGAGAGTAATCTCCATATGGGCAATTCCCATATGGAAGAAGAGATATGAGAAACTGTGGCATTTTCACTTCCCAGAGAGGAAAGCATGTGGAAGAGGTAGAGCACTGTCTCCCCTACTTTCACCTCTCTGAACTGCAGGGAAAGTGAAAAGTTACTTTTTAAAATCATAGGATCCAAAACAGGATCCAAGGATCTTCAAGAGCCCTAAAACATTTACACCAACATCTCCTGTCATCCCTTGTACTGTTTATGCAGGAGCTGCACTCCAGATAACCACCCAGATTCCCACTACTGCAAAAGCTGATAACACAATACAGATTTCATAGACAAAAGGAGGAAGGTGCAACACATGTCAAACTAGAAATAAAAGAAGGTCCAGGTCAGGATCAGAAAACCCTTGGGGGATTATACTCTTGTGTAGACTTCTTCGTCTACTGCTTTCATACAGGAACAATTCATGTTCCTGAATGAGGAAAGCTGTTCCTTTAAGAGGAAGCTAGAGGTACAACGAGTTTGGAAAGAGGAATTAGCCAACAATACTTTGGCTTCTGAAAACATTACTATACAAACAAAGGACACAGGCCATTTATAGAGCTCCCTGTGCTTTTAACAAGCTTTCCTCTGCATCCCACATGAGCAGCCCACTCCACAATATGTTTATTTCCATTCCTGTCCTTCTCTTCATCTCTACCCCTGTGAGCTCATGTCCTTCACTCTCCTTTATTCAGCATTCTTGTTCTGACCTCACACAGACTTTACCTATAATCACACTTCCTGCTTAAATGTTTCAACCCTTTTCCCAATCTTTATCTTGCCAAAATGCACTATTAGATGTTTAGAGCTTAGAAGAGTGTTCTGCTGCTTGGTTAGGGATTAGTACCATCTTCTTTCCCCCTCCAGCTTCCCTGGGTACTGGGAAGAGTTGCTAAAACACTCAATTCAGTTCACAAGGAAACAGACCACAAGAATAATATTTGTTCTATTTGGTGCATTTGAATGTTCAGTGTGGCCATATTAGCAAAATCATAACAGCTACAGCATGGATTCTGTCTAACCGTATTCAAAACTCAGTGATGTCAATATTCCCATTGTTCCAAAGTTCCCATGAACAGGTTGCCTTGGAACTAGCGTTACACTTTTGAGGGTTAGACCACTGACATTATTATCATCAGCCAATTTATATATATCGTGTGTGTATATTAATCTATAGGATATTATATTTTAAGATATTATTAGATTAAAACATGAAAATTAACATATTAATTGGCTTAAAACGGCATAAGGAAAATATTCTCATTAAAAACAACCTAACTTGCCACAAAACACAAACAAGATAACAGTTGAGTATCCTTAGGGAACTGGCCACCCCATTCCTAATTTCATCCTACTAGTAATTCTACCACTAGTACTGATGTGATGCCTAAAGTATGACTAAACTGGCTGGCTTTGTACAGATAACTGTTCCTAATGTATTATTCCAAATTATGACCCTGAGGAAAAGAATAGTCCACTTTACCTGTGCAGCATGTCACAGACTGAGCTTGCAGAATGGAAAGGGTATTTTGAGCCTTGTCAATTCAACTCATGTTCCTCTCCCCTTGGAAAGAAGTACAGAAAAGAGTTTCCTAGTTATTAGAATATCTCAATCCCTTTGGGAATGACATTTTGTTAGACATACACAAACAGCCTCTGATCTTGTAGGAGTAAACTGAAGTAATCCCACAACAGCAATTAAATCAAAATATCATTTTATTGATCTCAGAGTATACAGCTTCTCAACTGCTTAAAAAAAATTAGAATCATTAATAAAAGTAAATGCTACATTCTTCCAATGAGTGTAGCAATGAGAAGTGTGCTCTATGAGCCAATTTTCTCCTGAACTGATTCACAGGGATGACACTTGTGCTACAACAAGGCTTTGTTTGTTAAATTTAAAAAAAAGTGCAGTTAAGCATAATTTGGTCTGACATGTATTTTTAATATTGGAACTCCATGTTTTATTTATTTTATAAAAATACTTCTCACTTCATTCGTTTATTTTGCAGAGTGCATCTAACTTGGATAAAAATACAACCAAAGCCGAGAGTGCGTGGCTGTTCAGAATATGGTATGGCTTTGATCACAAGTATCCTTTTCAGTTATATGCCATGAATGTGTGTGGCATTAAAATTTGCTTTCAAAATATTTAAGAATCAAAAATTATTATACTTTTAAAAACCAAAAGTGTAATCTATTTTAATGTGTTTAGTAAGGAGAAGAAGGCAGCAGAAGATCCAGCTGTGACCGAGGCTACGGGGAGAGGGAACAAGGAGCTACAGTAGTACATAGACAATACGTTTAAATTAATTAACCTTCTTAAATTCCTGGGTAAAACTAATCTGATCATTGTTTAGATAGCATGTAGATTCTGTGTTTGGGCAACCAGGAGGTTGGAGCCAGAAGCAGCCAAATGCCTGCTGCCTGCCTATATACACAGAAAGCAGTAGCTACCTAAGAAAAAAAATAGCACAACACCGGTTTACCCACACCGCTAAAAAACAGAGAAAGAGGAATCCATTATGGAAAGCTCCCAGGACTTTCCTGAAGTTCATGCTTTCTATTCCCTGGATTCTCATGGCTTTGTGCTTTTATTCACATTCCTACTGAGCCACATGTAGTTGAGGTCTTGAATATGGGTGTCTGATGGTTTATTCCAGGAAGTCTGGCTTCCATGTCTTTTACATTTCAAGAAAATATTTTAAGTGATAAAAGAACATCCTCCCTAAGCCAAGGCAGAACATACAGTCTGACACTAATGCCTGTGCAGAAATTGTAAAAGCTACCTTTCTAATGTATTGTCATTTGAAAGTGGCTCTGCACAGGCTTTGCACAGCTGCCAGTGAGATCCCACAGTAACAACAGCAGCCTAAGCCTTCAACAGAGACACACGGTGACTGTAAGAGAAGCCCGCCTACTGATTTCCATGCATCCCAGCTCAGGAGCTGAACAGGCAAAGCCCTGCCAATACTGTCTCCATTATCCAATAGCACATCTACTGGTCCATCTCCCTGCACTACTGAGCAGAAATTAATGTTCAGGCTGCATATATGTTTTTCCTGATACCAGCTGCAGCAAGCTAGAGTGAAATATTTCAGCTGATAAAATTCTTTGGGAATACAGCTTCCTTGGAGAGTTCAACTGAAGTTACTCTTCAAAGAGACTTTTGATGGAAAAAAAATCTTTTTGGTTGAAAATGAATGTTTTGCCTTAATTCATCTACTCGATCAGTTTTAAAGGCCAAAAAGCACTTAGCATTAAAATGTTTCCCTTGGATAATTCTTCAAGAATATATAGAAATAGTAGGTAAATGTTACATCAAGTGAGAAAATATGTTTAAATGTTAATGCTGAGGACCAACACCACTGGCTTTAACCACCCCTTTTTCAGAAGAAATAGCCTGTGATTGTGGTATATCCTAGAAACTATAGGTCAGAAGGAACACGTGAATGGGGTGAGGGGAAGGGGGAATTTTTCCTCTGAAGAAAAAAAAAGAACAAGTAAAAAATGTAGAAGGCAGCAGCAGAACAGAGGCATGGGTCAAAGACACAAAAGAGAAAAAGGGTAGAGATAGAAAACAAGGGACAGAGGCAGAAGAGGAAAAGAGAAATCCATATAAAAAAGTCAGAGAGCAGTACATGCAAAATGAAAAGTCTGTAGAAGGCACCAGAGGCACCACTTCTCAGATATTATCTGTATGGTAGAGATCCTGGATATGGGTGCCTGATGATTTATTCTAGAAATTCTGGTTTCTATGTCCTTTGCATTTCAAGAAAATACTTTAAGTGATTTTAAAAAATAGTATTTTCTGGAGAACACATTTATTCATGTCAGCCTCATTACCAGCCAAGTCATAATCTTTCTTTAGAATTCAGATGTTCAGAGATTATAGCTGTGCCATTACCCTAAAATATATATTTATTACAAATAATACATCTACATTTCACTAATCCTGAAAATGTATGCCCATATTCCTGCATGGAATGATGGTTCAACCCACTAATGCTGTGAGTCACAGCTCTAAGCTTTTCTTTGGTATGACTATTCCTGAAAGACATTCTTTTCAAGGAGAGAAAAATTATCCACCCAAACTTTCTTTTGCCTTTCCCTGCCTACTGTTATAAAGCTGTGTTGCTAAATTTAGAAGAAGAAATTGTCATGTAGCATAATAGTTGTCCCCAGTTTGCAGAGAGGATTATGATAAAGGTTTCAAAGAAAAATACAGCAAACTAATAATCTATGTGTTCATATACTTCGAAAGCATACAAGACTCTGACATTTCTATAGTTTGACATTTTCTCTTAGGCATTAACACAAGTCTACCCACTCTTCTGGCAATAACATCTCTTATGCCTATTTATTTCACAGGAGGAAAGCAAGAGGGAGGAAATATCACTAAGGAAATCAAAAAGTTGTGCTGTTCCTTGCTGTCATTATGAATGATTTCCAATTAGTTCAGTGATCTTAGGCAAAGGTAACATGCCATGCTAGGGTAGAACTACGCAAAAAATCCCTGCAATTCTGTTTGAGAATCAAATTTTATTTTTATTCTGAAAGAAACATCAGGAGCCTGACCCAGAGCCAAATGGGTTCAATGAGAATTATTTTCTTTCAGCAAAAGTCTCTTTGAATCAAGTATTAACACCTAAGAAAAACATATCATTCTCTAAAATCTAGGCTAAGAAATGTTAATATTGAAATAATCAAAATTAAGAACAGATCATTTTAGTACTCAGTTGTCCTTCTGCATTTCCATTGCAATAATTTAAACAAGGAAAATGCAAAATAAAATATTTGCATCTGACAGGGGGCAATTTCCAGTGAGTCTATGTTGACTTTTGTTTTTACAGCCTACAATGCATTACACCATTTGAAACCATCCAGTAATATCCAATAAAGGCTAATGGGAAAGCAAGGGAATAAACAAAGGTTTTTCAAGAATTTATCAGGGAAAAGAGACATCACAGATTTATAATCCAGCACTGTATACATATCTTCAAACTGCTGTGTTTTTTCAAAGCAGATATAGGCAAGTTTAGCTAACAAATGAACGAGTAGGTGGAAATTTAATCCTGCAAGGTCAAGAGCCTGTGTGTATATGGGCAGAGCTCAGAAAAACGGCAAGCAAAATTTCCCTGTTCCACAGCACCCCCAAAAAAGTTCTAACTTTGCTCCCAGCTAAAGGAATTTGCTTTTAACTCTGCTCAGTCCCAACCTCTCTACTTGCTCACTGTAGCAAATATTGCTTGGTTTTGCAATTGTCCTAAGAAATTGTGTACCTGACTAGAGCTGGAATTCCTCCTCTACACAGGCCTGGAATCCCAGTTACAATTCTAAAAATGAAGGAAAATCAGTGTAATAAAAGTGTCTTGCAACCTTCACCTGGTTTTCCAGCTACTCTAGACTAAACTCTGCAATCCCTTCTGGCTTAATATGATTTTATACAAGGCTCTTCATCCACTAAGGATTCGTTCTCTCCCAGAATCCATCTAATTCTTGCTCTTGCTGGCTGTTCTGTAGCATCCACCAGGAAGATAACAGCACTTTTCTCCCAGGTTACCATGCTCTATAGTGAGAAGGGAAAGGAGGACTTGGGACTGCTGCACTAAAACACAAAAGTGCAAAATTAATGGAAATTGAAGATGAGAAAAGGAAAGTGCAATGCATGCACTAAGATATTTCTGGATAGAAATGTTCACCATCTTCATAAGGAGAAGCCTACATTTTGTTGTGGGACAAGTACTTCAATGGTACACTCTGAAACTTGCACTGAGAAAAACATAGTTACTGCGCAACAGGAAAACGTGCAAGATTAAAACAGAAGAAAGCAAGAAGGGAAGGAAGAGGGATAAAGACATCAAATGCATGGTAAGTTTCTTTAAATACTTTGTAAGTGTTAAATTGCAAGACAGGGTTTGGACCTACCTGTGGCAAAGTCTAACCATTTTTTTGTGGCAAAGAGGTGAGGATGGCATTGCACATGATGTGGCCTTTCAAGACTAACATGACGAGCGTACTCAGGCTGCCTATCTCTGGCATGTGAGGGGCCAGAGGGAGGCAGGAGAGATACTGTGATTGTTAGCTGGCTGCGATGGCTTCTAGGAGTATTGCAATGACAGGTCTACTGCACCCTTGATACTGCTCCAAGCTACCAAAGAGCAACGTAGCTGCTACTAACTTTGCACAAAAGTCTGCATTTTGAGTGGTTCACACACACTGATACCAGGGAAGTAGGGGGAGGAGAGCTTTCTCCTTCTTTACATTTTTCTTTTCCATCTGAGGAACTAACACTAAGTTACGCTGAATAGAAGCAGGTGTCTGGGACAGAGTGAGACAATTGTCCATAAAGCAGCTCCTAAAATTGTTTCTGCTTAAACTGCAGTTATCCATCACTTGGATTCATGCCTTTCAGTTTGTTAAAAAAAAAAAAACCAAAAAAACAAAAAAACAACCCTGTTTATGTCCTTTGCACTTACCTGAAATCAATCAGCCAAAAGGAATTGCATTATTCGTAGACTTCAAAAGTTTATCCTCCTTATCAGGGCACCTATCATTTTATTTCTCCTGTGCTTTGTACATGGATAAAACAGACATAATGGATGCCTATTGAACAAGATAAGTACTATTCAGTGCCTAGGAGAAAATGGAAAAGCTACTAAAAGCAAAAGTGCATTCTAGGGTGAACTGACAATCAAAGACAAACTCAGCATTTTGTGGTCTTTTCAGCTGAATTTTCCTTCCAGGCTGACTTGTCACTCTTATATCAGAAACAGACATCTTTGGTAGGAAAAGGCAAAGAAGAACCTGTAAGCATACATGTGCACACTATTTTCTTTTACCTGCTGGAGAGCTAAAAGTTTCTTAATTACCAATATTCTGATTTATTCTTCATTTTGTACTTCAGTGAAAACAGCAAAATAGCACAGCAAAATAGCACATAGGGTCCTAGTTTTGGACCAGAAGCTCATTTTGCTACACAGTTTTCAAACACAGAAAATAATTTTATCTGAGAGACAATTCAGTCCAATCATGAACCAAAGCAGCAGTAGATAACACAGTTCAAGCCAAGCCAGGTACCACGGAAGCACTACTGCAGAATCGGCTGGCAGGAAACACAGCCAGCATAGCATAGACATGCCAAGAAAGCCCAAGAATCAGTTTTGCAGGTGTTAAAAGCAGATCATCATAAAAGCTGAAGAAAGCACAAAGCACAGTAAATGAATTATAGTGGATCTCCTAAGATGAGCACGGCAAAAGCAGCTGACTGTATCCTAAGCTGCCTCCAACAGTGCCAACTTAGGCAGTACTGGGAGGGTCCCCAGAAGGTATTTTATCATTAGAAACAATTGCCTGAACTTGATTCAAAGCTCATTCCCAAAGCACATTTTCAAGTACATGATCTAGAAAAAGTCATTGTTCTTTCTACAGCACAGATAATCAGTATTGCTGATTTGGTGCTATTTCCTGACCCTTTCAAGGATACAGGTTTGTTGAAACTCTGCAAATTAACCTAATAAATAAACATGGCTAATAATTAACCAGAATAATAGGTAACCTCAGTTTGTCCTCCATTCACAGAAAGAAACTTAGATAAGTAATTCTCAAACAATTCCATGCTGAATAAGCAAGTAAAATCATTCTCATTTGTAAAGTTTCATTCATGTCAATTCTTTGAAAGTCTCATTCATGTCCAGGTAGTTTTTTTACAACAATAAATTACTAAGCATGACTTAAATAACAAGTATGAATTCAAAATTAAATACAAAGTGTTAAATGAAAAATCTCTGGTTCTTTTAGAGTATTTGACATATGATCCTTTTCACTCTTACCTTGCATGGAGACATGCGAAAATTATTCGTGACCATTTCTTGATATTTTATCACAAAATGTAAATGTTTAGTCCCGCCCTTTCCTCACCACAATTCTGGAATAAGGGAGTTTCAGGTATTTTGTTTCCACAAAATATAATCCAAAGGAAATAAAGCTTGAATTTTTACTATTTAGACCTTTCATTCTGACACTAAGATTCAGGACATTGCAGAAACGTCTGTTTACATGTTTAAAACAAAAACAAACAAAAAAATTAAATTAGGGAGAAATGGAACAGACAAGGGAAAACTATAGAAAAATAAAATTCTTTTCCATAGTCTAATTTTAGCTCTTAAAGTTACATAAAATAATCCAAACCTTAAGCCATTCTGGTATCAGACTCTTTCTTGCCAAAGGTGTTACTTCATTGGTAACAAAGCCATTATATCAAATTTCTTGATCTCTTTAAACCCTTCAAAGGTATGCAGTGCTTTTGCCTTTAAAAGAATAAATAGTCACAAGGGAGAAAACTTTACGGGATTTATAAAAAACAAAAAAATCAATGTTGAAATTAATCGTTAAGCAGTGCAGGGATGGGACAAGTGGAGAAGGAGATCATGTTATTATTGTTGCAGTCTGATGAGCAGGGAAGTGCTTTCCTGGAAGCTGTTACTGAATCCTTGTTGTCATCTATGGGAGATGCTGGGCCTGGTTTTCTGTTTTTTACATCAAATGCTCGTTGATTTTTATAAGAGTTTTGCACAGCATCTAAGGCAGAACCTGACCTAGAGCTTACTGTGGACAATTGCATAGAATGACCAGCTTTTCAGTTTAACATCCTGGCTCACATGACATATTGTACCTTTTGTGTGCGCTGTTCTCTGAATTTCTGATAACAAGGACCACAGCTGAACACAGAGACTTCTCACAGATTCTATATTGGCCCAGTATAAATACATAGCTCTTTATGCAACTATATCACTTTCTTTCATACAATATATTAAAATGAATAAACCTGCAATAGATAGAAATCACAAACGTCATCCCATATGGAGTTTTATAATTTAAACATAAAATTGTTCATAGAGGAAATACGCCTTAGTCTTTCCACTACAAAACCCTTAAAAAAAAAAAAAACAAACCAAAAAAAACCAAAAAACAAACAAATGAAAACACCCAAAAACAAACAAACAAACAAACAAACAAAAACACAAACCAAAAAAAACACCTCCTTCCAGTTCCACAGGTTACTTCTACCTGCATAGCTGCCTGTTACAGTACCTGTCAAATGAAAATACACAACTTGAAGGAGTTGATCTAAAGCTTAGTGAAGTAAATGGACTCACAGTTTATTGATCTGAACAAATTATGGCTTAAACCATCATAGTATCTGATTTTACTGTTAAGTATTATCATTCTGTGTGACAATTCTTTATTTCCCTCCCCTTCTCACTTTATTATTACAGCAAACTGAAGGCTGACTGTACAAAGAAGCAGAAGCCTAGGCTTGTATTAGTCCACTCAAGCATGAAATTATAGTTTGTTGGCTGACAATACTTAATAGCACCCAAGAGACCTAAGTATGATCTAAGAGTACCGGAAGCTTATAGCACAGATTTAATCAAGCATAACTTAAAACCTTCTCTCAAGTCTCTTATTATTTCATTTACACCTCTGTATGTGCAAGAAGTTACTTTGCAGTACATCTAAAGGGTTTTAAAGTGTTCTTCTGCATATGTAACTTCCATTGTTGTTTCCAGACATTTAATGTGTATTGGAATGCCTGGATGTGCAAGTAGCACAGGAAGACTCTTTAATATCACCTATAAATGGCACTTCTTTCACAGCAGCAATTGTCACAGCAAGATATTGCTAATTATAACATCACCTAGGCAAGAAATTGGTAATACTTGCTAGTAAGGGGCTGTTATTAATGTTGAATTACAGTGGTATTCCGGTAAAAGCTGTGAGACTAAGGAATCAGTATGATTAATGTTATCAACCAGGAATGGCAAAGAGCACATTAATGATTTTCCATCAGAAAATATTGTTGAACTGAACTCTTTTACAGAAAGTTAATATCTGGATGCAAACTCCTTAAAGTCACTGATATGTTCCAGTGCCCTCAGTAGGTGTGAATGAGACCCTCCATACAAGACTTATTTGGAAGCTTGGTCTGTATTATTGGCATCATTCCCATTATAGGTGGTTGCTGTGGAAAAACGACCACTGGTACCCTTAGTTTGTGTTGGCTATGATAATTTCAAGTTTAGTTAAACTACTTTAGCACCCTAACACAGCACCACCAATAAGGCTGAGGCAAATGTGCAAATGTGAGAGGAAAGAAAATTTTTTTGCCTCTAATTTTAAGAACACTCTGGCAATCAGCAATTCAAAATGAAGCAATTTTTGGCAGCAGAGAAACTCAAGAGCCATTTTCTATTTTCTGATATTGAAATAGGCGCATGATTCACTAGAATATGAACATCATCCTGCATTCAGATAGACTATGAATCAACCAATCTTAGTTCCAGTTCTTAATTCAGCTCTTCTTCTCAAGGTGATGCCAAGGAAAGGTGGAGAGGATGGGTTAGAGGAATGAATACACTGATGCAGGGCTGACTACAAGTTTGCATGAGGTATTGCAGCAGATTTTCACCTCTTACTAGCTCACTTTAACTATCGTCAGAGTCCCAAGACAAAGGCTGTCTCTCATACTATAATACAACCCTCTTCAAATGCATACTTAAATACATGAAGGAATGGAATAAGTATTTTGATCTGATTATTTCCTTCAAAAGTTTTAACTTGTGCTATTATACCCAAAGAAAAAAGTTTTCATCTCTTAAATACTTATTTAAAAGTATTGCAAAGGATGTCTTATTTATGCAGACAATTCTACAGATTTTTTAATTTTGTTCTTCCATGTAATTATGTGCTGAACACAGTTGTGCTACAAATGGTAAAATCTCAAATTCTGAAAAGTTCCTAGTGCTCATGGACTTGGAGTGCTTTGCTATTTGTTCATTAGGAGTTTACAGGGCACGTTTTATTCAATGTGCCAAAAGCAACACAGTGATTTTCTGAACTGATTCAGTAAATTGTTATTTATTACATCCTCAGTAGGTAAACTTGCTTAGTGCTATCTATTTTAAAAAGTGGAGAGCCCCAGGTTTGCAACTTCTTTTAAGCAGTTCAAGAGGAGGTTTCCCCCTCGTTTCATTTTGCTGTTTGTTCTGCTAAGGACCTGTGGTCTCAGCTCAGCGCCTGCACAGCAGCACATCCCTAAGCACAGCCCTGCAGTCTGGGTTCACACCAGTCCAGGAGAGCTGGCAGTGCACACCTGCAGCCTTTCACTGCACACGTCTTTGGCTTCAGTGTCTTCAGTCTCAGATACCCCAGGCAGAACAAAGCATCCCTACTCACATGCGCCGTTTTCCCACACTAGTGGGAAAGGAAATTCCCTTCATTATACATTGGTTTAAATTGGATTCCTTGAGATGAAGTATGAGGAAGTGGATTTTTCCTCAGCTCTTACACTATCCTACAAAGCCTTGGCCATGAAACTGCTGATGCTATCTCATTCTCCAGTGATCAGCTGTCAGGTGGGAAAGGAGGCACAGCCTTCAACTGCAGAAACAGGATTTACACTTCTACTGTTGATAGAACACCTAAAATCAGTTTGAGGAATTTTGAGCAGTAAAAATAAGCCCTAATATTTCCAATATCATTAAGATAAGAAGTGATAGACTGTTCTTTAATGAGGAAGCACAGAAATGGTTTTTACTCATAAAAAGACCAGTATAATTTATTCAAAGGTTGAGTCCTCCTTAAAGATACAGAATAGTGCATGTCACAAATGGTTAAGGCTCTGAAATTCTTTGTGGATTATTCACTGAAATTTGCATTGCTACACAGCATAAACTATTTTTGGATTCTGCATAAATAGACTATCTAATACAGAATTACATTATAATGAAATATGCAATAATGCAAGTACCCGTAAAGTGCTTTTCATGTACTGCAGGCATCCAAAAGTTTCAAATGCATAAAAGATGTTTACACTTGCTGCACAAATGACTGCATATCAGGTTCATTCCCATTTAATTAAAACTGAGAAGTAAAGCATAGATACATACAGGCTGCTATGACATAGTTGAATTGCTATTGATATTTTGTATCATGGCAAGTATCAGTGGCAACTTGAGTGAATAAAGATTGTGATTGGTCGTTAGGGCTTGGTCCTCCCAGCTAAACTGGAGACTTACCTTAGTGGGATGCAGAAAATGCTACTTGTTAATGATCCATGAAAATGTAGATAAGGCAGCTGTGGATCTGATTGTTCCATAAGCTACCACACAAATTTAAAGAGGCAATATAAAAGCACCATTATGTTTAGTTATCTTTGATAGTCAACTCAATAATACCTTTGATTTTTAAATATAAGGAAAGAATAAAAATATTAAAATATACATACATATACATCCATATGCAGTCCAAATTGAATATAATATTTTTCTACTGTCATTTCCCTGACTTTCATTCTCACTTACACAACAGTGCAACCTCAGCAGCAGGATTGAAGAGAGAAAGCATAGCCTCAGCACAGGCTGATCTCTATCTTGCCTGCTAGGATATTTTTAGTGGTAGAAACAGTGGTTTCAAACCCTCCTGGGCTAAGAGGAAGCAAAAATCCTCATCTTCCACTTCCCAGATCAGTGCGTTAACACCTAGGCTATTATGTAAAAAAAGAGCCACTAACTCACCTGGCAGCAGGAGGGGGTTTTTGGTTGAATTCACTGCTGTCTCAATGAGTTAGGGATGGTACAAGGACAACTAACTTACCATGTCACTTTAGGAAATAAGGCAGAAATGAAATATCTTCACAACCCTCTCCAAATTACAGGGATACTAAGGCATCTACCACTTTGATAATGTCTCTTCCCAGCCCAGGCTCCTTCTTAGCATGCTCAGGGATATGATTAGGAACCTAAGGAGATTAGTGGCTAGTAATGCAGGTGACTTGTGGTTTATTCTTAGCAGGGTAAAACGCCAACTGTGCTCCTTTTATGCACCTTCATCAGTTTTTCCAAGCACACAAGGTATAGCTGAAAATTACATTTTTACTTTAACTTCTTACATAGCAATAAATACACCTGCTTCTCTATGTTTTTGCTTTAGGGTCTTTTGCTACAGATTCAACGAAACAGCCATGTATTTATGGTGATAGTTTTACTTTTCTACATATAAGAGCTAGATCCTATTTTTTAAGCATAAGTACATGGATGCTTCCATTATGGTGCAACTGCAAAATGAATATTATGTCTTGTATTGCTTTCTTAGTCTTCCTCTATTAACATATTCATCACCTGTACAGCACAGAATAATAATCTGCTACCTATTTCAGCAATGACACACTTGAAATATTTTCCTAATATTAGACAGGTCTGATCAAAATAGACATCTCCTGGACCAAACCTCACCGCACTCAGCCTGGGCATGCAGCAGTTCTGAGAGTGCACAACGCCCCTGCACACAGTGAGGTGCACAGGAACATCCCTACAGAACTGGTCAGATCAAACCTGATGCAAGGCATAAAATAAGTCTGGGGTATGATTTCATGCCCACAGTGGCAGGTCCAACCAACACAAATGAGCCATAGTGGCTCCTGTGCCTGCTCTGCCTCCCTGTGCAAGGGAATTGCCACCTGAAACCTCGTGTGAGACCCGTGCCAAGCCGGAGCTGCTGCCTCCTGAGTGCACATTCAGGAACAGATCAAGGAGTTTGGCTATGAAATACAGCTGTAAACAAGAAGCTGTGGATCTGATCAGGTTGGAAGCTCAAGGCAAATGCATCACAAGTGCTTTCTCATGAGCTCTTCATAAGATATGTTGAGGACCCGCTCCCATCCCCCTTCCCTGAAAGGTGTGCTGTTCTCTGGGGTGCGGAGGGAGTTCCTGTGGCAGAAGCTTCAGCAAACCTTGCCTCCCTCTCCATGGCTTGTCACTATAGATAGATATTTTCTACTCAAACTTTCTGTAGAGCAGTTGATCAGCTGCAAAGCAAATAGCTATGACTCAGTTTATCACAACAACAGAATGGGAATTAACATTAGAAGCTAATGCTTCATCTGATTGTGAGGAGGTTTTTAATCTTGTTTCTAATTAATTTTGACAGATTGAATTAAAATGCTTTTTTGCTTTGCATTTGGTGTGCATGAGGACCTTCCTGACTTCCTCTCGTAAGACATGCTGTCAGCACCAACGTTTTTTTTTCTAGGCACTGGACAAGAGGACTAAGTCCTTCTTTCCACTCGTTAGAGGCTTCTGGTTCTCAGCAAGGCTTTCCTTCTTTTTATGTTGTTTTGCTTTTAATTTTTCAGATGTAGAAGTTTTATTTTAACTTGGATAATAATGCGTAAGATCCCATTTTGACTACGAAGCCCCCTCGCTATATTCTTTTTTTAAAGCCTTCCTGTGTTAGTTCCAGCTGAAGTATCGGAGGAAGGATAAGAGGATCTCTTATCCTTCTCTGTACTTTCTGTCAAAACACTTGGAAGAAACCTTTTTGAGCCATTTCAGCTGGAATTAACAAGAGAAGACTGATTTCCTAAGGTATGTGTTCCTTCTCCTGACAGTCAAGGAGACAGGCTGCTTCAGGAGAGAAATTACTTTTCTTGCATTCTTTTCTCCTTCTGATGCATGAACAATTCTCATTACCATTCATTTGAATTCTAGTTGCTTGCAGGGGTGGGTGTAAGTTCCTCAGCAATGAGCACTTTTTAGAGCTACTGTGTACACAACTGTAACTATCAAACAATGCTCAAGACTAATTCTCAAGGGCTACGATCTATCACAGTGTCTTGGTTTAAAAGACAGGCGTCTGCTTAAGGAAGGCAGCAGCCTCCCTTGGAATGGGAAAATGCAACTCCCCTCCCTCCAAATTTATAATTTTGAAATTAAGAGGCTTTCAGGCAGAGATATGGGGGATAGGAATAACAGTTCTTTTACTAAAATANGGCAGGGAGCACCACCCCACCTGGCCTCAGCAGTTCATGAAAATGGTAAAAGAATACTTTTTTGGGGATCCATCTTACACTATAACCTATGACACACAGTCAGGAGATTATTGAATTCCTGTGATTCTGTACCCTGTGTCTTAATGCCTGCAGTTTTGACGACTGCTGCTAGAGTGCACAAATTTCAGGGAAGGGAAAACAAAAGAGGTGAGTAAAGTCTTCTAGCAAAAAATTTCACAGTAAATGATAGAGAGCTTGGAAGGTCAGGAGGTATAATGATTCTGCAAAGAATTCCAGCTAGCCCCTTTAGACTATAAACCAGCTACATTTGTAAAAGGCATGGCACTGGAGCACACAGGTGACTTTTGTTCTGTATTAAAAAAAAAAAAAACCTACGGTTACACAAATTGTTGTAAAAATTGCATACAGGAAAAGTATATAGACGAATTACATTCAAAAATAGTACACATTCACTGCCACCTTGTATTAGCATCAATAAAATAATAAATGGCCCAAAATAAAAGTAAATCCAAAATAAGCCCTTTGAAATGAATGCAATTGATATGACTCCTGACATAACTTAGCTCTAGCTCCAAGTGCTAAACCCAGCACAGATGGAGTCGGTTACTCTGCATTAGAACTGCTGTAACTGAGGGCAGAATTTCCCTTGGTGACTCCTTCCAGTTGTTTCATTGGGGAGGTAAGAGTGATGTAAAGTCTTCACCAAAAAAAGAAAATCAGTGAGATCCTGTCCTTTTGCTCATTGTACAAGGTTTTATTGGACTGATCTAAACTACTACATGTCAATCATTATTTAATAACACCATAGAAGAAACAATATTTTGATGACCTCCAATCTGTAAGTTAAGAGATCTCTGTAAATCAACTGGTATTATTTTTATAGATTCATTACCTTCATTGGAATCATCCATTTTGTCAGTATTAGCATGGAATTTTCATATTTTAAAATTGCCTCATGACTGGTTTTAAGAGCTACATGCAAATTTTATCATAGGTATGCATGTAGTACAAGTTTTTTAGGTTTCATATATGTTAAATGACATGAAATAGATACATGTGAAAACCAAGAACAACCCTTTTCATAAATATTAGTTAAGCCATATACAATATAATGCAATTCCAAACTGAGCTATTCAAAACCTTTCTATTTACTTTGGAGGGCAACTTCCATAATTACATACAAAGCCTCCCACCAGTGTAATTAGCTCCACTCTTCCTCACTAGGACAAATCACAGTACTTTGAACTGATCTGTAAGGGGAGAAATACAGGATCATATATTTAAATGTAGCTCTCCGCCTTCAGCCTGAAAATTACAAGCCAGCAAACTTGTGATTCAGAAAAGCTTGTTGAGGTATTTTCTCTAGTGCCTGGAGAAATCTCCAAGGCAGAGAATCTGCAAAGGATACAGTAAGGAAAGGTTCTGTCCACTACTCCATTAACAAAATTGTGTCTTGCTAATCTGTGAAACTCTGAAGTAGCTGAATTTCTTCCCTACCCCAACCCCCAAGAGCACTGAGTTGTCCTCAATTTGAAAATCAGACCTTTGTTCCTGCAACACGTTCTAGCTTATATTTCTTTTAGATACTTCTTTAAAATGTTGTTTTTTACAATTCAAGTGCAAGTCTCTAGAGGTTTCTCTTTCTTCAGTTAAATATACCCCAGCATGGCCACTGCTTAGCAAATTGTGAGCTCTAACACCAACAGACTGTGACTAACAGCCAGTGGAGAAGACAAATTGTTAACCTCGTGTGAATGGAAGCTTATTTTATGATGTTCACAAGCATTTGATAATGCTCTGTTAATGAAACATCAGTTGCTCGTTATTCCTGACAGATGAGAGCATGTTCTGTATCTTACTAGATTTAATGACTAGGACAAGTCTTGCCTGTCTGCTTCTAGCAGTGCAGTGCCTGTCCTGACAACTGAGTCAATTCCCTCACCAGTGATCCACACTAAGCCGTGCTGCTCCCGCTGCTGCGCTGCCAGAGCCCGAGCCAGGAACGGAACAGCAGCAGGGGCAGCCTGTGGAAGCTGCAGTGGCACCTCTGACAGCAGCACCAAGTGAATCATTGGATCTAGAGGATAAGTGACAAATCAGAAGAATGAACTTTGGCATTGCACAAACCAAACAATGTCCTGGCTCACAGAGCTGACAGCTCCTCAGACATTGAGGTGAGGTTTGTCTCCAGTCTCGGGAGGCAAGGATGGGCAAAAAAGTACGTGATTTCTTTTTTATAAGATGCACAGCAATACCTTTCAGTGCTGAGGGCGCAGAAGAACATTTGGGGAAGAGTAGAGCTCTCGCTCACCCAATCCCTTTTCCACCCTCTCTCAGCACAGCATGGACAGCCACTGAACCCCAGCAGCCGTGCCCTGGGGCTGTGTGCCCCAGAGGCAGCACTACCCTGCTCCCCAGGCAGGGCTTTAGGGAGCCCCACCTACTCCAGCTGTCATCAAACAACTGGGCACTTAGACCACTCAGACCACATCACTCCCACGGAGACTGTCTGTGTTGATTTTTCAGCCCCACTGTGCAAGCCTAGAGTGGGCGAGTGGCATAATTTTTCCTTTTTAACAGAATTAAAAATATGGATACATAGATTATTTTTTTCTTTCAGCAATTTCTTGCTCTTCTTTACTCCAGTGTTCCCCTACGAACCAACTCTTCCTTTTCTGTGCTTTTTATTTCTACAAAAGTCCTATTTTGAATGCTGAAATCTCTCCCAAATACTTCAAATACTGGTCATCACTGGTTCACACAGCACTGATTCTATGCCATGTGGCACCAGTAGATATCATCTACTCCTGAGCATGAATCACTTTCTGTGATGATTGGCATTTTCACCAATTAGCAATCCTTCCATGAGATGCACATGTCAAAACAGTACGTAAGTTTGTTTTAATGCTGCTGCTATATGTCTTAATTTGTTAATACTGCTTGGACATAAAAACCAAGAATATTGCCCAACTTCTATGATTTTTTCCCCCTTCTTTAAAAATGGCTTTAATTTTAGGAGTCAAATTTCACAAAAAACACTAAATATTCAAGAACTGCTGAATTAGAAATATCCTGAACTTTTAAGAAGAATCTTAAGGAAACAACTTCTTAACCACAAATTTTAGCCTATGACAGGTTTGCAAGGTAAAGGACCTTTGACTTCTGTGCCCAGATACGCAACAGTTTCACTGTGTAACTTGCCAGAGTTGTACGGGCCATGATCAGCACCAGTGAGGTCAAGGGAAGCTTTTTAATCTCTCTTAATATGCACTGATTTGGCCCTCTTTGGGCCAAATTTTCAAACCAAAGGCCTTTAATGCATGCATCAGAAAAATCTGTCAGCACAGGTCTCAAATCACCTTACAATATTCATTCTTTCAAATGTATGTATGATATAAATGTTCCTGTTCCCTTTTTGCAGCTGAATAAACCACAGTACAGACCCTTTAAGCACCAAATATCCATTTCTACAGATGCAATAGTAGTAAATTTTACCTGCATCTTTGCTTTCAAAGATGATTCACACTTTTTATGAGGATTTTTTTCTCTCCACAAGCTGTGGATATAAAAGTACTTGTCAATAGAAAGGAAAAGTGTTCATGGTGTGGAAGACAGTCTGGAGAAAAAAAAAAAAAACTAGAATGTTTTAAAATGTTGGAAAGAAAGAAAACCTTAACTTCATAGATTCCGATTTTGCTATTGTTCCAGCTCTTATCAAAACTTTCTCATCAGATTCACTGTCATGAGAGAAGCAAGCCACAAAACTGGCCAGTGAGCATTTCTTACGCTATCAGTGCACTGTCTGCAGGCAGTCACTGTTTTTGCTCCAAAAAACAGGGTGATATTTAGAAGAAAAAACAGAATGAGAAGCGTGTTTGAGAATTCTCCTTTTGTGCATGTTAAACAATTGAAGAGAAGCAAAAGTAATACCACTTCGTTCATAAAGATGAGTGTGATGAAAAATGCCAGTTACACAATGCAACTGCCTCTGCATAAATGCAGAACTGAACACTTCTATATATACAAACACATATGCTGCTCCAATGAAAAAATGGGGGTTTTTTGTAATCCAGAGGGAAAAAAACAGAAGGGAAAAAATGTAAGGAAAGCAACTGATATAATAAAATAGGTGGAAGAAAATCTTAGTGCTATCAAAATAGGTGGAAATATTTCCACTGACATCACTGAAGTCAGGATTCCACTGCACCTCTATACCGGATTGAAGGCTCTTCCCTTTGAATACTGACTCATCTTGACAGTGAAGTATATTTTTAGTGACAACAAAAGGCAATTTTCTAGCAGAAGGGATTCTAAATAAAGGTCAAGTAAAACTGTACATAAGCTTGAGGTCAGGTTTAGTATGACCTTTTGGACACGAAAATGAGGAATAGTTTCCTGTTTGCAGCTAAAAAGTAAAAATTTTGGAAGAAGTCTTTTTTGACCTACTTATGTGTGGAAGGCTGATGACTTCAGAGTACTTCCTACTGGGAAAAAAAATTTAATAGCATCTGTCCTTTCCAAACTGCAAACACTTGCCAACATTAAAAGATGTGTATTCTTATTTTCCTGCTCAACACAAACACAAAATACATTTAAATATTCTACAAACACCTTACAATAACTAAAAATATATCATTTCCTAAAAATTAATATGATTTTATTTGCTATATGAAAATTCATGTTAGACTCTTCCCCTTTCCATGGATTATTGTACATTTTTCTTCTCACCATTCTTTCCTGTAAGGGAGGAAAAATGATGTATATGTTTCCTAAGGGAACGATTCAGTGGTTTCTGCACCTGGAGTGTCAGCCACAGCCAGTCGTGGAAAACCCAGATGGGCACGTGTTGTTACTTGAGAGGTGCCGTGGATTTCTTCCACTTCAGCTCTGATCAGGTTGTTATTTTCCTTTGCAGTAATCTGATTTCAGCAAAAACCTTTAAAGTACCACAGGTAGTAAGAAAAGGAGTAAAATGCACCTTCTTCCACTGTTCAGATAAATAAAAATATTAACTGTGTTTTGACTTCACTAATTGACAACTTTTAAACAAAGTGGTTTATGCAAAATGCTGCTCTTTGAGAATCAGATTTCTCACAGACCAAGATGCCACAGAGTCTTAATAGATTAACTGAATAGATCCCAAGGTTCTTAACTAGCATTCCTAGACTTAGAAGAAATTCTAAAAATTTTGCCACAGCCTTATATTCTGCTCCTGTTAATCTGCATTTTATGACATTTTCTCGTTTTGCTATCTTTGAATCTCGTCTCAAAAGCTATATGTTTACAGTAGGCTGACATACTTATGTGACCTTCGGGTATCTTTACTGTGTTCTAGATTTATTTCCCTTATCTTGAAGTTCATGGTGGAACTCTGAATTTTATCAAATATAATGATGAGAATCCCAGAGCAATGTCTTCCTCATCTGCCCTTTCATTTGTCATATTTCTGTGAAGAGGCCAATACTGTCTGCCAAGATAAAACAAACCAGCCGTGTGAGGAGCAGCTGAGGTCACTTCAGCTTGGAGAAGAGGAGACTGGGGGGAGACCTCAGTGCAGTTACAGCTTCCTCATGAGGGGAAGAGGAGGGACAGGCACTGATCTCTTCTCTGTGGTGACCAGTGACAGGACCTGAGGGAATGGCCTGAAATTGTGTCAGGAGAGGTTTAGGTTGGATATTAGAAAAAGGTTCTTCATCCAAAGGGCAGTTGGGCACTGGAACAGGCTCCCCAGGGCAGTGGTCACAGCACCAGCCTGACAGAGTTCAAGAAGTGTTTGGACAAGGTTCTCAGGCACACGGCGTGACTCTTGGGGTGTCTTGTGCAGGGCCAGGAGTTGGACTCAGTGATCCTGATGGGTCCCTTCCAACACAGAACATTCTGTGATTTCTGTTATACTGCCATCATCAATGCTAATCTAGTAACATTCACCAGCCAGATCAAGACTTTCTTGAAGACAATCTTGTTTTTCTTTTAAGTCTCTTAAGGACGCTGTGCCCTCACACCACACCGTGATGACGTGTCTGCACCTGCAGTGATATCTGCCATATGCAGAAGAATTAGGTTCTGTTACTTTGATAGGTGTGAAAGACATCTCATGAACCTCAGAACAGAGGACAGATAAGTAATATCATCACATATGAAGTATCAAGCAATCATTTTCCGTTTTAAGCACTTTTTTTAAAATTAAGATGTAAAACTACTTTACTAATATAATTTCTGTCCTGAGTAGAAGTACTTGAGTGTTCCTCATAGGAGAGACAGAATGTGTCTCAAATATCATTGAATTATATGATAAATGGATAATGCTAAATAAAAATTTTATATTGCCTAATGCACAAGTTGTTAAGTCCCTACTATTAAATCTGATGCCTGGTAGTAAATCCAAGCTAGAATGAAAAATAAAATAGATCTTTGTGTTTACTCATACGGTAGTAACTGCCAAACAACACTAAGGATTTTTTTTTTCTCAATGAAGAGTATGCTTTCAGCAAAGCAGGAGATTAGTAAACATTTCAGGTTACAGCTAAAAAAATATGTTTTGATTCAAGAGTAGAAACTTGAATGTTTCCTGGTGTTCTTTGGACAGATATCAAGCAGGGACATCAGTTCTTGTGTTTCTAAAAGCTAGGGTAAATTATAACTAATCCACAAAACCAACATGTATTCAAAAGAATACAAGACATTTGAAATGCAATACACAAACCTAATTCAGTCATAATAACGTTCAGCTGACAGAGAAAAGCAAAATGCAAAAACATCAAAAACAAATTTCAGGTTTAGTAATCACAAAGGTCAAACATTTTTAAAGTATTTGTGGGTTTATATACAAAGAAAAATGAAAAAATGAAACAGTAAAACACATTACTAATCCTCAGTTACAATGTAGTTCATTAAACGTAGAACTTTTGAATGTAATTCTGAATTTAAAAAAAAAAAAAAAAAAAAGAGTTATTACCTGTGCAATAAAAAGTGAGTCGAGGGGAAGAGAAAAGTACCTGGAACAGAAGCCATAAAAAGGCAAAAACTAACAGGGAAAAGCTACACACAGGATGTTTATTTTATCTGTGACTGACCAAAATGCTGACTCAACGAGAGGGACTAGGGAAGGAAATTAGCCAGTCCTGCCCCTTCTCTGTGTGTTCCCACTGAGAGTCTCCAGTGCTACCAGCTGTCTCCTTTCCTGCTCTTCTCAATAGCTTGATCCAGTAAGGATTATTGCCTCTCCCTAGTCCCGGCTACTGGGGAGCAGGGCTCTGAACAGAGTAGTCAGACCTTTAGTTGGTAAAGGAATGGTCCAAGTAGACTTGTAGGTCCATCTCTTTTAGATTAATTAGCAGAGCACTACTCCACTTGCCTCATGTTTTAAATAGATACCAAGATGACACAAAAATATTCCTACAGCTGAACTGCCTCATGTGGGCAAAACTGAGTTTTTAGGATACTTTTTTTCCCTCAAAATACTCTGTGGGGATTTTTCTGTATATATTTGCTATGAACACCTTTCTGACTGACTCCCAACAGCCCCTTTTCGTAGTACCCAGCTTCAAACACACAAAGGATATGTCTATCTGGACGCTGAAAGGAAAAAAGCAGTTAACACCTTGGAAAAGGGCCCACTTTATTACAAAATATCATGCCACACACACACACCTGGCTTTCTCAGTACAGGAAATCCTTAGTGTGACTTGACAATAATCTTTTGGATAAGCATCTAAGCCTGCAGAAATCAGTGCATCTCAGCACTGGACCATGCTGCATTTGAAAACAGAGAGGACCAATCCAAAGTTAAAGAATAGCTGCATTTTTGCACAGTAAAGAGTCTTCTTGGTTAACTAATGTAAATGAAATTCTATAAAATATTCTTCCATTTTGCAGGCATATATCCTAGACAGATATCCTAATTCTAATAATACTTAGCTTTACTATGCTATTTCTCACTTTTCTATTTCCTCTTTAGTCTGTCACCCAAGGGCATCAATTACTTCTTGTTTTTTAGTGTATACTGAATTGATTTGCATAGATATCTCGCATGACATATTTCTTATATTATTGTGTTCCTCTGTGTAAATAATTTTCTAAAAGGGTTGCAGTGCTGAGCTAAAATAATATATATACACATTATGCTCCTGATATATTTAGGCCTCTAATCTTGTTTCATAAAGCTATAGCATGATTCAAAGGAACCCAAAGGAACAAAAGCTGTTGGATTCAAGAACACACTTTCAGTGTACCCAACTAAAATTACAAGAGCATGAGAAGCAGTATACCAGAGTTCTACAACTTCCAGAAAAAGTGTCCAAAACAAGTTAGAAGCTTCCAAGGCTTGACATATGCTGATGGTTATCAATCTAAATGACAGACATTATACTTTTTGTTTGTGAACTATTTCCAGAAGCATCTATGTTCTGCGGTGGTAAATTCCTGGCCCAGGTGTCTGTATTCCCAGCAGCAGGCAGAGCCTCCAATGCAGTTATCAGTGCTGACATCCTGGATCATGCCTGAAGACTGACTCTGCTCCTATTCTGTAGACATGCTCACAAGAAGACAAGACCCTTTGAGGGCAGCTTTTCCCCATCCCAGCAGAGCTCAGCAGCGATTTAAGGTATAAAGGGTCACATTTGCACCAGAGGATGAATCTCAATTTTTAGAAAATTCTGGAAATCCCTTCAGGTACAGAGTTCTCTTGGTTTCTTCTATTAAAATAACTTTATCTTGTCTAAACGATTAAATAGTCCATGAGGCAGAGAGATGAATGGACTCTGAAGCCTGTCTTTGCCTCATATGGGGAAAATTTGAGGCTTACATCCAAATGGGTAAATACTACTACTACTATCACAAATGGGATCCACAGAGATCTATCACCGAATGCCATGTAGCCCTCACTGTGGTTCAACTTGCAACTCTGGATCAGGCAAAGTAAATGTGAAACAAGGCTTTGGAATGTGCTCTATTCCCCAGGGCCATTAGGTGTCTGGAGTTATGGGAGGCAGCACTACTTTCCACAGAGAACATCTAATATGAGATTCTAGTTCAAGATGCCAAGACAGATCCACTGATGCGAGTGCCTCCCAGAGCAGAGAGTTAAACAGGGAGAGGTACTTATGCTTCCCACCCTCTCTCAGCATCTCATTTCAATGTAGCCTCAATGGATACTCACTCATTAGGACTCGAAAGTCTCTTTACGACTAAGCCTTATTATTATAGAACTCAAAGCTCACGATTCCAGCAGGCACTTTGGGGTCTGGCAGTTAGGTGATGCAGTGCTGAGTGCTACAACACCCAAACATCCCAAAGAATCAGTTTCAGAAACATATTTCATAAGGACTTTATAGAACCTCAGCAGATGGAGTCCCACTACTCCTGTGCACACTATGCCGTACCTACACAAATGAGAGGGTCAGGGGCTCACTGAGAAAATGGTTTATCAGCAAGGACTATAGAACTGCACCCCCTGACCTATCATAACAAAACAATATCATAACTACACGAAAATGTTCAATAACATTTTTTATATTATTCTGTAACTACCACCACACTTGGTACCCTGCTGATCACAACAAATTAGTTACTTCCTTTTCTGTTCTTAAAAGAGATGTCTGCAGCCCAGGCAGTGGCACAGGGTATTCCTGCTTCAGAACAAAGTCCTGCCCAGTCACACTGGCTAGACAGGATAAGGGGAAAGGGAAGCAATCTATCTTTGCAGGACTGTGTTGCACAAGCTTGCTATTTTCGTCTGGCAGTTTGGTTTATGTGACTGCTGGTCTGCTAATGTTACTTGTGAAAAATCTCTCTTCCCCTGTTCTCAGCATTACCCCATTAAGCAGGTGGAGAACTTACACCCAAGCTTTATTCAAAGTCACGCTGGCTCCATAGAGATATTTTAAAACTGACTTAAAGTCAAGCAAAACCTTGAGTGGACTCCTTTAGTGCACTAGACACTCAATGTACCTAATTTATGATTGAATTACCTGATTTAAGTTTCAGTGGTACAGCCCTGAATATAAAGTACCCAAAGCTAACAAATTAAGGAGTAAAACACAGCAAAAAGTCTGAGCATTCTAGCAGTTCTTTGGAGAGATGCCAAAGTTTAATAGCACAAACGGAATAAATAAACCCTATGAACAAATCAATTTTTCAAAGGTAACATCTGTTCCGCACTGGCTCCTGGTGTGAATAGATTCATCTGTGCACACATACAAGTAGGCTAATGGGATTCGGTGTGCTCCAATACCCATCAGCATGTTTTGTCTTCATCAAAAACTCTAATGTGGATGGGACTCCAAAAGTTTTTCTGAAACAAGCCAAACAACTTAGACCTATTTTGCAAACTGTTTCATACGAATCGTTATGTTAATTCAGTGGAATCAAACCCTGAGAATACTTACTCAGAAATGTAAACAGGGAAAGGAGTATGAAAATCTGTCTGAGGGAAACTGTTTCCCCCGGTTCCAATTTTTGAATCTTGCCCTTTTGATAACTTCCCAAGACTGCCTAAAAACCAAAATTATGCTGTGCTAGAAGTCATTTGTCTTATGCTATGCTTCATCAATTTAAACTAAATTTTCCACAAAGTATGTGACACAACCTAGTTATATCAAATATAAAAGACAATGTACATGAAACAAGTTGCAAAAAGGATCTTTCATCTTTGTTTTATGAGTTTTCTGAAGAAGCAGAAATCGATGCTTTAGTTGGACAAAAATTAGACTTAAAATTGTGCCACGTATAAACACAGATTAAATCTTAAAACTATTAAAATTAATCGTGCCTTTACACAGCTCCCTTATACAGACTATGAGGAAACTGATGGATTTAGTGTGTTGAGTTCTTTCTCAATACTTCAAAATCGCATGTTGGTTTAGTTTCTTTTCTATAACTTTATTTCCTACTAGGACTTCATAAAAATCCTTTAGTGCTTTCTTTTGTTTTTTCCCCAGCGTGATTTTCATCAAATTTTGCTCATGGTGTAAAGTAATACTGTCCTTGTAGACACAACCCTTGCTAGCAAACAAATTTATTAATTATTATTGTGAGTTGTTAATTTGAGGACAGATATCTGGACATTATGTTATTCTAACACCTCCTGGGAGCTGTGCAGGTAGAGGGGAGGAAAGCAGTATCCTGCAAAACCTGGAAAAAGAGGATGAGTAGACTGGGTCAGAACCTTTCTTCATGTGTTATAGCACAGCAATAGCTTCACCTTTCAGCAACGGCTGCACCAACAGCATTGCTACAGTGCAAAAGAAAAGCTGAAGAACTTAAGAACTTGGCTGATTCCTAATCTCAGCTAACACCTCCTTCTTCCATTGCATCCCTCGCATTTCACAGGTGAAATGCACAGATTCAACCCAAGACTTGGCATGAGATACACCTACTGCAGCTGGCCACAGATGTGATGCATACAGAGTGGCAAGGAGGGAGGGAGCATGATTTGACCATTGCAAGAAAATACCTAAGCTCCAACACCCACTATTAAGGAATTTCCAATTTCAGTCCCAATAAGACTCAGATAAGCAGTTATGATTGACAGGAACATTAATTCAACTGTAGTCACTGTCAGGATCAGATAATATTCTGTAGCAGAAAGAAAATTGGTACATTAATGCCCAAAAGCCAAAGAGAAACTAATTTTGAGGATATCATTCCTGCACTGAGTAGATGGGTACTGAAAGACAACAGAATGAAAACCAACCAAAACATCTTGTTTATTATTTCTTAGGGTTTGGAGTTTTACTTTTTCTAGTTTTAATTTTGATCTTTAACTAAACAATGTAAAATCATGAGTAGGCACCATATTAATTGTAAATCTCTTTTTATATTTAATATTGGGGGGTAAGGTATGATGGCGAATGTGTGTATAAACATCACAATAGAACACCCCTGCACAATATTAATGAAAAATCATCTGCTATTTTTTTATTATTATTTCTATACTTTTTTTTTTCAGAACAATCATTAAAAAACTATAGGCCTTGCTGTACTTGACCAAAGTTTTCCCACACCCTACAGAACAGCAACCTGCAAGACATAATACCATACAGAGATATAGATAATTTCTTTCTATACCTCTCTCTATCAGACGGTATATTTTTTTAATATAATAATATTTTAAGGAACTTAAACTAGTTAAAGCTTTTCTGAAATAATTTTCTAAGACAACTCAATGGAAGTGTGAGGGACAACACAAAGAAAATGCTGTCTGGAAAATGTAGTAAGTAGATAACATGTTAAGATGCTGACAAACAGGCAGAAGGACAATCCTTAATCCTGAGTGAGAGATGGATGATGAAGTGGGAGTTATCTTTGAAAATTATGTCAAGCAGAAAACCCAGGGAAAAAGACAAGAAAGAGTCAAAAGGAAGAAGAAACAAAAAGGGAGGACATACTGTGTACATGAACCCCCTGGGATTTAGAATGACAAATCATCACCAAGTCTGAAATCTAGGGGATAAGTCAACAACCCCTTAGCAGGATCTCATGCTTACTAACAGCAGCACACCAAAAGGTTTCGCTCTTCTTCTAAAGCTGCAGTGTTTCAGCTCTAAAAGTTAGAAAATATCTCTACTATTTTCATTCAGCATGCAGTGTACACTATGGTACAAACCAGTGTTTATCCACAAAAGCCTACTTTTTCCTTCAAAACTATTTTGCCCATGTCTGAGTGATCAGTGCACATGCTACTACTTTTTCTATCCACCTTCCCATTGCAGGCTTTGCTCACCTCCCAACTCTCCATCCAAACATCAGGAGTCAGTTAATATGACAAGTAAGTTGATGAGCCTCCCCTCCCAACCCCTTCATCTAGCTTGACAGACACCCAAATGCAAAATTCATCCAATTATGTTGTTCTTTGTCCCTTATTACAATCTCCCAACTCCTCCAAGCTCACAGTAATTTTCATAGTGTAAGCACAAATTCACATGTACAACAGTTTATCTTGGCACCTCAAAGACAGAGATCATTAGGGCAGGTCCAGAACTGGAGGAGGGAGGAAAGTGAATCACAAATGTATCCCAAAACAGTCATCCTTTGGTTACCAAAAAACCATTCAAAATTGAAGCACTTATATGAGTTCAAATAGCTTTTAGGTAGCATTACCTAAAAAAATTTTTTTAAAAAATCAAAATAATATCAGTACTGGTATTGTGTATTTGAATTTTCTGCCTTTTGCTACGCCATCCCATGATGATATCACACACAGACACACAGAGGGATCAACTGTGCCTTAAGTGAAAGTCAAACCCTGCAGGTATGGACTGTGCAATATTGAGTAAATCAAAATTACTTGATACAGCAGAGGCACAGATACTACCTGGAAGCTGCGACCTGCCAGTCTCAATTCCTCAAGGAAACAGCAGAATATTTTCTGTACATTGCTGATGCTAGGAACAGAACTTGAAGTGAATGTAGCTCAGCAGGTTATGGTCAAAGATTGAATGAGTTCTCTCAATTTCCTCAGTGACAGAACTGAGATGCAGGCAGATAAAACTACCTGACACACAGAATCTCAAAACGATGATAGGTCTATTCCAAGTTCTATCTCATCTTTACACAAACACAGAAGCCTGATTTAACCATCCAGACAATGTTACTGCAGCCAGAAAAGATAATCTGCTGTCATCTTTCCTTTCAGGATAAAAAAACCCTTCTACTTGCCTCTCAATATAATGTTTTAAGAGTTTCTTTGTCAGAACTGTGAGGTCAAAAGAATGCTCTGCTATTAAACCTTTCTGCATCTTAAATTCCTTTCACTTCATGTGTCACAGGCTCCTTTCAGTTTGCTCACCTGAGAAGGTTCACAGGACAATGTCTCAGTGCCCCAGAGCGACAGGAGAGGAAACATGCACGTCTCGGGCACCTCTCATATGTCAAAGTGCTTTACTGTAAGTGACAATCAGTGTGATATTGGGAGAAACAACGAGAAATAAGAAAATCAAGAAGGGAATGATACAGAGAGGGCGTAGCACATTTTATAGTAACTGATATTCACAAGCACAGCAAAGGGCAGCCACGCAACACCACCAGATTCAAAGTTCTCTGTTCCCAAGACTTGGGCCTGAGGCACACCCCATATAGCCTCTCCCCCTTCCTCAACGCCCTATTACCCAAGCTGGCTAAACAGAAAATTAATGTCTTATCTGTCTTCAAATGCATACTATTCCCCTTTGTCTCTCTCAAATAATAATGTGCCGTGAAGTAATGTACCTTATGTGCGTTACTTAAAACTACATATATATATTTGATTTGCTACTTCAACCTTGTCTAGCCAAACAGTTATCTTATCAAAGACAGATACTGGTCTAATCTCACACAGTTGGCTTTTGTTAAAAACACATTGCATTTTCTCCAATTTTCCATGTAACTCCATGTCCTTGAATTACCCTTTTCCATCTAAAGTGGTTCAAAGACTTTGTTTAGTACTGAGGTCAGACATACATAGCCATCCTCAATCCAAAATACTTACAAACTTCTGTCCTAAGTCAGACAAAGCTGTATTTTTTCTTAAACGTGAAGGTCAAATTTTTTTCAACTGAAAAATCACCTTTCGACTGAATGAAAAAGCCCTTGGAAAAAATCTGACTTTTCCTTGAAGTGTCAGGCATCCAAACCCAGAAATATTTTCAACTGAGAAATCAAAGATATTTCTATTATAAATGTTAATTTAATGCCTTGCAGAAATTTAATTCAAATCCCTCACTGATCAAACAGAGCTTTCCTGGGGGTGGATCAAGAACCACTATGAAAGAATCTGCAATAACACCCACCATCGTGCACAGATACATAAAATAATAATTTGGAAGGGCCGGACTTCCTGAATTATTTGGCATATACACCTCTAGACTATAGACAAGAGAGTTCTTGTCTACTATCTAGACACGTACATGCCAAAAATAGCAGGGGGAACTGCTCCAGTGGTGCTCTGGAAAACAATTAGCTACAGAGTGAAAAATACATATTTTTAGTAAAGGTGTCAATTGCTTATCTAGATCATGGCAATGCCAATGATCCAAAAGAAGGAAAGGAAATTGACCCTTCAAGGTATTTCTGTGGGCTGAGGAAGTATAACTAAGGAGAGGCAACCTCATTTAGATCTTTCATGACACTGACACCCACAAATGATTACTCACACACTAGATACCAGCTACTGCCACACTACTAAGCCTTCTGGACAAAAAGCTGATCAGATTTCTGGAGACCATATCCAGCATCTCTGTGCTGGAGTTCACTTAACTCCCCGGAAGATGAGCATCTGCCCCTGGAGGAGAAATTGCCACAGGCAGAGGCACTGGGAATGCCCTGTCCCAGCACAGCTCCCTCCTTCACTGCTGCATTCCTAGGTCCAGATATCCACAGCTATCACACTCAGGTTTGCTCTGGCTCCTGGGGGAGCAGAGGGAGTGGCACCACTGGCCAGGCAGAAAGGAGGGAAAAGCAGTCCTTATCCAGGAGAAGCAGAGATTGTGTAAAACACTAGGATAGGATAGCACAGGAGTGAAGAAAGACATGGCATGGAAAGGGGATGGTCCCAGCTATCCAGGGCAATGTATGGCCACACACAAAATTACTTACTGTAGATACTGCCCCTACCTGGTAGTTTTACTGCTGTTCACCCGTGAAACATTCATCATCATGACGTTCATGGAGACTGAGTCTACTTAACTGAGCTTTAAGTCAGCCTCTGTGACAGTACTGAAAGTATCTGTTGCCAGGGACACCTATTTTGTGCAACACCTGCAATAAAATAAACATTTGCACCTCTGAAAGCTGTTTATCACTAATTCGTGTTCTGGCTGGGATAGTGCTTTCCCTATGCAACTTGCTACAGCATCCTAACAACAGTCCTGCAGAAATCGTTTGAACTGGTGTCAATTGCCACAAGATCTGCAATGCAGTTTCGAGATTTTTTTTTCCAGAATAAGAGAGAATAGTCCACTACTGTAATTGTATTCTTGTATGTTAGAGATAGGAGTTTAACAACAACAACAACAAAATACTTCAAGTCTAAACACATTGCACAATTTTTCTCAATATGCTAAATGAGTTAAGTGTTGCTTTGTTGACAAACTTCAAGCCAATAATTATAACTGAGTGCAATGCCAATACAGTATTGTAACACTCATTGAAGAGCTACAGGTTCACACACAAAGACAGTAACAATGCTGGAGAACAAAGAGGAGCTTACATGATGCGTTCCTACAGAATGCTAGCAAGGTAAATGAAGCAGAGCTAAGTAACTAGATAAGGTTTAGCAAGTGTAGTCACACAGACATAACTCAGGACAACTAGGAACACAAAAATAATTTTAAGATTGAATATTTCCTGAGATACTAATTCAACTAACTTTGCAGAGGGAATTAACTTGAACAAGTACTTCTATGACTTTCCTAGTGACGAATAGCTTCTAAACATGTTAACTAATTAAATTAATAAAGCCTAAATTTTAGGCTGCACATGGTCTTTTACACTATCAAGTCTGAACTCCTGGCTGTCAGAGACACTTAAAGTTGGTCTGTATTGATTTCAGAAATTTATGCATACTAAAGGATACCAGGTATCAGGAAGGTATCCATTCCTGATCAGAAAATACCAACAATGAAGATTTCATTACTTCCCTTAAGAGCATTTACTACTGATTAGTCACTGTTAAAACATCTTGCATCTTTTATCACAGATTTAGTTTATTGCCTGCATTAATTTAATTTCTTGAAAATTTAAATAATTTCTAGTGAGGGATAGCAGCAATTTCCAGTTTTGACAAAACCAAAACATTTATTTGAACCTTTGCTCTTCCCCTTTCTGTTTTCTTTTTGTTCTGTTTTAAGAATTTGTCTTGCACTTTCCAGGCAGCTCATTTCCTGGGACAGCACTGCAAGCTCTGCATCTTCTAAGGCTGTACCTTGATACCAGCAATTTCTATACTGCAGTGTTACATAAAAATCATTAAGTACTCAAAATTATGACTGCTACTGCTAAGATCTCCAGTGAGTTTAGCAATGGGTTTTGAGTTTCCACACTTTCTACAGGTTTTTTTGGGAGGCTGAAGTTTCTATTTTGGGGTGGAGAGGGTGGTATGTTTGGGGGGTTTTGCTTTTTTTTTAAGGTGCCATCATGGATTTTGATTATAAAAATTATTAGGAGTTACCATTCTCCTAATACATAATAAGTGACCTTCAATTTGGATTATTAAGTAACAAGACAAATCCAGACGTAGTGGATACAGGGGATACCAGAGCAGTGGAAAGCATTGCTAAGTCAGGTGTCTCTGGCACTGCTGCACCTCATTTTGGCAGGAGCTTGGTCACTGGTGGATATGCCAAGGAATGTCTTAATGGTGAAGCTCTGGACAAGCACTTATTACAGCTCCCCATGAACAATTCAGCCCTTAGACCACACAAAACTGTCATAACCTCAGTTTGAAGCACAAATCAATGTATATTGTATTCAGATTTTCATTTCCAACCACCTGACAGGACTTTTGCAGTTCACACACAGCGAGTCTCATCCACTGCTTTAGCTCATATAGAAAGCTGGAGGCATCTCAGAGCTGGGGCTGCTCAAAGCTCTTCCACTTGGTCCCAACAAGATTTCAGTTCTTCACTTGATCTTCTGTTCCCTGCCCTGGAGTAACATAAATCCTGAAAGATGAAGCTCCAGAGAAGAAAGGACCATGGTTCACTTCCCTTCCACAGTGGACTGCAGAGCTATGTAAATGTGCTGCACTGCTCAAAATGCGTCCCCTCTACCAACAACAAAATTCTGTAAGAACTCTGAGGTGTCAAGTGTCTTCAAGTGACCAAATTCCTTCTTATGCTCTCTCATGGGAAAAACAGATCCATAGGTTTAGCTATCTAAATGTTGTCATCATCCAATCCAGCAGCAGCTATCAGCCAATAATTTGACCATACCCCCCAACCAAAAACAAAACAAAACAAAA
>VYXC01003449.1:108336-172940 GCA_013397175.1 Platysteira castanea
AAACAAACAAACAAACAAAAAAAAAAGTGAATAGAAAAGTGAATAGAGTAAAATCCGGGTGGCAAACAGTTTTGGTATCAGATCTGGATTAGGAGTTTAGCACAGGAGTTGTCAGAGATGGGAAGGAAAAAGAAAAACAGTGATCTCAATAAATGTGTTTCTTAACCAAATCATGTTCATAGAATAGCTACACCTGCTTATGCACAATATTGCTGGCTTTTGTATGATGAGCAGCCCATGACTGAAACCCCAATAAGCGACCTCCCCATCTCTAATAAAATACAGAATGAGAAAACCTCATGTTCATTCATGCTGCACTGTACTTTTCCCCACCTCTTTCACTGTCTGTATTTGTGTCAGGGGCAGCACCGGAGCATGTGGGCAGTGTACTGGCAATAAACAGAAGGGAAAGATGCCAACCACAGAAGTCACTTGTCACACTTGCAAAAAATCTGTCTTGTTCCCACCCACGTTCTGCCCCATGTCTCTCCAGCTTTGCCCATCACAGCTCACTATCCCCACTCACAGTTTGCCAGCACTCACAGGCTCTCAGGAAAGCCTCTCATGCTGAGACAGTTGTCCTGCTGCAGACTGGTGCAGTGACAGGAGCAGGGAGATGAGCCATCCCGGCTGGAGATCTAGCGTTTGCTTTTCCTATTTCTGATTTCTGTTTGATAAGCTGCTCTGCTGTTCAAAAGGCAGTTTGATCTCTTAATATGTGTCCTCTGTTCTGTTATTTTAATCTGGCACTGTTCATAAACTAAAATTCCGAATAGGTAAACGAGAGTAACTAATATTAGGATAAATACCTCGTACTTCTTTCCATGTTCAGTAATCTGCTTTTTTCTTATGCCATAATAATTATGCTCAATTGTTCTTTGCACTTGAATTTGCATACCTCTTAGGGAACATTATTTTGTGAGGGCTTTCTAGCTGGTCTCTCTCTATTAAAATATCCTTACAACAGCAAAGATCCAGCTTGCCAGAAGGCTGCTTTCTTTGGATTACAGCAGAACCTATTCCTGGGCAACGTGTCTTCACATCTTCAACACTGAGCCCTCCACTTCTTAATGTGCTTTCTTCACAAGCCTATTAGAGACTCACAACTTCATCCAGCTTGCTAATTGTGTCTATAACATGGGTTACACACTGGAAAAAGCTGATGGAGAATCTGAATACAATCTTTGGATCAATCTGCTCACAGAAGCAGAGATTTTCAGAGGATATAATAAACTAAACAGACTTTGTATTAGCAAGACTTTACAAAGGTTGTCCTGCTCTCAGCAGCTCAGCTCAGCACAGGGAGATGTAAAGACTGCCTATTTTAAGCCAGTCCCAGCACCTCTTATTCATTACCAGTCTGGTCAGAAGTACAACATGCTGCTGAGTAAAATACACTTCTGTAAAATGCTAAACCATGTCCTGATCTTGCCACACAGCTTTTCAATCTACTTCCATATGTGGAATGAGCATGGTTTCTCACAATCACACAAGAAAGCAATGGTGTATTTCCATGACTACACTGTACTTTATGCAGTTGCTGCCAGCTTGCTCAAGGGTTTCACCCAACACAGGTCATGCTGGTACCCTGCTTTTACACTCTACAGGGACACACACATCCCTGATTACAAGTTCTGTTTGTACACTCATACTGGGCCAGGAGAATAGCACTCCAGTCTATCCTCACTACTGTACCAAACAGTCCTCAAAAAGTTTTTTCAGAACTTTCATTTTTCTTGGAGTTACTGTTCCCTTCTGACATGACACCGATCTCCCTTTTTATTCTTTATCCCACAGTCCTCTGATAAAGGAAGCGAAATTCTATTGTCTTTATACAGATTTTATTTTCTAAAAGATATGGTGAATGATCACTTTTGTTTCTGTTTTTTTCAGTATCTTTACAAAAACAAGCAAGCATCAGAATAAAAGAGACATCGTTCCTCCAAGCCTTCTTCCGTGTTTGTAGCTCATCCTACTAAATTCTGAAAAAAAGAAGTTCTTCACAGGATTTTTCTCCTAAGGGATCCTATTTTCCTTTTAAGTTGTACCTTTAAAATTGTGACAGCATCCTTAGACTCTTGGAAATGCAGAAGCTGGAGAGTTCTCAAAAACCATCTCCACAGATCTGTGAACTATTTTAACTATAATAGTGCTGCTATATCTCATTTGTTTGATTAAATATCTCATCTGACTTCCTGAAAAAATGCCAATTAATTATTTCTCTGTTTGAACATAATTTTGGTGCACTGGCTTTAGCTCCATCTGCATCACCAGAGGCCCATAGCAAGACTATTACTCCAGCTGCTGCTCACAAAGTTCTAACAGCCATTTTCTTCCCTTGCTTTCACTGCAGTATTTTAGTTTGAGCAGAATAATGCCCATTTGTTTGGAAACTCTTGTTCACATTACTGTCTTGTCACCATCTACTTCCACCACCCTCCTGGTCCTGAGGTTCTCCTGTTACAGGGTAGAGACACTACAACCATTGCTATCCTCAGGAGCTGTCTCGGTGCAGATTCATTGTACCTGATATAATTTATTGATGAAAGGTTTCTGAAAGCTCTTACTTTATTTGAATCAGACCTTCTCTCTCCTCCTCTGTGATACTGAAGTAATTCACTTGATCAAAAACAGTTTGTACTTATACTTCACTGCATTTAATTTTTAAGGTTTATTCTCCCTGCATCCTGCAAATGATTAGAATTGTGGTGCCACTGGTATTAAACTGCCATTAGCAAGGGGTGTAACCACTGCCAGCACTCATTCTTCACACATCTGTTTTCTGGAATACTTCCCTGCCAGATGGCAATGCCAAGGACAATCTCCTGAAACAATCGTCCACACAGAGTGCAGAAACCCCTGCTAGCTTGCATTGCCTCTAAATTAGCTCCCTCTGCCAGCACCAGGGTTCAAGTGTTTTATACAAAAAGCTGCACTTCAAGTGAAGAGTTTCAAACTGATCTCACCTGAGGCAGCTGGCACCAAACACCTTCTGAGCCTTTAAGGGTCTGTGCACAGCCAGGTCACAAGAGTGTTCATCCTTTCCAATGCAATAATTTAGCTTACTCATACCAATGGTATCTCCAGTTCTGTAATCATATTAAATGTACCATATGCTGAAGTTCCTTTTCTGCAGGAAAAGAAACCCTATTGCCAAGCCACGGGTAGGGCAGTTTTGCAATGTCCTGAGAAATTTCTATGCCTTGAAACATGCCAGGAAATCTTTTTAAGTCTTCTGAGGTCAAATTTCTTTTTATGAATCTCACGTTCACTTAGGTTTTCACAAACTTAACAATTTTGAAGTTTTTTCTGTGTTTGGTGCCATATTTACTACACAGAAATCTATATGCTTTTTATCTTTCTTTTTCTTCTAGATTTATTTAACTTCGTATTTTCTAATTATAAAAATGGATGCCTTTCATACACTCCTAGTCTCCTTGGTATAGAGGACGTTGTGTTTGATTTCTTATATTTTGCCTTAGGAACTCTATATTCTCACGTCCTGAAGTGAGATTCATTTCACCAAGTTTTAGGTGCTTAACTATTAGGCATCTAAGTCTAATTTAGTTTTTTAGACTGTTTTACAGTTAATAAAGGGAAAGAAACTCATCCTAATCTCAATTCATTCCAATTAGCCTTATCTTGCAGTGCTGGAGTTAATGGTCTTGGGTTTGGCCATTTCTCTTTACTGATGAAAAAGTAAGACTGGCAGGTTAGATGTCTGCCAGACATCCTGCTGTAAGGTGTCTCAAGATAGGGGATATCAATGATATCAACTTAAAATCATATATTTTTCAGAAAAGTCACATGCATGGCATCAACACTGATGGGATTAGTGCAACAGTTTTGCCTCTTCATTGTGTGCGTAGCTGGCTTATGTATCTCTGGTGGTGCCGTTTAGTTAGTTGTAAGGTTTTTTGTGTGTTTCATTTGTCTGGGGTTTTGATTCTGGTGGTGGTTGTTTTGCCTGGGGAGGGTTGGGAGGTTATTTTGAGGGGTGGTTGGTGTTTTTTTGTCAGATGAAGTGTCATTTTCTTGTTACTATACAACTGATGGCAGGGAAGGTTTTTCTTCTACTCTTTATCTGCCTCACATAGTCTGCATCTTCCAAACCTCTGTCTAATGTTAATTTGTCTCTTCATATATTCTTTTTGAATCTTATATGAGTATTCTTCCATCCTTTGCATGCTCTATCCTATTTTCAAGAGTAGCTGCATTACCACTCATCAATTATATAAGCAGGTTTCCTTTTAGGTCTCTGATTTTTACTTACGTGGAGGCGTTATAATCAGGATATAATAGACTTCAAATAACTTGAGTAAGATGTCTCAATTTTCTGCTCTGCCTCAGGGAGCTCTCAACTAAGACTCTGGTCTGGAAATACCCCAGACATTTTACTCAGCACATATAAGAGAACAAGCCACTTCTCAGTCTGCAGCTACTTATATATAAAAAGATGTGACTAAGATCAGTTCCACTGACTTCCTCCATTTTGCCCACATCTTTGCAATGCTTCCAGTTTCAAAGTTGAAAGCAGCAAATTTTTAGTCATATTCTGCAAAAAACAGAGTTAATTCTTAGGGTCTGACATTACATCCAGGTCTGGAATTTGTGTCAGACAGGCTTTCCTGTAAAGACACACTGAACCAGATTTTATTAATACTGATTTTCATTACTCTCTCTTCCTTTACACATGAGAAAGACAAAGACAGAAAGAATGCATCTTTTAAAAAAAGACATGTCTTTATCTGATTTTGCAGGGCTACAGTATTCCTTTTATCTTCAATTGTTTAGTATTTTAAGTTACAACAGTAGCAGGGCTTTTAAATTTTTTTTTTAACTGCTGCTTGAAAAGATTTAAAAAGTCACAAAGAACTAGAGCAGAATTTCCTAGTAACAGCTGTAAGTTAAAATTAAAATATAATTTATACCAGATTTAATGATTCCTCCTCAGCTTTCTCCACAGTGCAGATTAACTTATCTTTACACATTAAATCACCGTAGATCTCCCAGACTCTTCAAACACACATCTGTTATTCTAACAGTTAAATCTAACATAACCATTGCCCAATTTTTCAACCAGTCTATACTGATGACTCCCCGTCCTCTAAAAATTCCGTGGTACATGAGAACATGTACAGCATCGTCTTTCACAAGAGCCAGGAGGAGAGCTCCCTCTAAAACATCTCTCCTTCTTTGGGTCACTTTAATCTGCTGTACATGCACTTTAGAGCTGGCGATGTCTCTGTGCCTCCCCAGCTCAGTCATGCACACAAGCTGTGCTCTCTAGCACCCAAATAATCTCAGTCAGCTGTTAGCAGGAGTCAGGCACACGCACAACTCAGAGAAAAGTTCCATGGTTTGCTTGCTCCCTACCAAACACTACCAAAATGGAAATGTTTGCTCTTTAGGCTAACATGTAACTTATACCAAATCATCCTTTAAAAAAATAACACACACAAACTAAACTCTAACAAAGACCAAAATATGAATTCTCCTTATTACAGAAAATAGATTAAAGGATAGAAGTGACATCTTTGCTTTCATACTTAAGTATATTTTTCATAAACACAAGAAAAAGTAATATTAAAAACTCATAAGGAATCTACAAATTGAGACTCCAAAATATTCACAAAAAGGACACTAAAACAAAAGGCTGCAAATCTCAAGAAATCTTAAAAACAAAGGACACAAGGATGGATTTGGGGAGTGGTGACGTATACTCATGACAGACATGACAGATACTCACGCCTGCAGAAATATAGCACCTAGCAGTAGAATATCAAACAACATACGTAACAAATGTGCATTTACAGCAGTTTGATGCAAGAAAACATGTTCTGGAAAAATTGCTCTATGTCATTATGATTAGTATCACAAGAATTTCTGTACTTTGGGGCTTTTTAACAGTAAATACAGTGTGGGCACATTTGCCTTTGAGGAGGATGAGATTGTCTTCAGTTATAGAGCCCCCTTTATGCAATGAGGCAAAAGGCAAACCACCTTTGGGGCCAAATGCAGGGCTTGACAGAGCTGCCACATGTATTTCCACCTGGGACATCTTCTGCTTTGTTGAGGGGGTGGATGGGCTGCTTGGGTTTGGATTTTTTTGTTGTTGTGGTTGGTTTATGGGGGGGGTTCCCTCCTCCCCCTCAAACAAGTTATTTCTCTCTTACTATGATATTTTTCATAGCAGAGCCACAGTTGGACTAGGATTCTGCTCCTCCAACAAAAGGAAAGTGAACCTCTGAAGTCTGAGTCAAAACAGCCACAACACTTCTGCCAGAATATCTTTCCCCATTTGAACATGCTAATGTTATTTTATCAAAAAGATAGTGATTTTTGCCAACATCCTCAAAGTTTGACAGAACACGTCAATTTAACCAAGTGTGGTCACAGCAATTTTTAGGTTCTGATTTTTCATCCTAATATAAAGTAAAAACTTTTTTTACATCTCAGATTTTTCTGTCTAATGGAAAACCTAAACATTCTGCAATATGGCTGCAACAGCAGTAGTGTTTCTCATCAGATTTACCTGACACTTCTCACTTGAAAATGCTCTTTCAGGTTACCTGTATCTTTGTGAAGCAGGAGCTATATAGGAGGAAGATTTCCATAATAGATGTTTGTTTCAGACAACCTTAAAAAAAAAAAAAAAAATCACAGTTCTATGGTTTGATTCCTGCTAAATCCTCATGAGATTATTTTTAAATACATTGCACTTTGAGCAAAGAGGACATCAGCTCAAACTCAGAATAGACAAAAACTGAACCAGGAATGGGAAAGCACATTTAGATATTGAGCCTGGTGTCAGTGAGACAGAAAGAGAGAGGAACTGTGTCTGGCAAGACTGTAACTGCCTGGGCAAAGGGATGGTCAAACAACAATCAGGTAAACCAGGATAAAAATCTCTGGGTATGTGAACTGAGAGTGGAAGCCTGGAGATCAATGTGAAAATGGGTATCTGATTATAAAAGTAGGGCATGGTAGCATTCCAGCACTGTATATGGATTAAAACTCTATACACATGCCTATACTGGCATCCTTAATCCAGTTTCACAACTGGAAGCTGCCACCTTTACAATATTAATAATGTTCTTTAACACAAGCTGTTGCATGGCAGAGACGTGCAGGTGGGCTGTTCTGCCCAGGGAGGGCTGAAGTGCAAAGCAGTGTTTCCCTATCCTCTCCCTATCCCTGAACTGGGCAAGCATGAATTTGGTCCAACTGTAATTACAAATTATGCCAAGAGGTTTGCACTTAGTTTCTTCTTATTTTTAAAGCAGCCTTAGTGCAAAATCCACCTTTTTCTATTACACTATTTAAATTACATCTCCCTAGAGATACAACCAGAGCAGCTGGAGTGTGATAAGACTTCTTGCCAGCCTTGAAATGGTGTAGACCCACGTCTGACATTCTTTTGAAATGCCAGCATTGCACATGGATTTTTCTTCCTCTTTTATGCTGCCCTAAACGATGTGATTATGTCTGTAATACTATAAAGCTACTGTGTCAACAATAAAGAGGAAACATTATGGCATAGGTTATTAAAACAATGAAAAATAGGCCAGTGCAATTTAAGTTCCTTGAGTGGGCTGAATAATAACTAGTTAAATAAGGAACGAAGATAAATAATTTATTACAGAATCATCGCAACAAGCACAGGAAAATTGCATTCACTTTAAACTGCATCTCAAGAGGCTTCAGAGCAGAAGCACGGACAATACACAATAAATGTGTCAGAGCAAATGCAGAAGGAAGGGGATTTAGAGAACCTGTTGCAAAATAAAGTAATCATTCAGCTTCAGATTGTCCACATACATAAACACCAACCAGTTAAACACACCAAACAAAAGTTTATGCTAAAAGCAGTAGTGGCTTAGAGGACAGAAGATTGCTGTGGTGGCTGGGTAGATTGTCTGCTTCAGCATGCAGCCCCTGCTACTCTGTGTCATTAAGGCTCTGTGCAAGCATGAGCAAAAATGGGACTCATTTTTACAGAGTGGGATAAAAGCTCATTAGGGAGTTATAAGGCGGCTTACAAGTAAGGCCTAGCTCAGACATCACCAGATTAAGAAAGGTAGAGTAATACTCATCTTCAATTGCTTACTCTGGAAGAGAATGAAAGAACAGAGCAGACAGAACTCAGTACAATCAAATACAACTTCCATTACAGGTCTGCATTTTTCATGCTCAGTCTGACAACTGAGTTCAAACAGTTCGAGTTGTTTGTAATAACAAAGCAAATATTTCCAAAGATTAAAAACCTAGAATTAGGCTTGTACTTCCATTTCTGGCCTTTTAATTAGGTTTTTCTGAAGTGCTGAAAACAGAGCAACTCTAATTAATGGCTTTCATACTATGCCTTGTAATAATAGCTCTTACCAGCCTAGCAGTTTGGAGGTTTGAGATAAAATTGGGAATGGATCAAAAAAGATTGTTTGGTTTGATTTTACTCTAACAGAAATGAGACAAATCTAAACTTGCCCTACACAATTTGATCTCATGAGATTCTCACCTTGATTATGGTTCTGATAAGAATTTATATTACAATGTCACCATCTTTTCTGAAGTAGACTCAATTTTTCACACCAACTCAGTATATGACCTTGGATGAAGAAATCACTCAATCTTCTGACAGATGCAGCTTAACTTTTAAAAATAAATACAAAAAGCACACACACAAATACTGCAATAGAACAATTTCCATGTCTGTAGTGTACAGGACAGAGCAAGTTATTTAGCCTTTCAGTTTTTAACTGAGATCAGAAGCATATTTTACATTTCTTCAGGATAAAGGATTTGTACTTTGTGTATAAAGCAGTGATACCATAAACAGCCAACAATGAAAGAAAAGGAGTCACTGGTGTGGGTAGGCCCAAGACCCAGTGTTCCTTCCTCAGTATTTCTACAGTATTGCTGCAGAACTTGAATCACTACTCAGTGTTACATTTGTTCCTTTCTTCTTTAAGGAGGCAGGGAGAAAGATTGGGGAAGATGGCACAAGCAAGAAAGCAAGAGAAAGGAGCAGGGGAGAGAAAGTGGGATGACAAATCAATAAAGTAAATTTTCCGTAACAGCAAAAATAGCTGACAGATCCGCTTCCCAAAGTACACTGAAAATTACTTTGCGAGTAAAAGTAGCAGAGAAGTCAACTTGAAGGACTCATGGGAGAGCTGTTATTGACAGATACACAGATGATGTAATCGCTCAAGATGAGCAGGTTTTCTTTTATCTCAATAAAGTACTTCTGGATGAAAAGACTGGAAAGACAGTTATGACACAATAGCATAAAGCCTGTTCCTGACTTACATAATTTTGTATAAAGAACTGCTGATGTATGAAGTGTAAAAGAAATGCATTGAATGCTGAAGATAAACTATTACAGAGAACAACTTATGTACACTCCCAGCGATAAAGGAACTTAATATTTGATGAAATACACTTTGTATGTTGAAGAAATGCATTGATTTTCCAGAAGGCTGAATATATACGTTTAAGAAAACGTTCACTTACTGTTCTCACATAAATTAGCTGATAGAATGGCATCTTGCTCCAAGTGTGACTTCTTATGCAATTAGAACAGGAGAATCTAGTATACACTTCCTGTGTTTCAGCTCCTGCTGCATTATGTATCCCATTACATTCCCTTCAGCCACTCTGCTACCCTCTCAAGACAAGTTTTGAGCATCAAATACTTTGAGGGGTTTTTTTGGAGGAGTTTTTAGGTTGTTTTTTTCCCCCGTTACTGAAAAACATTAGACAAGACTGATGACAGTGAACATATGCAGTAAGGGAGGAGTAAAGAGACAGTATTTTCCATATTTTCATTCAGTTAGATTATTTTCTTGTGCTTTAAAATGAAATTTCTTAGTGTAATAGAGCAGCATGTTGGTACCAGTATCTCTACGGCAATTATCCTTTAACAAACCTCACAGATATCTAAAGCCTCTCTTAACCCACACTGGGCCACCTCTCACATCAACGTTACCTGAATGGTGCAACCCTGTTGCCAGGCTTCTGACCAGCCCCAGTGCATATGGGGTAAGTACTTAGCTTGGTTAACTGTGTTCAAGGTGTCAGCCAAAACCTGCCACCTTGGATTGAACAATTCAGTACAGTCCCTTTTCTAAAACTTTTTACTTTTAATGCTAAAAATATACAATTTCTTCATTTGTGAACACAACAAGGTGCATTTTCATGAATGGCCACTAAATACTATGAGCTTCAAATATGAGTAACGTATTCTAAATAATTCATCCAGATGCCAAAAGTATTGCCTATCCATCAGTAATATTTAAGCACTGAAATTATCTAAAACATTACAAAGGGTAGGTTATGCTTCTCAACACTGCATGAGACCAGAACATGATAAGCAACTATTGGCTTTAATCAACAAGATGGTAAATGAACACCTGAGAAAGTAAGCAAGTAATGAAATAAAATGAAAGCAAAATTGCATCAGTCATTGTTCATTTAAGCTTTAACTAAAATCCCCCTCAAGAGTCTCTCTTTTTCTTTGTTTGAATACAGGATCAGCTGAAGGATGGTGACACAGATTATATCATCAATAATGATGAATTGACTGTAAACTATGAACCATCTGCTCCCATACCAGTGCCAGTCTCCATCCAGGCTACAGGCAAGGAAGATATTCAGGAAGGAGACCTAGGATTAGGAGGGTACAAACTCCAGCTCCAACACACTGCATGTCAATCCCAGAAGAATTTATTGGCATGAAAAGTGTAATGTTAATCATAAGAAAGAAGACTAAAACAAAGAAACAAAAGATCCTGTTATGTGAACAAGAGGTCAGAAAAAATGTACTAAGCACAAAAATCAAAGAAAATTTAGATTTCAGCAACTAAATGCCTGTTCCCCCCAGGAAAGGGGTTTGCTATCATATCCATATATCTACAGCCATACGCAGGTTTTATGATTGCAGCAGTTCTTAGTGTAAAGACATAGGGCAGTACTAGCCCACTGTAAATCCATTATAGTCATGTTTTGTCTCAGCACCTGACCGTACTGTGCCCCTCTCATGTACACAGGCCTTTGAATATTGCTTAGAGCCTTCAGTAAGTTGGAATGGAAAGAAATAGCTTCCTAAAATTCATGCTTACATGATGACAGCTCTTTTCTACAGCTGGTCCTGACGAGATCCACACATAACCACTCAGTAGCTATTACATTTATAAGGAAGAAGCAGAAGATTCCTTGTCCAAGGAGCATGTGATCTGAAAATGCTTAAAATATGCATTGCAGCACCTCAGTCTTGATAGAGAACACTCCTTCATGCTCACGGTATAGACTTTTCCAGCCAAACATTTGCTTTCTAAATGCACCTTATAGCCTGGTCCACAGAGGGTTTTACTAGGCTGCCAAAAACTGAACATTGATACTGGGAGACATTGAAGTGTATGAAATCAGCAACAAACACCCTTTATGACTGCACTGAATGGGCACAACCACTATTTAAAAACAGCAGTTGTTCCACAAGGCATTTGTCATTACAGCTCGGCCACATGTAAAGCTTAAATGGGGGGAAAGGTTTTCTTGTTTTGAAAGATCATTCTAAACATACACTTTAAGAACTCAAATATTTCTTTTTTTTTTTACTTTTTAAGATGAGTTGTTTCTAATCAAATATATCTGCAAAAATAGTTATGTCTTCAGACTGCCTACTCCAAGAATAAATTTGTCTCTCTACTTATGCTGGGCACTCAATGTCACACTAGAAATGAGGACTGTGTTGGTTAGATATGAAAAAAAGAAAAAAGAAACCAAGAGAGAGGTATCAAAGTGTTCATTGTTCTGCATAAACACAGTAAATGGATAACCAAGTGCTCAGCCATACATACAGCTGGCTGTCATATACTATCAAGCATCAGTACAGATCAGCTTTGGCACACAGCAGCTAAGCAATGCAAAATGAGGGATAGAACCAAGCTTCTGCTGTTAGAGCACGTGCCTTTTCTCACTGCAGAAGTTTCAACTAACTATGCATGATGATGTTTCTGCTGAGAAGGTCAAAACATCATGAGTTTTTAAGGAAGAACATTCTGAGTATATAGAGACAAAGGGCAAGAAGAAATTTGTGATCTAGAAGAATAAAAATCAAATTGTCCCTATTAATAGTTCTAATGATGAAAAGGCCTTAATTTCACCACAAATAAAACCTAAAATACAAATATAATCAAGTTTTAGTCATTCTTTTCCAGTGTAAATAATTTCTGGCTATATGTGACTCTAGAACAGCCATTTTAAGAGTAAATTTGAACACGATGGAGTTGTATATGCTGTTACAAAAGACCAGAAGCTTAAACTGGCATTTTATTTCCTCCTAAACTCTAATCAAGGAACTTCAAAGGACCTTAATCACCACGTGCTTTAAAACAAATATTATTCAGGCATGATAATAAGGTCTTAGAAGAACTATTGAATTTCCAACTCTGTGCTTTGCTTTGTTTAGCTGCATGGGCTGGGAAAAGATATGCAGCAGGTTGCAAGAAGGGATAGAGAATGGTTAAGGAGGGAAGGTTTTGCAGCCAAGTACTGGGAGACAGCAGGAACAGTGGAAGGAGAAGCAGGCATAGAGACACTGGAGTGAGGAATATGCAGCAACACAGCAAGAAGCTATTGGGGCAGGTGCCAACACCGTCCTGACTTCAGTAGCCAGTTTCTGGTTTCAGTCTTTGGAAGTATTGAGGGCATGTCATCAGCCTTACTAAGCTTCTTGGGAAGCATGAATTCCAGTCCTTAGATTACACTGGAAATCAATACAGTATTATGAAGATGCGAAGCTGTTTTTCACAACTGCTACATGAACTGGAAATGACAAGTTCTTCAGCAGTTTTGCTCTTAGATTCTATTCTGAAATGCATCCCACAGCATACTGTACAGGGGGCTACTGATTGATTTATCTATTGTGCCTACGTCCAGGTTTCTCACATTTGTACAATGTGCTAAATGGAGAGCTCTGGGGTCTGAAATTCTCTGTTTATAAAAAAAGTTTGCAGCAAATACTTTTCACACTGTTCTACCCCAGTGCCTTAAAGGGCTACTTTACTTGATAAAGAAAGTCATCCCTTATGACAGACAAGTCATACTTCATGTATCCACAGGTCAGATTTTTATGCTAAGACTATCAAAGAGGCCAAATCAGTGTTCCCTGCAGGAAGGGTATTTATCATCTGGGACCATGCTCAGCAACCAAAGTATCATTGGCTTTTATGAAAATTAGCAAAATTAGAAAATATGAGCTGCAAGCAAACCTGAAGCTTCTGCTAAATGGCAGTAAGAGTCTCAGGTGTCCATTACACTCATCATTTCCCGATTTTAAGATACTCTTTTCATGACACACAGCTCAACAGAGCTACAACATTAGAACAAATGACATATTTGTATTCAAGAAGAAATTACTGTCAACTAGTAATTCTGCATGACTGTTTAAACAGAGTAATGGATGTTAAGAGAGGCCTTTAATGGTAATTTACAGTTCATACACTGGAGATTTAAACTACTCACTATCACACAGTGTTTGACTGAATGTGCAAGTCACTCATGACAAATGTGAAGCTATTTCTTCTATCTGTCTCAATCTAATAAAACACTGCTTGGAAAATGAAATGTAACATCTATTGTCAAAAAGGTAGTGACTACATATTCAGAATGAAGGCCAAAATGTGAGGCAAGGTGGAAATCTGGTATATTGCTAAACCTTTCAGGTTTCAAAAGTAATAACTGACATTTTATACAGAACTACAGAGTGCATTTTTCTAAGGTTGAAAGCAGTGGAGTGAATCCTGGCCATACAGCAGAGCCAGTCCAAAAAGACTAAAAATACTAAAATCATGTGTACTAAAAATATCACAACACTATGATAACGTCCACAGAGAAGTGCACTATTTGGTAACCTCACTGAAAACAGGAACCATTGCAAGTAAACACTTATGTTGCTGTGTTAAAAGCTTAAATTTTTCAATAGTAATGACCTTAGGGCTGTCTCCAAACTGATGGACCCCATGTACAACTTCAGCCACTAAACTAAATGTCTTGAAGCCCTGAGAGCAGTTCACACCCTTTCCACCTAGCAACTTATTCAAGTGCCTTGCTGAGCTGAGGATAGTCTGTTCAATAGGTCTCTTTCCTTTTTTCCTTCTGTGTTTTGCTATCAGCCATCAAGAAATGTGAGCCCTGTAACACCCTGTACATTTGGGTACAACATAAATGCAGCAATAGTCAGAAGTGTACATTAGATGCACATCAGCATTACACATGTGCTTTTGAAATTCTTTGTTTTCATGGAGACTGAGAATTCTTAGGATACAAATATTAACTATAAACTTCAGAGAACCAAGACAACATCCTGAAAGCCACTGTAGAGATTGGAAACACTACTTCCAACTCAGCATATTCTGTGATCTATATTTCTAAAGACAAAATTGTTTTTCCCCTATTTCCTTCTAGCACAGAGGAAAATAACCTATTTTGACATCTTAAAGCAAACCAATTCTGAGCATTTTTAATAACTAAATACAAGCAAGCTCTTCTCTGGCAATATAATCCCAACAGACATGAGTTCTGCTTAGTGAACTGTAAGGGACTCATCAAAATTTTATTTTAGAAACTGTCTTTCAGAACTTGAAAATTCTCCACTTGACCCAAATTTTCTAAGCAAATATTAGTTTATCCCACAGCCTTGGTCCCAATACCTAGCAGTTTTCAGATCATGAATTTCCATCCTTCCTTGGGCTCAGCAATTAATTTTTGTGGTACGTATTTACTGTTCAGGAGAGTTAGACAAAACAGCTGAACCCGTTTCCTTGAATACTGGTTTCTTGGTGTTTTGGGGTTTTTGTTCTTAGTAACCTATACATTTTTTACATCATGATCACATAGTAGAGTGCAACTTTCTGAAAAGTACAAAAGAAAACTTTGCCAATATAGTAATTATATCTCTCTTTATTCATGTCTTTCAAGTGATTAAAAGAATAAGACAGCCTAGTGCAATGACGGGCATCAGCCAGGTGAATATCCCCTTTAACAGCCTTGTGGTACAAGTTACACTTCCAGTCTTAAAACTGCCTACTGAACATCCTGGCATGTGTTTAAAAATGCAGATCAATTCTTCAAAAACCAAAGTTATGTCAGTCAGCTCCACGGTGCCAATCTGTGGCCCAGGTTTGTCTTTCCTCTATAAGAAAGGGACTTTCCTGCAGTTACCCCAAAGTGTGTCAGGTGTCCATCACTAGCTTTGGCTCTGTTCCTAACAGCATGGGACCACTACAGCTGCAGTGCTAGAAAAGCCACTAGCCAAGACTGCCTCATACTTCTATGGAATTCCACAGGGAAAACCCACAGCCTTCATGTTTCCAATTAGGACTCTGGAACTCCAATCCTCCCAGCTTTCCCACTGTAAACAACCACACTGGCATCCTCCCACACCGACCCACCCTGTCTCTGGCCATCTTCCCTCCACACACCAGGGGAGGCAGCAAGGGCTGCACAAGCTCTGCTGCACGATGTGCAACAAGAATGACTCTGCTTACAAATAAACTTTTTTTTTCCCACCAGTGTCAGAGCAGAAGCTGCATTTTCCCCAACTAATTCAGTGTTACTGGTCAACATTATTACCCTACAAAAATCGTATCTGAGGTATGGAAGAACAAATATTGTTTCAGGCCTCAGAGGATCCCAAATCTGAGCACATCAAATTAACATCCTTCTGAGGACCCAGTAGAGCTTGAAATTCTGGAGCAGGAAGCAGTAGAGAATATCCAGGAGTGTTTTGCAGCTACTGTGCTACATCATTGTTTACCACAAAGCTGTCTGCTTCTGGTGTGCTACAGCAAAAGCAGATGGTCATAGAGAAAATACAGTACTTTACTGGTACTTTATTGAATAAGGACTTGAGATTAGATGGAGCCTTACACCAAACAATCTAAACACTGAAAGAAATAATCTTATGCCATGATATTAGACATTATGCAAGCCTAGGACAAGTTACATATAAGTGAATTGAAACAGGATAATATCCCATAACCATAATGAGATTTCTTATTCCAGAGGTAAAGTAACTTTAGAATGCATGCCTGACTGGAAATGAAAATATGAAAGAGAAAATGACATGAATAAATGAATGATTAAGGAAGGAAAGGGGGAGTAAGGGTGGAAAGAATCAGTGCCAAAGAGATTCAAATTGGAAAAGATCAGAAAGATATTCACAGCAATTGCAGGCTAAAAACCAAATTAAACAGTGTGAGAAACTAAGGGTTATCTTGAAGAACATTCCTAAAAACCTTACTGAGCCATAGATAGCCCTCACACTACTACATTGCAAAACCTTAGGCATTCCACAGACTTAAAGGCAAGAACAACTATCAGCTGAAGATTAACCAAATTTCAAGAAAATTAAGAAAAAGGACTGAAGCTGAAAGGCTAATCCTGCAACAACACTCTTGGAAAGCAATAAAAGCAATACAAGCCTGATATTTGCAGATACAAGTTCTTCAGTCCTCTTATTTCATCTCTCCCTCCTTCATCAGCTATTCATTTTCATCACCCGGTTGTCTCGTACATCTGCTCTGGTTTACCTTTAAGATGAGAACTTTACTTTTCCCATTCCTTGGGTTAACAAAATTATGAAGTCCTATTCTCCCTCTGCATGATATCCATACCCAGCACAATTTTAAATAGTTCTTCAAAAAGAAACTAATATGATGCAAAACTGCATGAACTACATAACTTCTACCCCGAGTGGTGATCGTGCTCAAGATCAGGGGGTCAAACACATTGCAATACCCTTTAGGCACTTCTCTATCACTACAGATGCAAAGGGCAAGAGCTCGTGTATTTTTAACTTTAGGAACCAAGAGGAGGAAAAACCCTTAAGAAAAGCCATTCTCAGTGAGGCTGACATGAGGTTTTCAGTGCCAGGCAGCAACATCATATGGGCACCCTGTCTGCATGGTTTTATCTCACAGTGAGGATGGGCCCCCAACAGCTTGGGCACAGAGGATTGCACCCACTCCAGGGAGGGGCCAGCACACAGGCAAGCACCAATGCACACCCTAAATCCAAACGCTCTCTTTTCACCCTTTGCACGTATTCCCACAGCCTGGGACAGCTCCAGGAAGGAAAGCTCCCTCACCCATGGGAGGGCTCACATTTAACTGCAGCAAACCAAGCAGAGGTTTCCAGCTGGCAGAGCAGGGAACGTGGTGCTGCTCTCTTGCTCTTTCATGGCCCAGGCACATTTTCCTCCTGGTACTTAGAGAGTGCTGCTGCCGCTGCTGCCGATTAAAGAAGTGACTGGAGCACCTTTTCTGATGAAAGCTAATGTGAAGTGGACACTTGAGACAAGTACCCCAGTTTCTGCTGAATGAACCATCAGACCCATGCAAAAAAAAAAAAAAAAAAAAGAAAACACTGTTCTATTTCTTAACCGTTTTGTTTACTGCAAGAATCTGTCTACAACCACCAAGCCCTTGATATTTGCACGCCTAAATACCAGTAATGGAGATCTGTCAGGAACCCTCAAACTCTCTATATTTGGCTCAGAACAAGCATCCTCCCCCTCTGCATGAGCTCCTCCATATGCCATCATCTGACAGGGTTTCACACTTACCTGGTTCACTGGAAAACTGCAATGGTCTCTCCTAAACTGAAATTTTCAAGCACTGGAAGAGAATTTCATTTAAAAAGGCAGGTACATGGGTGCAGATTCCCCAATTCTTAGTGTAGTTCGGCTGCTCTGGGAGAGTAACTGTAAACAACACTTGCCAAAAATTAACTTTCACTTTAAAAAACCCACTAAGGAGCACTATCAGCACATGTTTGTTACCAAAGGCAGGTATTCCAACTGAACTTCACAAGGAATAGAACTCTTATGGCTATTTTACAGAAATCTCCACTTTCTGTACATACAAATATAAAAGTATTTGTAATGGTCCTTTCTGCTCATGCAATACTCACAATGAACAAGTAGTGACACACAGTGTACTATAAATATACAGTCAAAAACAGAGCTTGAATGGATTTGCATGAAGTAATAATAATAAACTTCTAAGCTTTTTTGGTTTATCTTCCAACTTAATCAGGTCTGAGGAAATCTAGTTTATTCCACAGACAGCTGAAACTGTTTAGAGCCTGGTTAACAAGGTTTATTAAAGAAAAACAAAGATACATTGGTACCCTTTAAAATAGCCAGAGGTCATAATTTACTTAATGTGGCTCCTCAAAAGATTGAGAAATGGTTGTACCATGAGTATTATCTGAACCACCTCAGACTTTCACTAGGTGCTTTTGTTATAAAAAAATACTCAACACACTATACAATGGAAGTAAGGAAAACCACTGCAGAAAAAAAATCTGCCTTTAGGAGTTTCCACATTATTTCTAGACCAGTGTCTTCTGATTACTTAGAAAGTTATTTTGGTATCTCTGAATCTGCCTGACTAACCACTGTGCTAACTGAGTTACCTGAGCCAGCAAACAGTCCATGCTTGGACTTCTTCACTTCTCCAGCCTTGAGGACTGGGGCAGGGAAGATGTAGAGGCTGTTTACAGAGCACAGCCTCCCCTTTGCCACTTCCCCCTTCATTTCTTACAGAAACCTGATCGAGGAAAGGTTGGAGCAGCATATAATAACCCCCCCTTCATCTTCACTACTAAATTCATATTCACAAATCCAAGGCTGTCCAAAGATTTGCTTCATGTTAAACTGAGATACAATTTTTGAAAGAGTCTAAACTTAAGCTCCTAAATTTCATGGGCTTCTTATTAAATAATCTAATTTTTGCAAGTGATGAATACTGAAGAACTCACACTGAAACCTATTACAGCCCTAAAGTCACACTGAAATTAGCCCATAGAAGTGCCAAAGCACATGCTGCTCCCAGAAGAGCCTCCAGGAAAAAAAATACAGCATAAAACACACCTTATTTTGATTGGCATAATAAGCTCCCTACTCCAAGAATGAAACGGATTTTATCAGAGGGTGACTCAGCTTCTGTGTAAGGAATAAACTAGCAACTGAAACAGGACTGACCTCCTTCAGGCCATTGGTGCTGGATTTGGTTTGGGTTTGGTTTTTTTTTTATTTCCCTTTTCTTTTTGGAAGGCTACCTGGGGTGGACCAGGCTAAGTGTGAGGAATGATGACCTCATCTTTTATTCAGCCTCACAGCCAAGGTGATGTGGAATAGTCTGTGTGAACTCCCATCAGAGCCACGATTTGTGTGAAAGCCCAGTGTGCTGCAGCTTATTTTCCCTTGGCTGCTCCAGCATATGCCTTCTGTATGATTCGGCCTCGTGCTCCTAACAGCCTTAGTTGATGGGGATTTCTTCCAAAACTTCTATATAAAAAGGTATCACTTCAAGACACAATAGTGCAAGACTAGAGATGTGGTTGCTAGCATTAGCCAGTGCCTGAAGCTCCTGAATTCTTCATGGTTTTAACATCCACGATTTAAGCATGTAGGTAGCCCTGGTTGGAACTCAGTTTATTTAGAAGAACTTTAACCATCTGTTCTTCCAAATTCTGAAAACCTGAAGAGAATACACTTCACAAGCAGCTACAAACACAGATGAGCTCTGCAGTTTATACTGGAATATACTGCATAGAGGAAAAATCATTCATAACACCTCTGAGATTTCTCCTTCAGGCATAAATTGAAGATTGAAGCTCTAATGCTTTCACTTTTTGCCACAGTGAAAGAATTCTCTGGTTTACATGAATTCACCATCATACATCTTCACACTATTAAGTAGAGATCCAAACTCTTTGAAACTAAGATGACTTAAATGATTTTCTAATTAAATTGGTCAGCTTCACCAATACACCACCTGTCATCACACAGTTCTTACAAAGAGATTTTTTTATTACCTAGAAATTAAAATCTCTGAATAATTAGCAAGCTAAGTTACATCTACAACATTATTTAAACAGCTTCCAACCACAGTGCAATGAAGAAAATCCATGAATATCTACTTTCCTTGAAGTACAGCTTCCAGCCCTTATTCCTGACTTTTCAACCCATTTCCACCTACTTGACAAATAATGCCTCAGCAAACTCTGCCCCAGTTTTCCAGACATGGGTATCAGTTGCCTAACTGCTGGGGATAAGGCATTGGAGCTTCTCTAAGCAGACTTCTGTGAAGGACCCTCCAAACAATTACCTACTCCACAAGCTCCCACGGGCACAGGAGCCTGCCCAAACCTGCATGGACAACAGCCGTTCCAGGCAGACAAGAAATACACCCTCCCCACGCTCCTCCTGCAAGGACTCATATTTCCACACTTCACTCCCAGGTGAACTGGCTTGACAAGAAGCCACCACCCCTGAAGGCTGGAGAAACAAATCCCTCGATCCTAGCACTTATCCTCAGTAACTGCTGTCACAGTGTTATGCTGATGATTCCCTGAAGATGGCAAACTGTCCTTCACAGGCCTGCTCTCCTGCCTGTCATCTTTAGAAAGGCCAGATCTGTCTCAAAACCTGTGAAAAATGCAGTGTGTGTACAAAGGGGAAGGTCAGCAAGCAACACCCCTTTGAAGGCAGCCATAAACCCTCCTGCCTTCAGAATCAGTCATGTCCTTTTTTGTCCCCTTCTATAGATAGAATATTATTTCTTGTCTCAGCAATGCAGAAAACTGGGAAAGTCAGTGCAAGAGTTGACAGGACAAAGACAAGAGAACCCTGGTCTTGGCATTCATTGATGGTTCATTTTCTGTACCTTATTTTATTTCCTCTTCAGCAATCATACCTTTGCTGTTCCACTGCAGTACTGTCCATAGGTTATGGAATTCAGAGTGACTCAGGCATCGTCAAAGTATCTCTTGTTTTTGCAGGGCACTTACTGTAGAACTAGCAAAAAATACCAGCCAGATGTTTTGCAACAAAAAAGCACCTCTACATCAAAATCAAAGACCGTACAATATTGTGCTGATTTCATTAAAGGCTCCATGGAACACAAGTCTAACAATCATTTTGATTGTGGCTTTTTTTTTTTGGTTAACATTTTGCCCATTTATTATTAATTTTATGCATTAAAAATTACTACAGGATGATGTTATTTGCCCATATACTATACCCAAATTCAATTTCACCTTATAAAATAATTGTTATGAAACAATACTGGTTAATGTCCTTATAAGAAATTTCAGGCTTTTATTCTAGTACAGAAGGGGAGGAAATATTTCAGATAGAAGAAATTTCTGTGCCCCCCAGGATTAGCCATCATAAAAACACCAACATGTCCCTTTGAACCTTAGCTAACAGACTTTTTAGGCTGCCTCCAGGCCCAGAGCCCAATTGCTACAGCCCACAGCCCCTCTGGGGATGCAGGACATGCACAGGGCCTCCCAGATAAGAAAGGAGAAGTATCTCTTTGCTCCAGCCAGTGACAGGATACTAAAGAATGTCATTTATCACATGAACTCCAGCACTCTCAAACCAGCTCACTTCCTCTCTTTCCTGGCTCCCTGTTGGCTTCACCCAAATAAGCTCCATCCCACAGCAATAATCTTTTTCCATGACAAGCCCTCAAAACCCCCAGAGGTTTAAACGGGAACATGATGACAAAGCCAGGAAACTCACACTAGTTAAAGGAAGGACAACTGTCTATTAATATGATCACGAGCAAAAGCATCTGACAAATTATTTTTTTAACATAGTCTTAATTTCAGGCTTAACTCCAGTTTATGAATACATAAAAGAGGAATTTCTTGCATAAATTATTCAGTATGAATTAAACACCCAGCTGCACATAGCTGACAGATTTATATCAAAAATAAAATAAGTCACTCATATAAGCTGGCCATTTGGAAAACACTCATTTTATCCTCTCACAGGTAATACAGATATTTTCAAGTGTCACATATCTTTATGTCAAAAGGAAACCTATTCAATAGGAATCATGTATTTGGAAGAACTTGGCACTTTCTGAGGTTTGCAAAGTTGGGGTTCAAGAGGTATTTTGGTTTGGTGTTTTGTTTAAGAAAAGTTCTGGGGAAAAAAATAATGTATCTAATAAGATAGTTTATAAAAAAGGAAAAGAACTTTTTTGAAGAGACAAAGTATATTAATCCTTTCCCCAGTAAAATCACTTCTGTGAGTATAAAATCAGGACTTCTACGTTTAGAAAAAACCACTAATTTTCTTCAAAGTCTCTCTTGCACAAACTAAAAAATCTTGTTCAGACCAAACAACAGAAAAGTGCCCTTTTTTTCCCCACAAGACCTGTTATTGCTCAAAAGAAAGCTGAAAGCACAAAAGTAATTGAGAAGCATCCGTTTCCCATTTTTTGCCTTGCTTTTTTCCCCCCATCCTTTTAAATGATTTAGCGCAATTAGGACATTTTAAAACCTGAAGCGTCATTCGGTTTGAGGGAGGCCAGAGGAGGTAACACCGCCAATCCTAACGCTCAGAGCAGAGGGGGCCCGGGCACAGGGGCTCCCAGCAGCGCTGGGTGCCGGACAAGGAGCAGCAGCACCCACAGCCTGCAGCCCTGCCCGCCCGTCTGCCCCAGAGCTGCGCCACCCAGCACACCCAGGCAGCTCGCACACACCTCCCACACGTATTTCCAGTGCTGGTGACACAGATGCTGCTGGCAACCTTCACAACAGCCCTGTCATACCTAAGTTCTAATCATCCTATTTCTCAGATGTAAACAAAGTGGGTATGGTTCACCTTACGGGAGGAAAAGCTTATGGGGACCCAGTGTGATCTTAATTTCAGATCTGCCTACTGAAATCAATCTGTGCATTAGCCCAGCTTCAGGTTTATCATTATGTGTAGAAAAACTTAATCCTGAGAAGTTAGTTCCAGCAGGCAGTATTCTTATGTTAAGCCATGCAGAGTGGTCACTGCCCTGTAAATGTTTCCCCTTCTGTGGTGCTGTTTTTTCCTGTCTTGCATCAGTGACTTGAATTCAAATACCTAAAGTAGCTTTTACAGCAATGTGAAGAGTGGAACAGTGCAGCCAATTTCTCTAATACACTGCCAATTGTTTTTTCTGAGAGAATATATCCTTCTGACTAGGAACCTGGTTTGCATTTTTATATTTTACAGGGGTTTTTTTGAAGGAAGGGGACCTGTTTGACTTCAGCAATTTAAAAACTCAGAAGGTGATCTTTGACCTGAACGTTGAACTTGGAGGGGATAAAATCAAAAAATATCCTGTCTGCCTTTCACTCTGAAGCACCACCTCCCTTTGCATCTGGGGATCAGATGCATAAATGGAGCCTCCCCTTCACCATATTTTGGGGAATGTAGCTTAGAAAGTTTACCAGGACAGGCATCCCAGCCACATGTCACTGTGCGTGTGTCTGGTCTCCCTTGCCAGTGCTGCCAAGCAACCCAGCCACGGGGAAGGCTGTGCCTGCCCTCAGCTGAACTCAAGACATGCTGTGGTACAGGGAGGCAAAGCTGTGAGAGAGCCTTTGGAATCATGTTTTCTGCTGAACCAGAAGATGAACTCGAGGTCAGTACTCCAAGGAGTAGGAGGACTGGGGATTTAGACACTGCTGTTACACAGCTGAGATGTTAGTAAGAGCAGTTAAAGGAGAATGTTTCCGAGAGTGGGTTTATTCACTGAAGTTTTCTTGCTGGTCGAACCATTATTACAGAGGACACGCACATAGTGCATTCCCACTCTGTTTCCTGGCCTTTACAAGGGGGAGTGGTGGTTTTGGTTTTGTGGGGCTTTTTTAGTTTCCTCCTATTCCAACCCCAGTCAAAGTATTAATGAGGAAATTGACAACTTGAATTCACCTAGTCTTACTCAACAAAGTAACGAATTGTGTTTGCTGGAAGCAATTATGTGCAAATCAGCAACTGTTAGATAACTGAGGGGGTCTCATTTACTCCAACAAAAATCTGTTGCTTTGCCCCTGTTGTATGACAAGCTGCAGATGGGCTGGGGAATGTGTGTTCAGATGGATAGAATTATGGTGGGTTTACATTCAGAGCAGCAGAGAGCTGAGGCTGAACACTGCAAATAAAAGCTGACCCATCTGGTGGGAGCAGATTGCATCAGAGGCTGCTTCTTATTCCCCTTGCAAAAAGTCTACACACAAGACAACAGTCACACTTTGAGAGAAGCAAGCTTTGAGGAGCTTAGAGGAGCAACTACCAGTTCTGGCAGTGGACAGATCATACCCAGAAACCAAGACCTAAAGGATCTCTACCTCAAGTTTGAAGAGGTTGGGAATTACAGTTTGAGTCTTCTATTGCAACTCTGGTTTTGACAATTTCCCTTCATCTCTGTATGCTTGTGTCTGCCACAAGCCCATGCACATAGTCACCAGTGCAAGGCTCCCGATCTCCTCTAGGTACTTCAGTTTTCCAGTGCCAAAGGGGAATATAAAATATATTTAATATATACTTAAATATTTAACATATACTATATTGAAAATAAATTATTTCACAACTAGCTTTTCAGGCTGTTTCTTAGATCTGAAGCCATAGATGCCTACGCATGCCCATAGCTTGGAAAACACCACATCACTCCTGCTGGGGAGCATGGCAGTGACCCAAATCTCTGCCACACAGGCCAGCACTCAGCACAAGACACAAACAAAATTGTAGCCTCGGTCTCACTGAACATGCTGGTCTCAGACCATCACGCCATCAACAGCTACTGCCAGGACCAGGGGATCAGTGTTTCAGCTTTCCACTTTTAGAAGAGCCAGTTGCTGGCGTGGTCTTTCTCTTCCTCAGAATGTGCCAATCGCACATGGGCTCCATTGAAAGACAATATTTCATGATACAAAGCCTAAATTTTTCTTCCCTTAATTTCAATCTGTTGCTTCCAGCATGCTGCCCATCATTATGGAAATGAAGCCTCCTTCTTCTTGGCATTTACACCTGATGCCATAATGATTTTTGCTTTTTATATATTTCTCTTATATTCCCCTTCATATACACTTTTATGCAGCTTCTATGTATCCCAAACGCTTTTAGCCCACATACTTGTAATTCCCTAAGTTTGATAACTAGCTTAAACCCAAAGTTCTGTTAAGTCAAGAGACTAAACATCTTGGCTTTGTCGTAGTGAAGGCGTCAGAGCCCCAAATCCAAGGTCCTCTCCAGAACACATTTTGTAAACTAAAATAGACCCATGCAGGGGGGACCATCCTGAATGGGGGGCTTCTCTTGAGCCTCCCATTGGGGAATCCGTGATAGACATGCTAATATGCAATGTCTATAATTGTATAAGCAAGTCGTCGCGGGGGGGGTTTTCCGTGCATTCTCCGGTGTGCATTTTCCAATGTGCATTCTGTGCATCGATCCGGGCAGGGCATTCCTGCGGGATACTCCTGCCTGGATCTAAGGATCCTTAATAAACACTGAGGTAAATTCCCTTTTCCCCTCTAACCGTGTCTGGCTTTTGATTTTAAGCCCAGGAAAAGGCATCACACCCTTTAGAAACTTGAAGACTTCAATGTTCTCACAGAAAATGAGTTTACTTTTTCTGCTTTTTTAAATGGCCCAAGCCAAGATCACTTCAGCTGGGAAAGAGACTGGAGCATGAGCCAAGGAAAGCCTCTCTTCACTTCCATTTTTTAAAGCAAAAATTTAAACAGAGAAGTGGTACCTTCGGCCCTTACACATTTACAGGCTTGGATAAAGCAATGGACATAAATTTCATTTAGAACAACCTAATTTTTCTTGCTGAAGCAGCTGTCTCTCCACATGAATACATCTCTTACATTTGCTCAGAAAGATGGACAGGAGCCTTCTCTGTCAGAAGTTACCAAGAGCTCATTAGTAGTGTTGAGCTAAATGACAGATAGCAGTGTCTCCTGGCCTCCCAGTGCTACAGGACTGAGTCAGGAAAAACATTACCACTCACTGAATCAACAGAATCATTTTACAGTAATTTTTTGGAAGGTTGTCTGGGGAAGTCTAGCAGTGCTTCGCTTTAGCTGTTGACAAAGAATCCAGAGTTGAAAGCACTATGAACCATAAATAAAAGAGAGAATAGCACTGCCATGTGAGCTTTGCACTTGCTTTACAACTGCTTCCTTTTCCTGCCCCAGCAGAGATGTGCATAACCTAACTGAACATGTTCATTTGTTCGGCAAGGCTGCTGGCTGTTTCTACCTCCCCAGACAGAGGGCTGATTATTTCCTCTCATGTTAATGACTACTCCTACAGGCAGGTAGGCTGCCATCTCTCTCTCATCACGACCTTTCCCTTTCACAAAAAGAAAGATCACTCCCTGCGGCACTGAGGGGAACACAGAGCCATTTGCACTGTCCACAGTATCTGCCTGGCCAAAAAAGGCCAGGGCATTTACTGTTCTGAATACCCCCTCCTGAGACCCACTATATTGTCAATTTCTTTCACCAGCCCCAATAACATCCCCTTTGTAAGGCCTGAAAGACAAGTCCATCCTTAGTGTAACACTACTGCCCTCGGTAGAGTGTAGTAGAGTTGAATTTGGACAAAACTTCACTTTGATTTGCTTTAAAAGCTGCTTTGCCCATGTGTATAATTACTAGAGGCAGATTCCTTCTTTCCCAATATCAAACCTCATCTCTCTACCTATTTCACCTTAACACAGCCATCTGAGTTATAGACATGCCTACATGAAGCAGATCAATAGATGCTCTCCCATCCCTGCCAATAATAATTCTTTATCAGATATGTCTTTGACACTTGCCTTTTTAATGTTTTTGTGTAGGAGGTAAGGGGGCTGGCAAGTATTTTTGTTAGTTTGGCGTCTTTGCTTATGATAGATGGAAAGCTTGCCAACAACACACCAAATGCTCTCTAATTAAAGTCAGTTCAGCGGCTGTGATTAGATGAATTGTGACTGACTTCTAAACCCTTCACTTCTCAGCCATAAATCCCTCCTGCTCCCCAGTCACCTGCAGTGATGACTAATGCCAGGTTCCCCTAGTTACACTGGAAAAGGGGGAAGTGCTTGGGGATTAGACAGAGTCTGATGCCTCCACCTTATTTTCAGGCTTTCAGGCCCATGAAAAAAATTAAATATGATGAAAGAGGTCATATTAACTATATTGCTCCTGTCTTTTTCATTCCTAGCTGTTTTAAGTGCTGTACTCAGCTCATTTTATTTTTAGTTGATATTAACTGCCATTTCCCAACATATTGTCCTCCACTGATTTCCTGATTCATTTGTCATTATCATTCACACATGCAGACTTTCACTGCATGCCTATTATTTTAATAGCATCCCTATTAAAAAAAAAAAAAAAAAAACAAAAAAAACCCCAACAACAACAAACTTAGGGGTCCATTCTCTCTTTCCCCATAACCATGTCAGCATATCTGTGGATTTTCACTCCACACTTACATCAGCAAAAAACAACCAAAAGGTTTCCTCCTGTCCAATGCTGGTAATCCCCAGCTCTAAGGCATGAAAGCCAATAGCTCTCAAACACAGATTCTTGTTAGAGATAAAATTAGGTAGGCATGACAAACAGATTAAGCCTTCCCCACATCTTCAAGTGCAGTTTGCAAGACGAAGTAACTGCAATACTAATAAGTTTATCTTTTATTATAAACACGAAGCCCAGTTCCATTATGAAGTAAAGGAATAATCATGCATCTTAATTTTTTTTCCAGGTCTAGGGGAATTGCCACCTCATCCCCACATTTCCTCTGTAAATGGCTCCATGGCACAGGCAGCTTGTTATACACAACTACTTTTCCTGAAGCTAGGTGCCTTGAAAGAGCAAGGCTACAAAAATTAAGAAACTTCTCATGGAATTAACACAGCATGTTTTTTATAGCACAGTTTCCTCAGGGAATTCCTATTCCTATTATCTACCTCTCTGCTCTACTACCAGCACCTACAAAGGTAAAGCAATTGCAACCTTTCAGCAAGGCAGAGATAACAGCAAATAGTTTGCCTATGAAATATGTCTACAGTTCTCAGCCTCAGCCAGAGAAATTCGCAGAAGCTAAGAACTCATTAAACATTGGATATAATTAACTCTTTGCACCTTCTAAATAGGGCTTGTTAACAGAAAACGTTCCTTAAGAAAGCACAAGGGGCAATCTCTTACCTAGTACGGTTACACAGAGAGTTGGGCTACTGACAGCCTTAAGTGTCTGATCATCCCTAATGACAAAAGCCAAATAAGATTTCTCTCTGTTTTAATTAGATTTATGTGTTTTCATTATGAAAATAGGGTTAAAGGCAATTTTTTCCTTACAACTCTTTAAAGTTAAGATGGTCTTAGATACCAGACCACAGAGATTTGTTTGGTTTTTTGCACCTGTTCTATGACAGATTATTCTAATCACAGACTCCTCTTCATAAAGAAAAAGGAAAGACATCTCTGCAGTCTGTATTTCATTTTTGTCCCCAATACCAAGTATAGTGTTTCCTATAGGAATCTATAGCCGATAGGATATATTCTGGCCATAACCCATCATAAACACTAGCTAATATCCGTCACAAGGTATTTCACCCTAGCGTGCTCCGAACGCAGGCATGCACAGCAGTAGCTCTGCAGCGTGCCTGCCGCTGACAGGACAGCTGCCATGCAGTTGTTGAGGTGCCCAGTGCAGGCTGGAGCGGGGCCACCTCTGCGCGGCCCCGGCAGCGTGCGGAGGCCAGCGCTGGAGGGGAGCCCAGCCCCGCAGCACACCCTCCTGCCAGCTGTGTTGCTGGGGAATTTTGTCGTGGCAGGTGTCAAACACAGCTGCTGGCACCAAGCTGTTGTTGCTGTGCTTCCAACCCAAAAGCCAAACCACTGCCCATCCATGTTATGTAAAAATCCCCACCAGTTTTGGCAACCCTCAGATTACAGCAGGATCTCTCTATCGCCTATGGAGAAAGATGTTGCATTATGAGGGAGATTATGTCAAATCAATATCTAACATCACAACAGTGCATCTTTGCCTGTGAGAACACTGCATAGATAGTTTGTTGGGAGTTAGTTTGTGGTGTTCTCTGGCTTTTTAAAATAAATTCAAAATTGTCTCTTCAGACAACAGTCAAATCACACTATTTTGCAATTTAAAATCTGTAATGTTATACAAGAGCCTTATAAAGGATTAAAAATTAATAAAAATAAAGAGTAAACATGCATATACCCCAAATGTTGAATTAAACTTTTTGATAACAGCATGTAATATGGATTTGCTGCTCTCTTAGTGAGGGGGAAGGGAGGGAGGGTATGGATAAGAGCAGAAGAATACTATTCTGTCTTCAACATCTGCTGGAGAAAACTATTGTAGCCAGCTGAGTATTTGATCAAGCTGAAATCTGTAGACAGATTGACAATCTGATTATTAATCTTCCTCGAAAATGCAGCAAGTAATCATTCAGGGGAGGGGAGAAGAGCAGAAGTAAGAAGTAAGACAAACACTGCAACCATTTTAGTTCTTCACCCATGGTTTTCATCCCTTTAACTGCAAATTGTACCAAATGCCAAATCAATTGTTCCATGACCTTGCACTAAGTGAAAGGGCAAAACAAGAATCTCTTAAAATGATAAAGGTAGGCTATCACAGCTTGCAAAAATAGTAATCAATAAACCACTTCCCATTTAACAACCCTCCCTCTAACCAGATCGGGATTGAATGCACTCTGCCTACACTACTCATTTGGGAAAAAAATAAACAAAAAATAAAAGAACAAAAAATCCACACCATGCAAACAGACATCACTTTGTGACAGATACATGCATATAGGACACCAAATAATCCTTTTATGATTCCAAATTATAAAATTAACAATATGCACCTTATTTAGCCACAGAAGTTACAAACTAAGAATTTATTATCACCTTTATTCTCACAGCAGGAGCAGCATAATCCATTCTAATTCTGTTCCCCTTTCTCCTAAGTATCCCCAGTCTGATTTGGTTTAAATCCTCATCTGCACTGAAAGGTGAGGAAAGACTGTTCTCAGTTCTGCCTATATGTCTTTATTTTCTGTCTATAACTAAAAACTAATACTCTGTGAGCTTCATTTATTTGATTCTTTCCATTTCATGGTTATTCTTCATTTCCTACCTATGTCCTCTTTTTTTAAGCCATAACGTATTGCTGGGATTCTTCTAACAGCTTCCTTGCAATGTGCATAAATACACTTAAATTGCACATGAATTGTTTTTAAAGCTTTCAGGGCATTTCTGGTGTTTACAATACTTGGTATAACAAGATTCAGACCCTGACTGGGGTCTCTGGGCCTTCCCACACACAAATGATGTGCACATACCAATGTGCCCATCACATTAGATTGAAGATTGTTAGAGTCCCCATTTTACAAAGGGGAAAAAACTTACAGAGGAACAGGATTATCTGTAGTAGAATCAGAAGTGTACTTTTTGGTCCCAAGACATTTTCAGCCTCCAAATCCCTCTTGCCCATTATGTTGCAATACTCCAGTTTCCCCATTTCCCTCTCCATGCTCCATTCCTCCCCTTTCACTTTGGAGTACATCATAGTGGACATTACCAGCCTTCCTGCTTTCATTTTCATGGTCTTTTCCTTGTGAACACTTTTCCCATTACACACATCCAGAGTGCCTTTGACAACCTCACGTGCAGCACTCTGCTGCACCATCTGCACAAACCCCCAGAGCAGCTCCTCTGTCTATTGCCCACACGGTTTCTCTCCACATCAAGGTGGGCACCTGATGCTGCCACAGTCCTGCCCTTCCCCATGGGGTCTCTGATCGAGCCTGGAAACCTTTCCTCAGGCTGATCCATTTTGCATCCTTAGTTGCTGACCTCCAGCTGCCCTGGTGCTTCAGGTGGGTCTCTCACAGTGCCTTCATGGTGGCAGTATTACACGCTGAAGTTGTTCAGCTAGGGTGTTATTTGAATCAGATCAAAATTTCTAAAATAACATTTTCTGTTAGAGCTGTAGGCTTGGCCTTATGCACCACTGCACCCAGTGCTTTGCTCCTCTCCCCTGAGCAGCTGCCGTTCCCTCTGGAGTACCAGCAAGCTGCTTTCCTTAGACAAAACATCAAATCCCCTGCTGCACTTGGTAAGTGCCTCTCATCATCAGGAATGGGAAGTGGGACTTAATTCCCAACCAGTTTCCCTCAGCTGCTGCTCTCCTGGAGCAAACCACAGCAGTTCCTGCTCCCTGGGTGTTGGCCAGCTAGGCAAAAAGCCTGAAGACACAAGCAGAGCAGCACAAACAATTCCCTGTCTGGTATATTACCCTTGCTTTAATTCAGTATTCTGTTTATTATCCAGAATATTAAACTCATATCCTGCTTCTCTGCCGTCAAGAGAAATTTAGACTGTGAAGGTGGATCAGTTTTGGGAGTAAGGCAAGCCAGGAGTACCAGGTCACTTGCTCTCCTGCGCTAGTTTGACACATATGTACACACTTGGAGAAGACTAGGCTTGGCAATAGCAATCTGCAGCTTGAAACTTACAGATGCAGAAGTGCTCTGAATAACAGCTCTGTTTGTAGCATCAGTCAGGCTGCTTCTCCAGCTCTGGGTCTTCCAAACACCACGTGCAGCTTCAGGAAGCCCCACAGACCTCATCTGCAAGGTCTGGTTAGTCCAAGGCCTGGGCTTGTCTTGTAACATGAAATACAGAAGACACAAGTCAGTATGACGTCCTCTCACAAACACTGGGCACACGGAGAGCACTATTTGCCTCCCATCAAATAGAAAGTCACAACAGAGCATTTCCTCTCCGTCCATTTCCAAACTCCAATAAATGGAGCTCCAAGGGAACAAAAACCTCCACAGCCCCATGTCAAATTCAGCACACGCTTTAAAAAAGTGTAGATGGGGATTCTTGAAGATGTTTAAATATCTAATTTTTTACATTTTCAGATGAAGTTCTCTTGAAAATGCCAAGATATTTTCAAAATGAGTGTTCAACTAGACTGAAATAATATTTCTAAGAATCTTTTCAGAGAAGGGGGGTTATGGTAGTGAAATAATCCAAAACTCTATTTTGCTTCAAGGGGTGGGGGGGGGGTGTGTGGAATTATCAGTTGCCACCAAAATAAGTATTTACTTCCTTCCCATCTTCTTGAAAAATACATACACAAAGTTTGGGTATAAAAACTGAATTGAAAGGCAAACTGTTTCTATTAAACAAACTCCAGCTTTTGAGTAGCTCTTTCTAGTACCAGTCTATAAGCTATTCTGTTCTCTTTGAATCCTACAAACTCTTCACAACCATAGAACTCCTAAGAAGGCAAATACCTCTTTGCAAAACCTGAGCCCAAAACAGCAACAGATTAAAACTCTTCAAGCTTGAATCATCCCATAAATGTACAGGTTCATCCAAAAAAATTGGATTCACAGCTGGAACACTGAAATGAAGTTGCATAGGACAGCTTGGGAGGCTACATAAAAATCTCACCACTTCCTGTGGACAAGCACTACCTCTCCCACCTCTATTCCATGTAACCCTGTTTGAAAAAGGTGTGATTGTTCCTCTGTTTCCATATATATATAGCAGTCAACTGTATTTCTTCCAGACTGTTTGATGAGGCCACTAGAGCATTTAAAAATGCAGTTCCATTCCCAAAAAAATATTGTATATCTGAGTTTGGATAATGCCTCAGCAAACAAAGGGAAGCACATGTGTTTCCAGAGGAAGAAGCCTTACATTTACACAGCTGGATACCTATGGCACATCACTTATAAGTCAGCCATGCTGCTTCTAGAGCTGCTTTTTGCGTACACTGCAGGGTTAGATATACTGGACTTTTTTGGTTTTTCCACTGTTTTGACAGTCATTCTGAAGCAGTATCTAAGTTTAAAGGGCTGTTTTGCAAGTCAGCCAATTTGAAATCAGATCCAAGATCAACAAAGCCAAGTCCTTGAAGGCACATTTTTCCAGCTGACACACAAATACACCTTCTTTGCTTGGTCACTAATTAGAGCCATGTTGAACTTTAAGTCTGGCTCTGCCTTATGCTCACAGGAACTTCAAAAAGGCAGGTACAGGCACAAAATTATTCTCTCTGAACATGTGGCTAAATTGCTATTTCCCCCCCCACCGTGGTTGCTGGGAGTGCGCTTAGTTCTTTTTGTTACAGATTACGGTATTTTTTATGGCACTTGACATACCACTGCTTTCACATACTAGAACACTTCACTGAAAATAAATAGAAATTGCAGTCATACCCTCAAAGAGTTAGAGAAGGCCATAATAAAGGAATCCTTTTTTTAAAACGTTAGACTCTGTGACAGTGTGGGCATACACCATGCTCTCCAATTTTCACGTGTTACCTGAGGTGACTGAAGTTCACCAAATGTTAACCACTGTGAGCATCATACACACTACACTGGTATCACAGGACACACAGAAGGGCAAGTCATACACAGCTTCCTCAACTATTTTTGTATTGCACCAGCATGTACCCATGATTTAAGATGATGCAAGCTGACGTTAAAACTGTAAGATACCCTACTAAACAGTTGGAAAATGTTATTGGTTTGAGGCAAATAAGGCACAGCTTTTCCCTGCTAATCAGCTTATTGCCATTGGAAGACTTTGCATAGCAAGGATAATGCTGCATACAGTCTTTGTGTTTCTCTGTTTCAGGGTGAATAAATATGTACATACATAAATCAAGTTATATATACAGTTTATCTGCAATGCAGTCAAGAACTGTATCTGCAGTACATAAGAAAAACACTCAAACTAGCTTTGGGCTAGACAGTTCTTATCCATATCAGTAAGACTGCAGATCCCATTCAGGATCTCAAGTTTGTTCTCAATAGCTCAGACCATGCTCCAAAAGCATGGCTGCCTTCAGAGGGGAGCTTTACCCCAGCTGTTGTCCTTAAGTCTTCAGAAGGATCACTTCTACCCTAGACTGAAGTACAGGTATGCTCCTACTAATCCCTTAAAGTCTGCATCTTGCTTTTCCTCAGAGAAGCTGACCCTGGACACGTTATCACAACTCCCCACATGATGCTAATGCCACAGTTGTTCATTTGGACTGAAGAAACAGGAAACAGTTCAATAATTGTGCCTGAAAAATACCCAAAGACTTCTACATTCCTGTTCCTTATGAACATATGGTCTTGCAAGATGATGTACATTCCTGCAGAACTGCTCAAAAGGCTCCCATGCGTGCTGTTATTAGGGATAAAGCTACTGAAGAACCTCCCTGAAAGTGCACTACCTCTTATGACTGGCTACTCACTGGGGAGAAGTTCTTGAATATTATGCATAATTGAAAGCCAGGCTTTGAAATTAAAAGCAAAGAAAACAGGAGAATTGATTTCTGTCGAACTACTTTTTCCTGAGACAACCTTAAGCAATTTCTGTCTCTGTGAATTCATCACAAAATACATTTGCAAGCAGACAGAAGACTTGACATACAGAACTATTGTGATTCAGGGGGATCAGTGTAATAGGTGGAAAATAAATTCTTTACCCTATTACACAGGAGGGAGACCATCTGCAGGATGGACAAGATATTTGGTGTATGGTCAACAGCCTTTTCATCAGTTTCCAGGATCCTATACACTGTCTTACTGTCTGAGCCAGCAGCATCACTCCACAGACCAGAGATAACCAACTACTGACCTGGGACAACAGCGCTCCTGCTTCCCAGGTCCTGACACCAGGACTAATATTTCAAGACTAATTGCTTAAACATCACCCCTAAAGTGTTCCAGCTTTTCAGAGGATGCACTAATTTACACTCAACCTTCTCAGACATCACACAGCAAGTTTCATATAGAAAAGGTTATGATTTATAGAATGCCATCAAAGCAATATACACTTTATCTATCTCTTTAGAAGCAGATCTCTCATTTCAGTATTAGTTTCTACCAACGATAGGAGTGTCATGCTCTCATTCACTCTTACCGTTCACCCCTTCTCTTAATTCCATGATTATTTTGACCTAACTCCTTCTGATAATTCTCCTATCAAGATCAAAAACTTGAAACAGTCAAGCACACTTTGGCACTGCCTTTGAGCTGTGCTGAAGAAAGATTTATTTGCAAAAGCAAACCCAAAACTACTTTCAGGGAAATGTTTTATACAGAGTAGATTCATCATCATCTTTTGTTGTGTTCAAACAGTGATTTCAGTAAAATTTTTTTTCATAAGCGTCTTACAAAAACTTTCAGTAAACCATGCTAAATTGAAATTATAGCTAAATTAACACAAGCCTTGAATTCATGGAAAGAGAAGATGAGAATTGTGCGTGTGACACCTTTATCTATGCTAAGACCTGGACAGTAACAAAGGTCTTGTCCATCAACCCACTAATTAAAAATACTAGAGAATACAACCAACAACAAAACACTTATAACTCAACATGTTCCGTTTCACCCAATTTGATGATGTCTTCTATGGGTTGCAGAATTCATTTCTCTATTTTAACAACATATTTCACAAATAATCAAATTCCAGAGATCCACAAACTCAGCCAAGGACCAGCTATGAGAAGTTCAACAACAAATGCAGGAGTTTCTGCCCAGGTTTACTGCTATATCCATTTCATTATCCTCAGTAATTAACACCAAAAGCTGGAACTTGTAATAATGGAAGATAATAAGACTTCTCACTTTTGCTGACAAAACCAATAGCAGCCTGACTGAATTATTCTGGCCTGAGATGGTAGTCAGACTTCTCATTAATAAAAGGATGCAGCTTACAACACAACACAATGCCCAGTGATAAAAAGCAGAATGCAGAGAAAAAGTTATCAGAAATTAGGGCCAAACATATCTTTAGGTGACTTCAAGACAAGAAGTAATTTTAATTTGAATTAGAATTATTTTAATATCACTGAATACGAAATCATCCTTAGAAGATAAAGGGCTTTGTTCAGGGCAGTATTAATGCAGAGTGCCTCTCTTCCTTCAAGGAAAGAGAAAACCTACGTAGTTTTTTATAAATTATGTTGTCTGCTTCAGTTCTTGTGGATTTTCACAGCATACATTAGTTTTGATGGGTTTTGGGCTTCTTGTCATTTCCCCCTTAACCATTTTCTCCTCCTTTGTGTATAATTAAGCATTTCCCCCAGACTATGTTGGAAATTAGATTTTCATTTGAGTCATTCTTAGCTATAAAACAGGAATGAATCTGGGATTGTACAAACAGCTTATTTACATTTTGCCATCTTCAGAAGAGACAGCCTGGAGGAGGCCACTGCATTGCTCATAATGCTTTTCTCAGAGCTCATCTAAAGGGCTCAGAAAGCTGCAGCCTCCACAAAAGAATTCACAGGGATGTTGTGGTGTGGGTGGAGAAAGGAAGAAAACAAATAAGAACTGTAAAACTTATGATAAACTAACAAATGGTGGGTGTGACAGAGCATGGGCTTGTGAACCACTGGTTTTACAGTAGAACTAGAAGTATACCGAATTTTGACACAACACAGTAAAAACCAGAGGGGACAAAAAGGCAAATTCTGAGAAACAAAGTCAGTTTTCCATGGTATATTTGATGTTTGACAAGCAAACAGTCCCAAGACAGCTTCTACAAAACAGTCAATTCTTCCTGCTGCATGTTTACTATAAGAAAAAACATTTATGTGGCCTGCTCTTCACATATTCCCAAAAGTTATCTGTTAGTAGGTCAAATTATTCTTTCAGGGAGAAGACAAGAAACAAAGCCACTTCCTCTGTTATGCATTACTAATTAGCTCCAACTTGGGGGATGGGGGTTAGCATAGTTGGCAAGGCAGAAACTGTTCTGACAAAATATTCGTTGAGGCAAGATGTGCAAATGGTGCTGCCAGCCCGCAGACAATGGCTCAATTGTTCTCCGGAGCGTTAATTTGGGAGCAATCTCAGAGGATCCAGCAAGGAATAAAAGGTAACATTTTTGCAAATTCAGCTCACTTTCTCTGCTTTAAGGGTGGCTTTTCTTTTTAGGAAAAGATGGTGAGCTGTGCTTAGTGCCCAGGCTCTGTTATTGTAGGCAATTGCTGCTTTGCCAATTTACTGTATGCTAATTTCAATCTAACGACCTAATTCAATTAGATAAAACAAAGAAACATGCCCTTGATCGTGTTTAAAAAGACTTGAATGAAGAATGAAGGTGAGAACCATGTGATGCTGAGTTATGGTATTAAGTACTTAGACATGCCTTGTGGAAGACTATCCCCTTCCCCCACTACTGCCTTTATCACGGTGTTTTCAACAGTGACCACGAGGCCAGGTCTGCTTTGAGACAGAGAAGAGTTTCTGTAGCACTGCAGGGAGGTACATGGGACTGATACAGATCCCACACTGAAGCACAACACCAAGAGTCTGCTCGCAACCCAGAAGGACAGGAATATTTCACATTGTTATAAAAGATTTAATGTTGTAAACCAGTTGCTACAATACAAAGTTATTAACGTTCAAGATGTTGCATACGAGGGGGGTAAGGTGGGAACCCATCCTTCAGAGGATAGAATGACTAGACTTCATAATTCAACATAAGAAGCTTCCAGAAGAACTGCCCGCCAGCGCCAGCATACCGGGCCGGGAACAACCAGGGGGACACGCCATCTGAAAATGATTGGTCAGGAAGGACCCTCGCTGTGGGGCAATCAGGGGGCCGAAAAATGGACCAATGGGGAACCTCCGAAACGAGTGCGGGGATTGGTGCGTTCCTGATCCCCACCAGAGGTATAAAGGGGGGCCCTGAGGGGGCCACGGGGTTTTTGGGCTGGTGGTGCGGTGTGGTGCTGTGACGCATAGAGGCAGGTGTGTTGCTTTGTTCGGGTTTTGACTAGTCATGTGGGACCCAGGTTCATCCTGGGCGCCGCGGGCAGCTGCTTATTGTAATAAACGGATTAATCTAATTTTGGGGGTTCTTGGGTTGCTCATGACAACATCCATATTCTTTGTTCTAACAAACCTGGAAGAATTATTCCTTTTGGTATCACAAAGAAATAGTATTTGCAACTCTTGCCTTTCAAGCCCCCACTGGCAGAGAAAACCCGCATTATTTCTTCAGTTGCCTCCCATCAATAATTTATTGGCATAGTAAATCACATTATCCTTATCTGAACATCTTTATTCTACTGAAGGGGAACGCTGTAGACTTATGGTCTCAAAAACAGTAAGTTAGACTTAAAAATTCATCCAGAATAATACAAGTTCATCTGTTCAACCCAGCAGCACAATACCTGCTTTTATGCAGGACCTTAAAGTGATCCAGAATGAGCCACAAAGCAAACAATCAAACCTCAACAAGGCCATGAGCAGCATTCACTGGAGAGAAGGGAGGAAGGGAGAGGATATCAATGCACTGCAAACCGCAACAGTGTACATGTAGCGTGTACTTGTTAACAAGACTTCATGGTCAATCGACAAATCCCCTTCCAGCAATACTGCAGCCCTCAGCCTCTTCCCTTTGCTTCTCGTTTCATTGCCCTTACTCCTCTTTTCTCCATCTAGTTAGTCCAAGCTGCCTCTCTCTTCTTTTACATATTTCCACAAAGTAAAACGCATAGGTGCTAAACAGTTCAAATACAGAGATTCTCCCAAGACATTTCATACTGGGTGAATAACTTCTCGATAATTTTATGGTTTTGAGTGACTTAGTCTAGATCCCAGATCAGATGTATTGGATGTCAGGTTCATGTTCCCAGGAGCTTCCAGTCACAGGGCTGCTGGAACAGACAATCCTACACAGGAGGATCTGCAGTCTGACACAGCTACCAAAGGGAGTTTTCCCACATGGTTGCTGCAGGGGCTGCCATCAGCCTCCTGAAGTTTCTCAGAGGGACTTCTCTGCTGTGACTCCTTATGAGCACAGAACAGCCTTCAGTCAGCTGAGCATTTTGCACAATATACAACAGGGTAGAAAACTGTATAAGGACAAAATCAGTTCCATGCACAGAAACATCCCACAGGGTTAGGTTTGGACCAAAGAGTATTCTTTTGAAAGTGTCATGTCTATTGCATCTAGCATGAATCAGTTGTTTGTATTAATAATTATCACTCTAACTGGTATCAGGATGCTGAGTCTTATTGTTATTTTTCAGTCTGGGAACATTATTCTGGAAAGTATTCTAAAGTTTGAAAATTATGTATAGATGACATTGTTTAAATACTTGAACATATTTCTTCCCATGCTTTTACATGAACTCGCAGAGGAAACAGAACCAGGGACTATTCTGACTTCAGCATTTGTATCGCATAAATACACACATAGAAGTGACAATTTTTTTAAATTTATGCCTAGCTGTAGTGCTACCAGCCTCCATGTTAGACTGCAATTACTTACATTAAACATTTTGCCCTTCAGTGGTGGATAAATAACTACAAAGGCGAAAGCCCCCAAGAATGAGTAGGTCCTCCAAGCACATGCTGAAACAAGTGATTTCTGTCTCCAAATTCTCCTCTTGTGAGTGGGATTAACAGCTCAGACCCCAAGTCTTATACTCACCATACATCCTATTTTACAACTAAATGCATCCCCTTTTTCGAATCAGCTCCATGTTCCAACAACTCCACAGTGTAGTTAATTGGAAAAAAAAAATAGACGAAAGTAACATTGGCTATGACTGACAATTTAATGTGGGATTAGAACTTGAAGTGCTTATTCTGCTGTTATTCACAAACTCAGATTTGGCTGAAAAGCAATTTTCCCAGTAGGTACGAAAAATAAGAGGTCTCTTGAAGAGTCCTTTGAGCCATGACAAATGAAACATGGACTATTTCAGTCAATTCTACTTTTGGCCAACAAATTATTTTTGTTGAATTATCCTGAAGCAGTCTTATTCTGGAAGCAGTCTATGGTCCTAAAAAAACCAAGATGGAAATTCTTTTATCTGAAGGGTTTTTTCCAGCAATTATGCCTTCTTCTAAAATACATTCACAGCCCTCCAAAACAGTCACATGAATAGTCTTCCAGAAAACAGCATTTTTACACACCTACAATTACCTGTATATTTCCTTGAAATTATTCAGCTGATTGACACAGGGAGGTTACAGCAAGAGCAACAGCTCTTCAGCTAATGTCCTTAGCTTGAAGTCTACACTAATTCTGTGAAGCCTAATGTGGAGGCCTTGTGCCCAAATGCTTTCCAACTTTCTCCCAGCTGGATCAGATGTTCCAACAAAATACATCATTTCAACCTATAAATTTTGTCTTTTACGCCTGAATAAGTGCAGGATGCCAGACCTACCAGTGTAAGGATCACCCAATCTATACTTTTAAATATGAAAATTAATACACTAAGGATGCCAGATCCACAAGTCAGAAGCATAATGATTTTAAACAGTAACTGGGAAAAAAATAGTTTCTAAGATTGTGTTACCACCCTTCTTTTGACACATCTCTAGCAAAGCAGCAACTTGAAAATATTTGACCTTAACAAACTATGAGGTACAGTTTCATAAAAACCTGTGCTCCTGTTCATATTTCAGGTATTTAAGGTGGTTTCTTCTATCCTCAATCTCCTCTTTTGTTGGTCCCCAAATCTGTCCCTCCAAGAGCAGAAATGCGAATGGATACAAGATGTAGCAGGCACACTGTTTTAAATACCAGCAGAAAGCTTCGGTGTGAATAATGTTGAGGGCACCTGGGTTATAACATACTCTGTCTGGTAACACACGTTAAAGACAGGGAAAAACTAACAGTTGCAAATCTCAGAATAGATCTGAACAGCCCACAGTACAAAAAAGCCCAATCCTTAGGATCTGCTTGTCATCATAACTCCCATTATCCTTATCAGTAATTCAGCAGCACAGGGACCTTAAAGATAAAAATTCTCCATTAAGCAGTATTAAACACACTGCTTATTTTGTGGTATCTGCAATGTCACAAGTTGGTCATACAGTTCCCACGTGAACTAAGCCAGCCTCAAGGCTGAGGCAACAGTTTTACCTACAGGTTACCAGTCTCCTGAAATTACCCCTCCCACCTTCTGTCCTGCAACCTGTGCTCTACCAGATTAAAGAGGACTAAACTTTCACTGGAGACTGCACCTACCTAAACACGTCTCAAGACACAGGCAGCAGGCACCTCACGTGAGGTTGTTAGCACAGAGTATGGTGCAACAAACCAATCATCTTCCCACACTTTCATTACCATGAGGCCTCTTGGTACAGAGGTAAGAAGGTTTAAATGAACTGATGGAGCACGTTGGCAACATATAAGGAATTATAACTTTTTTCTCTCTAACAGTTTCTGAAAAGCAATCTGCAGCTTTTGGAATGAGAATGAGGAGAGAGAATAAACTAATGAAAAGCAATGCCTTTTCACAACTAGAAGAAGGCCATGAGAACTTGAGACACTGAATGGGGGAAAACAATTGTTTTGCACTTTAGTAGGTTTAAGGTGAGGGTTAGGATTAGTGTTAGGGTTTAGAGAGTTCAATATCCTACAGGTCCAGGAACACTGGGGCAAGAACCTGGTGCTGCAGGTTGGAACCCACAAACTCCAGAAACAGCCTCCTTTCATAGGCCTCCAGCAAGCACCAGCACAATCTTTAACAGCACAGCTCGTGGGATGAGCTAGAACAAAACTTTTGCATTTATGTTGTCACTCTGTATCTTGCTTTCCAAACACTTTGCCATTTCACGGAAGCTTGTGGACTTCTCCCCCTTGGGCAGTATATATTGTGAAGTATTACTATTGCAAAAAAAACAATGAAACCTTATTCAAGATGGTAAAACCCACACAAAGAATCACCTTGCCATGCCTGTTCCAGCACTAGTGTTCTCGGACCTGTAATTTTGAATTGAATATTTGAATCTCTTAACCCTAACCCTAAGTATAGCCCCAACCCTAGCCCTACCCCAAATCCAAAGCCAACATCATGGCTGGTTCACATCAGAAAGATGCAGAAGCAGCAATGTTGATGCCCTGCCAGGATCACCTTAGCATGCCTATTCCTGCCCCAGTGTTCCTGAACCTGTAGGATATTTGATTCTCTCAATCCTAACCCTAAGGCTGACCCTCACCATAACACTAGCCCTACCCCAAACCCAATACCATGGCTGGTCCAGATCAGAAAGCTGTAGGAGCAGCAATGTTGGGGCCTTACCGTGATCGCCTTGGCATGCCTATTCCTGCTCCGCCAGGACTGAATTTGTGCTGCAGGCACCGGGTGCCTTGGAAATGCCACTTCTTTGTGTGTAAGAAGCGTGCATAAAAAAACCTGCTAAGCTTTGAAGAGAGGCAGCAGGCAAAGCTGCTACAATACGTGCTTAATTCACAGCAGTGATTGCACTAAAACACCACAAACTAAGGGAAGCCAGCAGGAGAGGAAACCCCTACACACAGACATTTCCAGAAATGTTTTGTAAAATTTGGTTCTATATATTGCTTTGGACAATGCAGAGATGCTTAATTTTAATTACCACCAGGGCTCTGAGAGCACAGATGGATGCCTGTTAATTAAAGCTAGCAGAGTTCTGTGTAAATTCAAAGAATAAACAGATAAATAAATATTAGCCCCACAAGAACATTCAAAGTAAAAAAACAGTAATGAGTTTTGGAAGCAAGGAAGGAAATTATTGTCAGTGAAAAACAGCCAGCAAAGATAATAGACCCCTGCCAGCAGACGACCATCACTAACAACTCCGTCTTATCAGGAAGCAACTTGTCAGCCAAGTCTGCAGATTAGAGGGACAGCCAAAAGCCAGGCAGATATAGTATAGGTATAGACTAATTTAGTCAGGTGTTGTCCAGAATCCAGTGGCAACAGAAATAGTAATGCAAGTTAACTCTTCTGAGGCAGGAACTGGAAATAAAAATATATTTTTTAAAAATCTAGTCAACATGCATGAAACCAGAAAAAGCAACTAAAGATTACCAAGAAAGATCATTGCTATGTTTTCAGTAAAAAGGCATGAAATGGGAAAGCAAGAACAACAAAATACAGATGGTTAGATCAGTCCCCACTACCAATATTCTCTGCTAAATTTAAACAACTGAGATATCTATATCCTTTTCTAGTTAATTTAGGACTCCAGAAGGGACAGGTTCATAGCCCTGAATACTTAGGTGTTTCAAAAATATGAAACAGGGACTATTAAAGTGGGACAACTTTCACAGACATGATTTCATGCCACATGATTTCTTTTTGACACTGAAAGCAAGGACATCAGTTCTAAGGGTGGATTCCTTCTAGATCTGCAGCCATCAGCACATCTCCTGAAAGAGGTCAGCAAACAGCCTGAGCCTGTAGTTACTTTCAATAACCACAAGCCTAAGATGAACCAAAATCATCACAACATCACACCTCAAAGTTGGCAACAGACTCAAGATGTCACTCCACAAACTGCTCTGGGATACAGTGTGTTGGCAGAGCCCCACAGCAGCCCCTCAGTTTTGCGGTTTTTTGGTAGATTTAGCAAGAAAGGATCATGCTGTTCACAGTACACCCCAAAGCAAAACCCTCCCTTCAACACTGTCTTTTTCTGAGCACAGGTGTGACAACGGCAGCTGAGCTGTGTTAGAGGATCTGCTTCTGAAGAGAAATAAGCCAAGGAAGACAAACTTAATATACAGAAATAGATGCATGAATGAAACAAGCTTCCATAAAAAGCCAACAGCAACAGACCAGTCTTGACAGGGAGCATTAATCACTTCCTTAAAACACAAAAGTGGCAATACTTTGTATGGTAAAGACAAATTATTTACTAGGTGAGCATTCCTAGTTACATGCAGCACAAGAAAAACAAGCAGTCACAAATAACATGGGTGATAATATACATTAGTTATTAAATTGAACTGTATGTTTATGTTATATACAATATCTCTTTGTATTATTTATAAGATAAATAAATGTATAAATAATATTCCTTACTTCGTCTGCAAATTCTATCAAACTATTTAACAGTAAGGAAATGCCTCGTCCTCTTCTAAAACGTTTGTACAGCTTTCTTCTCTACAGGAAACCAGCTATGGTAATACTGAGATGTAATATCATGTCCTCAGAAGCATTTAAAAACCCCAAAATATCAACTGCAGTATCTTGAAACCTTACTCCAGAACAACTATGCAAAACTAAGCTCAAGTATGGCTATTTTAAGTACAGAAACTCTTGAGGTACAGAAACAAGGCTGAGTAATCACATATAGAAAGTACCCATAAGAAAAAAAAAGCATTGATACACACTTCAGTAATTTATTCCAGTAGCTCAAACATTATAGAGAGACTTTCAAGATCAGCATTGTCCTACTGATATTACCCACAAACATTCTCTTCAGCTTGCATTAAAACTTGTCTACCGGAGGAAGCAAGGAAGATATCAGTAGAAGAAAGCATGAGACACTGCAGATGGGAAAATTAATTTTAAAGAGAAACTCAAGGAAAAGATGGCTAGGTTTATCTTGAGAAATGTAATCAGACCCCTCCAGTCCTGGAAAGAGTATAAACACATGACTGCAGTCTTCTTTTTAGGCTAATGGCCTCTGCCGAGAAGCAGGGCATGTTTGCAGAGGCAGAGCACGGTGCTAATGCAGCTCTGCTGTCTCTGGGACCCACCTGGTTAAGCACTGCCCTGTGCAGGCACATGCTAACTGCTCCTGGACAACAGCCATGACTGCTCTCTCATGCGCCTCTGAACAGAGCTGAACTTCTGCATTTAACATAGCCTTTTTGAAATCTGAACATAGCAAAGCAGCCAAATAACTCACAAAAAGTCAGAAGCCAGGAAGACTGAAAACCTACTAATTTCTCCAGCATTAAAGCACAATTTAAGAAGTTTCCACAGCATTCGTAGATTGTTTTTTCTCATCAGTTTTCAATGTATGTACTGCTGTTACACAGTAACAATTACTACCTCCATACGTTATTTGCCAAATATTAATTATTCTGTCTTTTAAATGTGGTTCTTACAGAAATTATTTGTAACTGCTTCATCCTGTGACACTGCAGAGCCGTACAAGTCATCAGTTTCAGCAGCATCTTTGTCAAGCTATTTTGATTGTGCCCACAAATCTCAGGACTAAATGCTCCAAATGAAGGATTGGCACCTTATTGATTCTCACCCTTGACTCAATCTGAAGCCCTGTTGAGGATGACTTCCAAATTTCAACCATTAACACAAACAAAACATTTTATTAGCCTGCCTTGTCATTCTCCCCATGACCTGTTCACCACTAACAAGTGGCAGAGCCCTGACAAGCTCAGAGCAATGTTACAGATGCTAGGACAAGCATATCTTCAGGAAGTGCAGCCTGGAAGAGGTGGCTGCTTCACTCCCGGGGGAATGATTACATTTTACGTAACACAGTCCTTGAGGCAGGAGCTAATTACCACTCCAATGTGAATGCTCTAAGTAGGAGGTTATAAAGCCAAGGTCTTTCTTGACCACCCTTTTCTGAGCCTCATCCCAGCAGTAAGAGCTAGATTTGAGATACAGAAGGCCATGACCTTACCCCTCCAAAGTCCACTTGCACTGATGACTAGGAGTATCTACAGGCAAGAAAGGAATCAACCTGCACCTTCGCCATGGGCACTGCAACAGCTTGGCCATCTCAGGCCTGGAACTACAGGCTGGAAACACTGCTTACCATCCCTGGGAGTAGAAGCTGCATCTCCACAATACGCACGCCTGATGTGGCCCCCAGGAAAGGCAGGTAGGCAAGGCACAGCTCAGCCCTACCATTTCCAGAGGTTAGCAGTGCACCTCCCTGGTCAGTCTGCTGGGGCACCACATGTCTTGCCCTTGACGCCCCCGCTGGAGCAGTTACCTACTGTCACACATAACCTGCATACTGCACAGCCCCATTTCAGGGCCAGCCATCCTCAGCTTCAGTCCTACACCACACTCCTGGTGCCAGGCACCCAAACACAGTGCTGGAGCAGCCCACATTTGAACGTGCACCACCCTAACGTGTCATTTTACAGTGCAGAGTTTCAACATGAAGCTTGCATGACAGGTTGCTAGCCTTGCCTCTGTGTCCCAGGCACTCGGCCCCTTCCTCCACCCACACCTCCGAGGTGCACGCCCCTGCCTGCCAGCCGCGTGACCAGTACTCACAAGATTGGTGACATAATCTAGGTTTAAAGCGGATTATTTTTAACTCAGCCCCCCACTCACCGATCTAATTTATAGCATAATCTTACAACAGCTGTACCAACACAGTTCGTGGGGCAGGGAGCCCCACAAGCAGAGAGGAAGAACAGCTGGAGTTGCAGGAAACAAGGTTACTGCAGAGGCCAAGAACTGTGGCTTCAGAGGTGGCCAAGTGCCACGTCCTGTCCTTTTTCTCCCCAAGATACAGGACATTTTCTTCTAATTGACTAGCAACCAGAAATTAAATTTCCATATCTCTGCCTGTTCCTACTGAGTTCTTTTGCAAGTCAGCGATTCTCCTAAGTTAAAGTAATCCACTAATTCTAAGCAGCAAATCTTCAAGGTCCAGAAATGGCTTTTAAGGACTCTAAAGGAAGAAACTAAGGTCATGCATTTTTAGGTTTAGTCAATAGCAATAAATTTACTCGTCAGAGGTCCGTATTTCCATGGATCCACAGACAGAAAGGGTTTAAACCCAACATTTTTAAGTAAAAATACCTAAGATCTGTACTAGCAATAAGCTGGGTTTCAGATTTCCCTTATCTGCTGACATCTCTAGCTTTCTAATGTCAATCTCTCTACTGCTTAAATGTTTCAACAGTTTTCTTTACTGTTCACTCTACAGTTTCATTTTCTTCACACAACTCTTAACCTTTCTCGCTGATTCAGGGCTGCAGAGCACAGTGTCCGCGCAGCTCACAAACTGGATGGACATAAATACTGCAGATCACACTGGGGCTCCAGGTACCACTTGTAATTTAGCCATTTGATACATTTGACCAACCAAGCTAAAAGCAATGACTCAAAGAATTTGGGCTCCCCTGCACAACACTGTCACAGAAGAGCAGTTTGGATTCTGGCCATTCATCACTCTAAACCAAGCAGGAGACATAAATCTCCCTGCTAGTTAGAGACATTAATCAGGTTACCCAACAGTCCCACACTTTATAGCATCTTCCCATACTCCTTTAACACAGTAGCACCACACCAAGGAAGACAGTGGCTTGAACTGCCTACTTGACTTAGCCCTCCACTCCTAAATGAGCCACAACAAAAGCTGATGGCAAATAGCTTACCTGCTCACATCCCAGCTTCATTCTCCTCCATACTTGCAGTCCAGGTTCATGGCTACACCAAGCACTTGTCCATGCACACATTTTGAGAAGGAAAAAAGACTACAGCCACTTCATGTTGTCAGAGCAGTGTTTGGGATCACATTAAGTGAGGCTAAATTCAGATCAACTTCTTAAATAACTCATCCCTAGCCTATAAGGCAATCCCTCTGCACAGCACATGAGCCAGGAGCACAGGTAGCTCTGCTGCTCTGCAGCTCTCAGGCAGCCTCTTGCCAAGGACAAGATAAGCCAGAAGGCAGCACATCTGGCAGAGCTTTCCCAGGAAAAGAAATGCTGCTTCAGTGAAAGAAAGGCTCAAAATTGGTAGCTAACAACAGGCCAGAGAATGGATAGTAACCAACCCTAATGTGGATCAACTGAAATAAGGTGTCTCAAGCTAATACTCAATACCCAAAATTTCAGCCAAAATTTCTAATCTAGTGCTAATGATTTGAAAAAGCACAGATGTCCATTGCTGTGTACCAGCCTGAGGACACTGTTTGCACAAACAAAAATTTAATCTCAAAAAATACATATGGGCAAAGGGAAATATTCCTGTTTACCAATTAACAGATAATTTGCATTACTACTACTGCAGTTACTACTACTACTACAACCCCCCCCCAATTAAAATGAATGAAGAGACTCTGTCCCTCTGTGCACAGAGGATATGCCTTTAGTAGCTGTTGCCTTTATCTTGTTTTGAGTCAGATATGAATGATCTTTACTTAGTGCTCTAAATCAGCCCTGAATATACCCCTTGATAAGACTGTTTTTTCCCAATTATATCCATTACTGTTAGTCATCTGTTTCTTTCACTTATTCTGGATCTTGTCATGTGCTCTTAACATAAACTGAGTTTTGCCATTGATTTCAGCAACAATAAAGTAGGAGAAAGCATTAGTCACAACACAGCATGGTCTGAGAGCATCAAATTATAAGGCCCAACACAAATGCTCCTTGTACCCAATTTATTTCTCATTACAGTGATGGAACCAGAAGCTCAGGCCCTTCCTCTTCCCCTCCTTCCAAGCAGCTCTGTGCAATGAGAAACTAAACCCTGCATAAGGTCCATCACCAAAGTGCCAAAGGATTTTTCTGGGGGTTATTTCAGATGAAGCATTCCCCATAAGAAAGCAGCGAGAACCACTTCTCCAATGCACCAGTGTCAGGCATTTTGAAAGCTTTCTGCCCTACACTCATTTGCATTTCCATCCTTAAAAAGTAAATTCTAACTTTGAGATTTTCAAATGCCTAAAGTCAGAAAGTTCATATTTGCTGACTTCAGATGTCTTTTTTGAAAATATAGCCAAAAGAGAGACTTGGTAAGATGGATATAGATTAAACAGTATTTAATAAGCTACTGCTGTATAATGCATAAATTCATACATTGCACAGTACTTTTGTGGGATTAACTGCTGTAAAAGGCATTGCCAAAAGCCAAACCAGCTATGTAGTTACTACTCTAACTTCTAGAGAGAATTCAGCAGTACAAGTCCTATGGAAATACCTAGGTATATATTGTTCTGTTCAAATAAAAATGGAGATGACTATGTGATTTCAATAACTAACCATACTTAGAACTTCTGGAGACGTGAGTTCAACCCAGAAATTCTTTTCCTCCTGCAGATTTAAGAGTATTTCAGCAGAAAATACTTAACTATATATCTGCTCTGAACAGATATCAAGCATTTCGTGGTCTTATTTGAAAGAAGTCAGATTGAGAGAGTAGTTGACAGAGTACCTAATCCATTGTAAGTATCAATGAAACCTTTCCCTGAAGATTAAGTTTCATATTTGGTACATCAGCAGATTTTTATCCAGGTATTTGTGTTGAAAAAACAGTTTCCTAGTTATGGCAATTATTGATAAGTTCTGCAAAAATAACTCTGGTGTTGTCCCACTGAATTACCTTGGTGGTTTCAGATATTCTTGGAATGAAAGGTATTTTAATGACTGTTATTCACACTGCTTTTCATCTACAAATACACATCATGAATAAGAGTAACAATATTTGCAAAATATGTACAGACTCTTATTCAACAATGCCAAGAAGAGTACAAAGAAGCCCTATTTCACTGGGTTTTAAAAATGAAGTGACTTCACACAAAAACACTGTGGTACAAAAAAGCAGCAGAATCAATCTCAAAGCAGATACATAGAATAAAGATTAAATCTAGGGACAAAATTGAATTACTTGAAATACTGCTAAACTAAATACTAGATTTAGAAAATACAAACATATAAAATTTAAAGTGCCCCTGCCCATGGCAGGGGGATTGGAACTAGATGATCTCTAAGGTCCTTCCAACCCAAACCATTCTATGATAAATATATATTGAACTTAACGTTGTTTCTCATGTTTTTCAGTATGCAAAAGAGTTGTGATGTTCAGTATGTGTGTTACAAACTATCTAAAAAGCGCATTGCAATTTGATCTGTAGTCCAGTTCTGAAGCACATGTAAGATTTGCTATGGTGCACATTGACTAGATTACTGATGTGGTTTAATTCATGTTATTTACAAGGAGGAGAGCTTGACGATAAGTAGAAAACAAATTACACAAGTTTATTACACCCTCCCCCTCGCTTACACCAACGAGTGATTGTAATGAGAATTATAATCACGGAAGATTTAAAGAGATGGACACAACCGCGCTGCTGGTCCAGCATCCAGAAGCACAACATACGCCCCACATATTGATGAGGGTACATTATGTGCAGACACAGTTGTTTGCACAGCACTGGGACAACACTGCACAGGCCTCCTTCTCTCAAGGCCCATCTGCATATTTGACTGTGGCACTTGTTTGGGCCCCGTCACCGAGCAGGGCAGCGCCGCACAGACAAAGCGCGGAACCCGAGCAGACGGTTACTGATTCCTGCATGATGCATTCCTGGAACTGGCACCCAACGTGCATTAAAGATCACTTGATTTCACAGAAATTTGGTCTTGCATTGTGCATTAGGCTGCCATAGATGTTTAGCACCCCACAGTTAGCTAGAAACAGTTTTATTAATCAGTTGTGTTCCATAATCTCACTTTTCCTTTCCCTTATTCTCTTCTCAAACAATCCAAACAACCTTAGCTATATCTAACACTGGACCTGGGGAGGGTAGAGCTAGCAAATGGCTACTTTGAACCATGCACGTTCAAATCAATTTGGAAGTAGTACTATCCTTTTTGGAAAGTATTCATTCCAGAAATCCAGAAGAATCCATAAGAATCTGAAAATTATCCACAGAATCCGTAAGTTAGTCCTCCTCTAAGAAGGGAAATTATTAGGCAATATTTCAACTTGATTGTCCACTGGAAAATTCTTGATTTGAAGATTTTCACATGACCAGAATCAAGTTACATGACTTCTAAAAGGTGAGGAAACCACATAAGATACATTAATATAGCCTACTGATAGGTATCTATACTCTTAAGCATTCACTATTCTAAAGTTGTAACTTCAAGAACCTTGTATAGAAAAACTTTGGGCTATTATCTCTGAAATAGATTCTAGAGAGCAGAGCTCTTTCTATGGAAACTGGCTAACCGCAAGAGCTTTTTAAATTAGTTTTTAATTTATGTATTTTTAAAATGCACTCCAGTAACACATTTGATTCTCACTTTTGTACTACCACAAGGTACCACATCTTAGGTTCACAGCCAGCACATGGGGAGTTTTCTAGAAAATAAGGGTAATACTTTTCAGAGAAAAAATTCCAGCCAGCTAGTCTTGGATTTGGCATGGTTATGAATCTGATGAGCTTCATTCAGAAGTATTCATCCTTCACTGAACTAAGGCCATTCATTTCTCAGCCCTATCAAATAACCAGTTGATTTTGTTATATTACCTACTGAACATTTCTGCTTCCCATCAGAAGATCTAAACTTGCCACTGAAAGAGAGGTACTCAGTAAAAATCAGACACATTGTCTAATGAGTCAGTGCACGGCCCATTTCAGCTGATGCCCTGCCTGTCATTTCACACACTGAAATGCAAGGCATTTTGTGCTGAATATATTTAAGAATATAATACACAATCAAATCTGAATCCTGATTCATGGCAATTATAGGAGCACCCTTTTTAGTCATTTCATTCAATCAATCTGCATATTAAAGACTCTTTTCAAGATTTTAACAGTGAAAAAACCCAGGATGAAGAGTCATGGCCCCTCAGGGTAGCACTTCAGAGAGCATATTCCAATACCCAAACCTCTCTGTTGACATGCCAAAAGTCAGGCATGTGCAAGTCAAAAGGGGTATGGAGGGAACAAGGACTGGGCTGCCTCTGCCCTGTCTGTAGTTGACTTCCTGGTTTTCATTCAGGGACTCCAGGAAGAGTATTTCCTCTGTGGTTTGAACAGATTTTTCTATCACCAGAGCCAGCCTGAGCTAGTACTGAGGTGACTGCCAAGGCCATCTCTTAACTGGATAAGGCTGTGATCCATTACTGAAACAAATATTGCAAGTGAACTTGATAGATCAACTGTTTAGCTTGTTGTTTCCACTTCCCAAGAAGCTGCAGCTCTTCCCAAACTCGCTGTATCGATTTTCTGACAACAAATGTCACTACAGTGAAATCATGATGAAACAGCAGATAAGAAAGCAAGAGTGCCAGATCAGCAACACCAATTCCCACAATACTTTAGAAATAATAGGAGTGTTCAGAAAGCCAACTGCTTTTATAAAAAAGAAAAATAAAATATTTTTGGAAATACAGGGCAAAATCCTGTTTTCCCTTTATGTGAAGGACCCTAGTTTCATGTATGAGATCATACTAAATTCCTGCTAGGACTAGAAGTGTTCCTGTGACCCTAAAAGCTCCATATCAGGAAATTTGTCAACACTACCCTTGCTGCCTGGGCACAGATTACTGTAAAACTCTGTGTGAGAACAACTGTGAAACAATTGCCTGCCAGAGATGTTACTAGGATGTGGCAGAGTTCCAGACTGGTGCAAGTGCTGGGGCACGTACTGCTCTGTACTTGGCTGCAGAGCAAAGCGAGCAACGTACAGGGGCATCTAGGGCAAGATGAAGTGTCAGGGACTGAAGCAAGCCAAAGCCCAGGAACAAGGCAAGGCTGAAGCAAATTCAACACACCTGGAAGCAATGATTAGGTGTTTTAATTCCATTTTGGAGTGGGGGAGGATACACTTTAAAGACCGCTCAGCCTAACAGAAGGGAAGAACTATTGTTACAATGCAATATGCTTTATTAAAACAAGATGATAAATCTAAACAAAAAGTATATTTGCACCTCTTTACCTAGCCTCTCCTGTAAATCTAAACTCTGTCATGCCATACCTCAAATCCCAGTCCTAGTTTTCAGAAATTCATTTTTAGTCTGCTGCCTGATAAGATCTCACCATTAGGTATAAAAATCAAACTCATCTCCATTCTCGTTCTTCAGATACCATGTCTTCAGTGGCCTGCTCATGCACCACTTGTTCCCTAAATGCTTTACATTAGCATAGAAATGCTTCCTCTAAATTACCTTAGTTCCTTTTTTACTTAAGAGGGGTTTATGTGAAAATTAAATGTCTGTAAGTTAAGACCATATTCTAATCCGAATGCAGTAATACTTTTTACTGAGCATAGGTTTTTAAATTAAGAATATGTTACATCAGTGAACTAAATTTACCTGTATCTAACCATGTCCTGGTCCTCCAGCCACTGAATAACCTCTTGTAGCACTGGCCCTGCCCCTGCATGTGTTCATCACACAGGCCAAGCCTGGTCAGGTGGAATGCAAATACAGGCACAATTAGCAACACTGCTGGACCATTTTTTAAAACCTTCTGAAAACACATTCTTAAGTGATTCACTGTATTTTTATGGCTTTTTTCTCACAGACATTGGCTCAGAAACCTTGCTTATTCTCAGGGGATTAGGAGAGAAACCAAGAGCTCTTGGACGCAGGCTCCCTTTCAGTCACAGAGCACTGTAGGCTGCTCATGGCTGTTTTAAGTCCTAACTGGTCCCATCTGGGGTCATCAGAAACCCCTAGAACTGTCCTGGAGCAACATGACCTGTTCCACTCATCCTCACCACAACCTCTCCCTGCAGAGAAGCTTCACTTAGAATGAAATGTCACACACAAGTTCTGAGCTGCCTCTCCCAGGCCACACTGCCACTAGAAGAGTTCAGATTTTAAGGCTAAGTACATAAACAATGAAGGGAAATAGATCTGCATCTGTGAGGTATCCAGTGGCCTGAAAAAATAGAGTTCTGTATATACATAATGATGCCAGTGTGCTGCATTTTTGTCACTACTACAGTCCAATAAATGCTAGAGATGCATTGCTTTCACTGAAGTACAGAAAGCCAAGTTAGAAACAGTAACAGCTTTGTATAATGAGGTATTTACTATGTGTTAAAATAACCATATGTCAAACAAACTTTTTAGACAATAATATGGTCTATTGTGCCAAACATGTTACCATCTCCTCACTGCCCCACTTGTTCATCAAGTCCCAGAGTACCCAGCACAGCCTTGTACCAAAGGATGCTAATACATTCTCTAATAGCCAGTGTGGGTACAGGAAGTTTATTCACCATCTGGGTATCATGGGATACCACCCCTTCTCCCTCCGAGCCCACCCATTTAACACGGAAGCAGAATGCCCATCACCAGCAGCCTGCAAAGTGAGCCCTTTACATTTAAGTCAGAGAAGAAATAAGAGGAGTGGGCATCTTGATTTAGCTTCGGTAACCTAACGCATACTGGGAATACTTGAGATAATTGTCTTAATTATAGAACAAAAGTACTAACTAGTTATGAGGGATTTTTTTAAAACACAAACCATTTTAAATGCATCATCCACTTGTGCATTTAGCTACCCTTTCTCTAAAATTATGTTTAGATTTTTCATTTCTTCCATTTCACCTTCCCACAGGGATAAATTCAGCAGCTACCCAAAAAGCTGTTACATGTTGCCTGTAAGCTAAAGCAAGAAAATCCAAGGCTTACATGTGAGAGTAATTTATGTGTGTTGTTTTAACCAGGAGTTACAGTGTATAGGGACGCACATTCATCATGCTCAGAGCAGTAAAAAGGACTTCAGCTGTAAGCCCACACACATGCATTTTCTCAGCATCTCCTATACAGAGACTGATAAGTGAAAATGAGGAGCCATTAAGAGATGCTGTGCCAAGATCTGAAGCCTGCAGTGAGGAAAAGTCATTGATTTCTTGATATGATTTAAGGAATCTGTCTAAGTAAAGTTTACAGGCTGTGCCACAGTCAAAGCCAGCAATTGTGAAATGTTAAACTTTGAAATAATTCTTCGTTCAGATAGAAGTGACAAATATAAATGGCTGGCTACCACTCAGAGCAAAGCACTTACCCAAATTATTCATTATGAAAGGACTAATTAAGCAACAGGGAGCCTGATCACTGTTCTGAATGAGACAGGAGCAAGACAAAAGCTCACCTGTGCAGGAGGGATGAGAGGTCAGGACAGCCATGCCCATTTCAGAAAGAAGACAAAGAGAAACAGACACATTCTGTAATTCCTCTGTGACTGCAGGCGTGGGGTAGGACCAATAGATACACTAAGGGACTCCACACTGAACCCCAACAAGACAAAAATAGCAAGGAAATGCATACAAATTTTTCTGACAGTACATGTGTGCAAGATAAACTCTGAAGCCTCTCCTAACACGTTGGAGATTTGCTTGAGCGTTGCATGTCCCTGGAGAGGTGGACATAGGCAGGTGTGCTCAGGTGTCCAGAGCCCAGCAGGAGATGGTGCCAGTGGGGACCAGCAGCACCACGCAGCCCACAGTGGTGCACCAGCATTCCACAGCACAGACAGGAGCCAGACACCCTCACAGCAGCAGAGCACCTCAAGAACGTGACCCCAACAGCCCAGACAAACAACAAATTCACTTATCACACCTCCCCAGACAAGTTTGCTTCAAGCTTCAGCCTCTCTCATTCCCAGCCCTAAACAACCATCCCAGAGCCCTATTGTCACCAAAAACAGGCTGCTGGTGCTCATCTCCAGCACACCTCAGCAGTCGATGCTCCCGAAATCAGCCCCACCCTCACAGCCACGGCTCGCTGAAGGGGTGCCCCAGTGCCACAGCCACCCCCCGCCTCTCAGCGCAGCCGCCCCGCCATGGCTCACCTCCAGCAGCCCCGAGGCGCCCCGCGGGCCGCGGCTCCTGCACGGCGCACAGCCACCTGCATTGCTCTTGAGTGTTATTCCTTGCTCCAGCACACTCAAGAGCCTCCTTAGTCCCAGCTGGTGCTCTTCCATGTGTTTCATCCACTCTTCACACTGAAATGTGCCTGAGCACAGCAGCCCCACCACCCCTCCCTGTTGGATAATATACCAATTTTCCCACAGTTTCGGTGACATCCCCACAACTCAGGGCACAGCAAGGCCTCAGCTCTGGAAAGGGCTTTAGCTCGGGCACCTTCCAGCAGGCTCACAGCAGTCCTAAGGCAGCACAGGCCCTCAGAGCCTGCAGCAGCCCTTCCCATCAAAAATGCTTCTGGCAAAACCCCACCACCCCCAGAGCAGCTCCCCTCCTGCATTTATCCTCCCTGGAGCCCACACTCCCCTAGGAGAGCTCATTCAGCACTGCCCCGGTGAGGCTGATGGCACATGGCAGCCCCCTGGCCCAGCAGGGCACAGGCAGAAATAAGAAGAGCAGACTTTGGCTTTCATCTCATTTTGCCAAGAAACTGTTACCTGTCTATGAGGAGGAAAGGTGGAGCAGCACAACCCCCTAACAACTTTCAGGTGTCCCTTTTCTATATCACGTTCATTAACATTCCTCATTAACACCTGCAGGGCACCACCTCCTGAAAGGCAGCAGCTGCCTCTCTGGTGTGGCATCAGATACAACATTTCCTATTTAAAGTAAAATAAAAGGAGGTGAGTTTGTGTGTGTGTAAGCTGTACCCTGGGATGAGGGTTCCTGGGCTAAGATAATACTGCAGGTATTCTCTGGGCAGCAGCCACAACACTGCGCTTTCACACTGTATACTTTTACCTCTGCTCAGCATGAAAGAACATGTAATTAGGGACCAGATGTTAAACTCTTACAAAATCAAAGTGGTCAGCACGGGCTGCTGTGTGCTTATTCCAGTAGAGGAGCAGAGAAGCACAAAGAACTGTTTTCCACTACTTACTCTTTACCACTGTACCTCTTTGAACCAGGTATCCTTTACTGTTGACAGCTCTGGCAGTTTGTGGTGGAGCTACAGAGAGTGAAGCAGGTGAAAAGGACATGACCCCAAGGAGGTCAGCAGGCTTCACCCCTGAGCTCTGCTCTGGCAGTCAGAACTTTCTCACTGCTCCATGAGCTGAAAGACCCCAATGTCTCCAACCACCCCCATATGGCACTGGTGGGGTCTGATGTAGCCATCACATCAGAGAACCATTTAGGTTCTAAAGACTTTTATGATATCAAGTCCAACCATTAACCCAGCACTAAGCCATGTCCCTAAGGACCACATCCACATGTCTTTTCAATACGTCCGGAGTTGGGGACTTGGCCACTTCCCTGAGCAGCCTGTTCCACTGCTTGTCAAGCCTTTCAAAGTGATGATTTTTTTCCAACTATCCAATCTAAACTTCCACTGATGCAACTTGAGTCCATATCCACATTTCCTATCACTTGTTACTTGGGAAAAGAGAGGTCAAGCAGATATAAGGGTGTTCTGAAGAACAAAACAGGTCACCACTCAACCAACTAAGTTAGTATACCTAAAAACACTGGCTGACTGAGTGTGCAAAGTGTCTGATTTTAGCAAATTGACCAAATAATTGAGATCTGAAGGGCTGATCCCAGACCAGTACAGCAAACATACATAGGAACCACCAGTGGCAAATAAGCAAATAATGAAAGCTGCCAAAAGTGATTCTGGAAGTTACATAAACACTAAATATGTCACTTTTCCATTTTATGTCTCCCTTGATAAACTATTATGAGACATTCACATGGCTTGAAACAGATAATTGTTGATAACCCTGACTGGTGGGAGAAGGAACCATCTGGCAGATGGAAAACAAGAAAGTGCCAAGAATTTAGCAGACATGGGGGCCTGCAAATTTATGCATAGAGGTCTGCAGAGAGGAATATTTAGACAAAAGTTCAGCAACTGTGTTTCTATCTATACACAAAACAATCTGGAACATCAAAACTATCCAAATAATTATGAAAATTATTCCTGTTTGAAATTCATTTTGAAATTGTGAGGAAAATCAGTGAATCTAAAACTGTGAACTTAGAAGTGAGGAATTCTTTCTACATATCATGATTAATCACAAATGGTTACAGCACATAGCATCACCACATTTCATCTTCTGTCCTTCTGGTTTCTGTTCTCACTGCTTTTAACATGCAAATGCCTTTATTCATCCTCTCCTGACCTTGCTGCGTGGTATCATTTGTTTCTTTCAATTTTCCTTAACAATATTTCTTTCTTCCTACAGCAGAGAAAGAGAAACTTCTGATAAGCTCCGCTTTGTATTCCTTTCCTTTCTTCTAAGTGAATTTCTTTTGCCTCTGCTCTCCTCTTTATCCCTCCTGGGTTTAACTGGATGCAGTGTTCTAATTGTGAATCCACATTTTTCCACTGAGATCACTACTCATTAGCTATTTTGCTGCTGACCCTTTGCAACAGCTGGGCTGCAGCCAACATCTCTTGCAGTTAAAGGAAAGTGAGGACATGACCCATGTCAGCTGTCACAGGCAAACTACAAAATTAATAAATTTATGCAACATATTTAGTGATTCTGGGGCTGGTTTTGCTGAAGTATCATGGATCACCACAAGGACCACACAACACTGAGGTTGCTCAGGGAGATTGTGCAGTCTCTGTCCTTGCAGGTTTACAAGACCCACCAAGATAAAACCTGGAGCAACCTAGTTTGATCTCATAAACTGACCCTGCTTCGAGCAAGAGGTTGGACCAGAAACCCCCACAGGCCCCCTCCAATACAAATTTATGAGGCCATGATTTCCAGATGCACCCTGAAATATAACTCCCTCTGACTCCTGCATAATATTCCTATTCCAATGAAAATGGTACATGCAGATATTCTTGAAAATCCCACTTAAAGCTTACCAGAATCTTCAGATTTCTTAATATTCTATCTGTAGAGCCCCTTCCAGTTAGCAACTTCAGCTGATGCTGTTACAAAGGTTGCTCAGCAGATCCTTCCTCGCTCAGGCTGCTTCACTAATAATTTTTCATTTGGGGTGTTCCTGCAACCACATTTTCATCTTGTTTTTCAGCATGAACGTCCTATTTCCATTCAAATCCCATCAGAATAATGACATTCTATCCAGACAGCAGTTTGCAGTACCTCATACTAAAAGACCTGTAGGGTGTGCTGGCTACTCACCAATTTTTCTGAGAGGAACAAAGAGATGGTAACCCACCACTCGACCTCCATTCCTTTCCCATCACCTGTTTATAACAAGCATATTCCTGTCTCAGGCACTGCAGTGGACACCAGAGAGCTCACCCACATCAGTTGGTGTAATTAGGTCTCTCATATAGAATTTTCTTCTGTGAAGAAATATGCCATGTATTTTTACACACATTTTACAGCTTCATGTTTTACTGCAGAAGCAGATGATTCTTTAATCCCAGTTCTCCCATTTGCAAGGACATTAATATTATGCATTTTTTTCATTGCTTTCATAGTGTTGATGTGTGTGAGGAATGCCAGCTCTTCGTGGATCAAGGCAAGACAAGACACCTTACATTTTGCACCCATTCTCACTGAATTTGCATTGACCCAGACTCTGCAGAGTCAATAATGCAGGCCCATTCTTGTGTTCCTTTCATGATCTCACGATGCAGGGAGCCCCGAGTTGCAAATTAAAATAAATACAAGGAAAATTTCCAACTTGCAAATATAAAAGAGTCTGTATAAAAGAGTTGTCCCAATTCTATGCATTTTCTTTGCAGAAATGGTAACTTATAAGAAGAATCATGGATGTCACAACTGCCAAGAGCTGTTATTTAGACATATTAACAGAACTCATTTTTTGCCAGGGAATCCAAATAAATCAGATAAGCCTTGTTTTTTACTTCAAATGTGTGCAATACAATGAGTATTGCTGAAATATTATTCCATGTATTTTTTAATTATAAAACATGCACATTTTTGTAAGATCTTGCTCAGGATCTCTGATACAAAATGCAAACCCTATGTACTGACTGCCAGGATAACTAGCAGAAAGCAATGATAGTTGAAGTCATCAATGGCAAGCAGTCTCTCACTTAGAGCCTCCAAATTAAATCTGCTTACCTTATTCATATGCATAATTCCAGAAGAGTAATATTTATACAACACCCTTAATTGAAGTGGCAGTAGAATAAGAACATTTTTTATCCATTCGATGAAGTAACATAACACAGGCAGCATTTGCCCCATGTTCAGTCTGTTCACATAAAGCAGCCCCACACAACTGGACACAGCTGGCATTCACCACTCCAAAGGGACCCATGCCTGCATTCATGTGATGCACAAGAGCAAAGCTGAAACACCAACTCTCAGACCACTCCTTACGTTGTGCAAGGGCTCATGTTAAGGACTTTTCATTTTCAACACACCACTAGCAATTAGAAATGAAGGGAGAAATAATCTCACTACCCTTTTCATGGCCTACAGGATGAAAAGCACTTGTTTCAGGATTTCTTATAACCACCAGTATTCCACCTCTAAAGATCCAAGCTCTAATCAAAATAGAAATACAAGGTTTGTGGGTTTAAATTATGCTCCTCTTTCAGTTACAGTATGAAGTTTAATGCCTGACAAATTACAAAGTGATTAGAAAAATTAGGGACTTTCTCCTTTTGTTAAGAGTGAAAGATACTTGATCTAACATTTTTTTCATTGTTAGCTCAGGTTAGCAGCAGCAGCTTGCACACTTTTACACATCTTGTGGTTTAGTTGATTTGGTGGAAGACAGAGGGTTTTCCTGTTTTCATGCACTGAATAATGATTGCAGTTTACCACATTTGCATGATGTTCTGGCTTTGTTCACAGCAGAAAGCAACACGGAGTTGCCCATTGGCCTTTCTCTTCCATCAAACCAGTGTGCCAAGTCTTCAGAACCATCTCCCTTCCCACGCAACTGAGTGCACCCTGTACCTTGTTTATGCTATTGATCCTTTGCAAATACAAGCATTAGCTTCAGCTGAAGAAGCATGCTGTAATTATTAAATCAGAAAGCAAACCCAGGGCTATTTTTGAGCTTAAAAGTCAAGTTTATTCTGACCACAGCTAACTGTCCCTCCTCACAAAAGGAAAACTTCTTTTGTAACCATGTCCTTCATCTTTCTGACATCTTAATTTTTCCTGTAATTTTCTACATTTAAAACTTTTTTCTACTCTGTTTGGCTTGTTAAAGTTCCTCTAAGTCTACTTCCTGAATATAAAAAAGGGCTAAAAATGGTCTTTTAACTGCCAGTTGTTAACATACATATTTAATAGAGCAGCATTAAACACAGGGTTCAGCCCACCAGCATTTCACACAAGCAGGGTCCCATTCACTTCTCCTGAAGCTTTACCTGAACAAACATCCAGTCCTTTATTTTCACAAAATGAAAATTGCATTATTTCTTCTGTTCACTGAAACACACCAGGGTATAATTGTACAGCATGTTGGGTGATTCCTTGCTGCAATGTAGTAGGTGGAGCTCAAATTATGGACCAGATTCAGATGCTGTAACTCTACTGGCAGTGTTTGTATCAGGAAAGTGAAGCAGATGCTTGCAGTGCACCACTATTAGAAGAGCAGCGAGTGCTCTCTCAGAATGACAGGATGAGCTTTTTAATATAATTAGGAGCCAAAGGACATTTTTGGAAACTAAGTCAATTGGGTTCATCTGTTTCACACTCTCAGAGGCAATCAATTCCTGTTCACTTTACTCATCCTGAAAACTTGCCCAAAAAAGACCAAGGAATTCTGCACACAGACATGACCGTGCTTCAGCTCGCAAAATTAAAAGAGCTTTTGCTGTAACATGCTGCCATGAAAAACCCCCACCTAGAGACCCGAGCAAAGTTCCATGCCGACGCCAGCGGGAGCCGAGGCGGTAGCAATGTCCCGGCCCGGGGGCAGCTGGGCTGGCGTTCCCGTGGGCAGCTCCAGAGGGGCTCCGGCCCACAGCAGCGCGGGGGGAGCACAGACAGGGCAGTGCAGGGGGAGCAGGCAGCCTCATAAAGCAGACATGGACAAAAAGCAATCGCCGTGCTCTGCAAGCAGGTCAGACTTTCAAGCACTGCCCCCGGACACACCAACCGAAGAACATAAAAAACCCCACTGGGTACAGCCCAAAGCCAAACATCCAAAATCCTCTCAGCACTGCACGGAACATGCACAGCTGTAACACAAAACGCCTCATTCCACAACATTAGTACCTTATTCTGTATTTTAAATACCAAATTAACTATCCCTCCCGTTTCTAGCACTGCTGTCTGGAATCCTAACAGGCCAATTAAAAGATCTCCCATTGCTAGATTTTATGTTATTTCACTGATGGTGAAAATGAGCTGAGGGAACCAACATGTAATGCAGTCGTTCAGCAAGTGTATAGGAAACCTTATGCAAGAATCTTTTAACTAGTTTATTAAATGTGTTTCCTTTTCAGAATAAATTCAACATCTAATGCCAAAATTTCATCAAGAACTCAAAAAGCTTAGTAGCCAGTTGTCAGCTGTTTAACTTAAGAGTTACAAGAAATAGACATATTACACATCACTAAAATTTTCACACATACACCCACACATACACGCACACTTATCGGAATCCTGTTTATATTAATTTATTTTCACAAATCAATTCCCTTTTTCCTAATCATACTCTTCACGTTTTCTGAAGGCACAACACCCAAATAGGCAATGTAAAATGTACTTCCTGTAGAAAAGTCTGTAGTCTCCTAGGAGAACAGTTTGGCAAAACCACATTTGTTTAAAAACTCAAGTTCCAAAATGAGCCTTCAAAGAGCAGCAGAGAACACTAAGATTAAAAACTACTTAGGGTGTCTGCACTTTTTGTATGCAACACACCACTTAACCTTTAATAAATCAGGACTTTTTCCAAGAAATTACAAAAGCAGAAGTAGTAAAATCTCTTTTTTCTTTTTTTTTTTAATCATCAAGTTTTAATGATGGGACAGACTCTAGGCAGAGCTCCCAGAAAGAGCCAGACCACCATCTGGCTCCATCACAGAGCAATGACAATTCACAGGCAATGAGTCTCCAACCAGCGCTCTGAAATCAAACGCTGGGCTGGCTCCATAAAAACTCTATTACAGCCATGAACACACAGCTGTACATTTCCTTCCTCTTCATACATAAATATACCCTCGGACACAGACAAAGGGAAAAAATAATCATTTTATGCATTTTTCTATGCTTCCCTTCTATGTCTGTTACCAATCAATGTCAAGAAATATCTTACATATCTTATGTTTTGTTAGCACTATAGAATATATATAATATATATAATTTTATTTTTGTTTTCACACATGCTAATGTTTCCAGTATGATAAATGTCTTTTTAAATCCTGCATTTCTTGTCACGCTGTAGATCCACTTCTATTTGACAGTGACTCCTGGACATACATGTCAAGACAAAAATAAATACTGCTGCGATGGCAAACGTTTTAAAACTCTTAGGACACCAATACAGTGGCACTTGAAAGACCTTTTAAATACAACAGAAAAGACAATAGTTAAATAGAAACCTATAGAAACCTGCTTTGACACAGCCATAAAACCTGCACTACACTTGTGAGATCCATATTTGTTTCTGCAAGAGCAGCTCCTGATCTTTGAACACGTCAAACGTTGCACTCCAGCCCTCCACCCATACCCTTTAAGAAGTCCACAATGTTATTTTAAGCAAGCATCCCCTCCAGTTGTACATAAGCAACACTGTATTTCCCAAACAATTGAGGTAATTATAAAAATGAATATCATTTATTATTTTCTTTTATTACTATCATGTCTGAACATTTGCTTTCATACAAAAGTCTGATTCTCAGCATTATGTTTTCCAAGGGCATCCCCTCCGCACCAAGGGAGATAAAGATGTGTTAGGAATTGTGCAAGAGTTTTTGTTACCACCTTCAAACCCACAAGAACTTCATGAACACGATTTTGGTACAGAATAACTGCCTGGCGTTTTAGAGAAGGAGGAAGGGGCTTTACACATATTTCCAGTTGATGCTTTGTTTTTTTTTAAACCGCATCTAACCCAATGCAAGGGGCAGGTAACAAAAAAATGAAAGAAAAGAAGAGGAAGAGAGAAATCATCGCATTACTGTATGTTACCCTTCGGCAGTCTTTGGAGGAAATCGGAGACCAGGTTGCTTTTCCCGGCTCCCTCCCTCACTCAAGGCAGCCGGAGCGGCTCCTCTGCGAGGGGCTCAGCCACCCCCGGGCGTCCGGCGGGCGCCGCTGCCCCGTCACAGCCGCGGCTTCCTGAGCAACGTTCTGCTGAGGTCCTTCACCTCCTCGGGGCTGCCGACCCGCTCGTAGCCCAGCAGGGCCATGGGCTGGTGGCAGTACTCCTCGACCTGCTTGATCTGCTGGTAGCTGAGCGCAGTCCTCCAGGCACTCAGCGCCTGGGTGGCGTTCCTGGCGGACACCACGAACGGCTTGGAGGAGTAGCCGGGGCCGCTGGTCATATTGAGGGCGAACTTCTCCATCTCCGGGCTGACTGCCAGGTTCACAAAGCCGTACACCTGCCGCAGGGTTTTGATGGGCTCGACCACCAGGTCCTCGTAGCGCACGGCCATGTAGTTGCCCTGGAGCCAGTCAGGGGGGTGCAGAGCAGTCTGCAGGGTCTTGGCCATGCTGCTGCAGATGACCTCCATGGCACCCAGGGCATGGTAGTCCGAGCCGCCCCCCGCCTCCTTCTTCCCGCCCAGCTTGTGGCCAGCATCAAGGAAGGGCATGCGGTGGATGTGGGGGTCCCGGCTCCTCACCACCTGCAGGCTCTCCCGGATGAGGCCGTGCCGGGACTTGATGCGGGAGCTGGCGACGGCCCGGGGGTCCCGCACCAGATGGATGACTTTGAGGTCCAGGGTCGGGTCCCGCATGAGCGGGGCGAGGACGGCCAGATCAAAGACACGTACGCCCTTGATGACCAGCGTGTGGTACTTGTGGCATTCCTCCTGGAAGCGGCTGAGGCGCTGCGGGGGACACTTTTTGCACACCCGGTCGTCCACCATGCCCACCACCTCCTTGCGATAGGCCGGGCAGAGGGGAGAGGAGCAGATGACCTTGTTGGTGGCCGCCCCGAAGATGCCGAGCGTGGTCAGGTTCTTGCCGGCGCCCGCCGTGCTGTAGAGCTGGAAGACGGAGAGGTCGCATCGGTACAGGGAGCTCAGCATGTCGCGGGCCGCCCCTTGCAGCGAGACGGCGTCACCGGGGTACAGCTTCTGCCAGACGTGCCACACCGGCTCGTAGAGGAAAAAGACCTCGGGATTCTGGTTGAAGAGCTCCCCGAAGAAGGACGAGCCCGAGCGCCATGTGGTGAAGACATAGACCAGCTGCCGCCGGGCGCCCGCCGGGCCGCGGCTCCCG